>CM075856.1:88246390-88846390 GCA_037975125.1 Latrodectus hesperus
GGCTCACCTGCACCACTATGCATGTATGTATAAACGCTACCAATCAATTCTTCTTAATTGGATTCGGCAGTCAAGGCAGTTCTGCTAAAAGCATTTTGTACCAAGCTCAAAACTAAAATGACCTCGTTCTATCTGTTACGGTCTGCCATTTTGTTTATGGAATCAGAAAGCCCTTTATGGAACTGAAGTGCATTCCTTTAGTATCTAGATTACCTAAACTGGTCAATCGAGTCGGCAAAGGCATCACATTCATATAAAATGTGATAAGATGTTTCCTCACTCTTGTGACAATTTCTACTTCAGGTACCGAAGGAGTCCTCTCAAACTCCTTCAGTAGATTTACTCTTGATTTTCTTATCTTATAAGGACAGATCTACCTCAGCGGTTTTACTTACATGAGCAATTTTTCAAGTCTCAGGAAAAGAAAAGTCCCCCAGCATTGTCAAGGGCCACGGTGACCTGGTGGAGTAAGGCATTTTCTCTTTGTCGGAAGGTAATGAGTTCGAATATCGGCTTAACTGAAGATCCGTTGTATTCCCTAATGGTGGTTAGGGCACGTTAAAACTGGGTTTGGTCGCAATGTCCTCCAAATGAAATGATATCTCTGGAGGTGGTAGGCCAAATATTGGGGTTTTTCTGAAGACTCCACCTGAATCACGAAAGACTTCACTTGGCTACTTCTATTTAACTGGTAGAGCTCAACTCAAGACCAGGAGTAGAGAAGCATGCTGGTGCAACAACAACAACAACACAACATTGCTTGAGTTAGTGGGTGAAACAAGATACTCTAGAAGTTATTACAGGCTCCGTCAGGATACTGTGATAACAGAAGTGACATTCATCTTAACCACGTATCACATAATAGCAAGCTCCCGGGAAGGAGTTCGTGTTTTTTTATGAACAAGACTTTTAGAAAGGCTCTATTTACAAAGTTATCCTTTCCAAAAAAAGGGGGGGGTATCTACTTTCTATACTACTTGTAGTCGCTTTAGTACCAATTACTTTGAAGAAATATTTAATTTAGAAAGCAAAATTAGTACTGTAATGAAACAACCAACCACAGTTTCCAGAAAAAGCATGCATGTGAGTTTATTTTAAAGGAAGTAATTTTGCTGTTTTAGAATAAAATTGCTTTAAATATAATTCTTACCTTTAACAGCTGAATTAAATTTTTTTAAAGTAAAAAACAGAATAAAAAATTTTAATGTTTTTTCTGGCTATAAATTTCAGTATTTAACTAATTTCATCAGTCATGTTTTTCCAAGCTCATGTACAATTTCTAGCACTGGAAAATATTATGAGATGAATTCAGAATTTATTTAGCAGGAGAAAAATGTGTTACGTCAATGAAAAAAGCAGTTTAGTGAAATAATTCGACGATTCAAATTTTAATTTTCATAAGAAGTGTTTTAAATTTACACAAAATTTCGCGACGAAAAATCATCTATTTTTAGGGCATCCTTTTAGAGATTCAAAAATTTCTTACTACGTTTTAGAAAAGGAAAATAAAAAGTCTTTCTACAGTTACTGATTTGGATATTCTTGGTAGATATGACTTCTGTTAAAATTTAATTATCATTGTACTATTGCACCAGCATGCTTTCTTCTACCTAATCCTGAGGTGGGCTTTACCAGTCAGAAAAAAGGCAGCCAGGTGAGAGTCTTCGTAATTTATAAGCAGTCCCCAAGCAGAAAACCTCCAAAACTTGGACTACCACCGCCAGAGGTATCATTTCATATGGAAGACATTGAAACCAGACATATTTAATGTGTCCCAGCAACCATTGGTGAACACGATTAATCTTTTGTTGGGTCGGGATTCAAGCTCTCTAACTTCTGGTAAAGAGAATGGACGTAGTAACCAGCCAACCTTGTGAAAATTGCTATCATTCTCCTATGCGGAAGGCTATGGGTTCGATACTTAAACCAGTCAGAAACCTATATATGAAAAAAGTTTCGTAGGCTCAAATATTCTCTGTACATATTGCCAAAATGAGGAAAACAGGATGCCAGTTTAGATGTTGATTGCATTACTTGTGTGACTGCGGTTAAAAACACTAAATTGGTTGTATTTAACGACTTCCATTGTTAGAAACAGGTGGTTAGTAATGAATCATAAAAAAATAACCAGATAATAATCGAAAAAGCTGACTTTTAGGGATCTAGAGATTATAGGATTCGAATAGAGTGTCAATCATATGTTTCGTATGACAAAAAAGTAAATTTCATTAAAATTTAAGTCTCATAAGGTATGTTCTGATTATATTGCTTAACATTATGATTGAATCTAATTGGCCTTATCAGAAGTTCTGGTCATCTAAAATGTTTTATCATTTTCATTATAAACATTCCAAATGCCTCGTTTAAATTTACATTATTAAGGAAAATATTTTCAGTGTTATAGTTCAGCCTTAGTGAAAAAAATTTATTGCAGATGAATCATCTTTTTGAGATGTATACAGTATCTCAACTTAGACTATCCAATTATTACTTCAGTAACCACTTATCCCAATAGTACATTAGAGATTAGCTGTTTTTTGTTGTTACAGTGTTCGAAGTCCCCTCGTTCTGACAAGGTTTTGTTCGCTATCACTTTAAGGCCATCATGTTCTTCGACAATCGACATGGGTTAATTTTACTTATACATAGTTTTAAGTTATTCTAACCATACTGCACACATTACATCTGAGATGGAAATCGAACCCACGAACCGTAATACTGAACAACAGAACGTTAAGAGTCATCTCTGAACTCAGCCCAAACAATTCAAAAAAATTATAAATCAAATTTAGATTTTACATCATGAAAGGTCAACATTATATTTCAATTAATTGGATGACACAGTTTAAACTTTAAATTTAAAACATTTTAAATTTCAGAATTTATATTCAATAAAATTCGCTTAAATCATCACAGAGCATCTCATTACTTTAAACGTATTTCTCAAGGTCCTCAGTACTTAAAGAACAGACATTGTATCATATTTTGACCGTTACACGTCACTTAAATAGGCAGCATGTTGAGAATATAAATTCATAAGTCTATTTTTCATCCTTTTCTCCGTATGGGGTTTGAGACTTAATGGTTCCTTTAAACTTTTGCAATATGTTGCTTGAAAATTATTCGCAGTAACTATTGAGTTACGATGAGTTAAAATTTTTCTTTTCATTCTGAGAAACATCAGTCTCCCAGTCTCCAGTTAATTGGCTTGATTATTTTAAGGACTTTTTAATTGATTTATTCCACTCCCACTCAAAATTTTTTTAGTATTTATTATTTAATTTCATTATTTGATTCTTAGAATGTTTCTTTTCTTTTTTCTTACCGGACGTTGTGCAATTTCAAACAGGTTATGATCATTAATGACTAGAAAAGTTTGGCGGATACAATGTTGCGGTTTCAAAATCGCAAGAAATCGCTATTGTTAATGGTTTAGGTCTGGCAAATATTCCTCATCGGTCATATAAATAATTATGTAATTAATTAGACAACTTTTTGCAATAATGAAACATTGTTCAGTTGCTTTATAGAAACATTACATTACAATTTTCACTACTAAATTTTCTATAATTTACGGTAGATATATAAATTTATTCAACAGATTATTTGTTGCATTTTCATTATCATTGCAGCTTTAGAAAACTTTCAAGCAGGAAATTTCATTTCATTTATAAGTGCAATTTATTAATAATAATTTAAAAAAAATTAAAATGAAAAATCATTTTAATTTTATAATTACTATGAATATTCAATAAAGATTCTATATAACAAAAATATTTAAATGAAGACTAAAATTTAACTTAATTAGTAATGCTTGATAAATTCTAACTTTTTAAAATGGCTGGGAAACAAATTCACTTTGATTTTATCAATTTTTTCAAACATTTGAAATCCTTCATCGCTTTTATCTCCAAGAAGATCATTTCGTGTGATAAGAAAGGTAATCTGCTAAAAAGCCAAAACACCCTCACCTGCATGCGTAAACAAAAACGCAATACACGCCTCCCACTATTCAACAATAGCCGGGATCGAACTCCGCACCTTCTACTGTTCTTTCCTTAGGTCACGTTGAACATGAAATCTACTCCTTTTCACACAACGTAATGTATAGGCAAATGGCCGAAAGCTATTATAAGGATATTTTTTAATATCCATCACATACTATTATTTTCCGGGTGGGCTTTTTCCTAGGTATTGGGCGAATTTGCTTGTCTCATGGATGGACACTGTGAAAACTTCCAAGCACCCACCCTGACATATTTGCACGCAGACAGCATAAATGCAGCACCCTTCTCCCATTGTTCAACAGTAGCCGGGATCAAGCCCAATACCTTCCGTTCCGAAGTACATAATGCCCCTGTATATCACGGAGTGTTCTGATACTGACCATTCACATTTTTGAGATCAAAATGAGTGATTTTATTTCGAATTTATTTAAAAAATCCGTTTATCAACCATATTTTAATAAATGAAAGAAATGAGTGAGATTGACATAGTTTTTTATCTGTTGTAAATCGTGCAATCGAGATAGGTATTGAACATGACTATTACGATATTTTCACTTGGTTTCAAAGCTTTTATCCGATGTCATGGTAATTTAAAAACCGCCCTAATCACTTAAAAAATCATAAATGTATCATAATAATTAAAAGGTATTTATGGAAAAATACATTTGTAGCTTGAATGTAAGGAAAAAAGTTAGGAAATATGATTCAAATACACAAATATAAGAAAATATTTGGCATATATCATTGTTCACAGCAAAAAAAGTATAAAACTAGTGAAAAGAATAAAACTAGTGAAAAGTATAAAACGCGATAAGTATAAAACTAGTGAAAAGTATCAAAAAAACAATTTTTGATTATTTTTATTAATGAAAAGAAATGAATAAAGACAAAATGTAAATGCGTTTTAATTAAAATGATTATTAACAATGATGAAATGATAAAATTAAAGTTGCATTGGAATAGATTGCTTAAAAGAAATTCATTTAAAAAACGATTTTCAGTTAGATGTAATTAATTATAAAATTTATAATTATTTATTACATTTTATTCATAATTAATTAATACAATTATGATATTATATATTTTATTTAATTATACATTACATTATGTTATATTTAAATAAACACTGTACGTATAATTGTTATAATTTTCTACATGATGTTTCTTTATTTGTTCATTTTCGTCTTTAGATACAAGTAATATTTTTATTTTTATGTCTTTCTTTTATTTTATTTTCTAATGAATTATAAAAGTTACATTTTAGGTTGTTTTATTATTTATTCAAATCAAATTATTTTAAGCGATAGTCATTTGAAATTATTCCAATGAAAAATAAAATAAAATATCCATTAGGTAGTATGACTGTTTATTAAAACTATATCACATAAGTTATTAAATTAGAATAAAAAGGATAAAAAAAACAATGCTTTTTCCGCTATTTTTCGAATTTAAATTTAACCATGAATGAAGAAAATTTAATCTGATGAGATAAATTTAAAAAAATAATAATTAAATCAGTAAGCACAATTACAGCTCCTTTGATAATCGAAAAAGTATTTTGCTATAAAGATTTCAGTTAAGTATAAAAGTGGGATAATAAGAAATTACTAAATTATTTTCATTTATTATATTACTCTTGAAACAGCTATATGAAATATAAAAAAATCAATATAATATTATATAAAGAATATTTCGTAGAATTAAATTTAAAATATTGTATTATTATAAATTTAAGAAATACATTAAAGTAACTTTACCAAAGGGAATGTATCTTTTACCTTGCCTTCTTATTATAATAATCTGTTTTGAAATTTGGATTATTTTATTTTGTAAAATAAATTATCAACGTATTTTAACGATTAATCAAGTTATAAAAAGCAAAAGAAGTGTAATTTAACTATCTTCATGTGAGCTTATAGCTTCTGTATTTATTATCAAATAATGTTCAAGAAGTTCGTTAAACTATTTCCTAAATACGAAGATCTCTCGCAAAAGTCATATAACTTAATTACGCTTAAAGAACTTTGATTTACGAAATGATATTAACGACTTTTCCGCGACGTAATAGCAAACATATTCATGAAATTAGTTACCCGTTTCTTAGCTAATCAACTATAATTTCTCAATATGAAGAACAGAATCCAAGTTCAATTAGTCATTTTTAATGTAGATGATAGTGAAAATGGTGCTAAATTAATGTAATAATAGTAATAAACTAATCAAATGCATAATTGAGTATTATACATTGTATATAATTTTGTATTTTTATAACTATTTGCGTATTGATATATAAACGCTTATAAACTATTTTTCTAGATAATTCTGATTTTTTAACATGTTTAAAAGTTTAAAAGCAGATAGATTATTATATTTATAAAAATATTCTTCAAAACAAGATACAGTGTTGAAGAATTTCTGGAAAATTAAATTTAATCAGTTGTTGAAGACAATTTGAGATTAATAAAACTGATAGCAATTTAAAAAAATATATTTAATATGAAATTATTTTAGCATGAAATTAAAAATTCCATTCTTCAAAATTCAAAACTTAATATATAATTTTTTGAATTACTAAAATAAAAGTTTCACATAATTTTACATTTGATTTTACTTCATAATATTTGACTTTTAATTTGTATGATTAAAAGTATTTCAAAATAATTTTAGTTTTTCTTAAAGGGCCTATTAGAAAGGGAACCTTATTATTGTTGCCAGGACAATTTAGGAAATTCGAGAAACTTTTATTGATTTCAAGAAAGTGCAATCTCATGTCGCATTACATTTTGGCAAATTAAGCAAATTTTAGAATTAAATCAGTTTAGAATCCAAGTAATATTAGATGATCTATAAAATCATATAGAATTTAATATTTTAAAATTTTCATTCAGTAAATGCTTTAATTATTTTGAATAAAATATTAAGTTTTAAGTGAAATATTGTCACGTATTAAAGATAGCTTTGTATTTTCAATGCATTTAATTTTTTTCAAAATTCATTTTTAAAATAAATTATTTTATTTCACGATTATCACAGAATCTTTTATCAATGATTCGAAAAATAATTTAATAAATGATAAGTTAATCATTGAAAATTCTGATCAATAAACAATAACAATTTCTTTGATTGGAAATATCCGTTCTCACCAAAATAAATTGCTTCCCTTGTCCAATATCAATAGAAGCTTTTTAAATAAAACATGCATTTTTATAAATCAAGGTAATTTTAAGAAAATTCAAAATTTTTGCATAATTAAGCTTAAAAAGGACTAAATTTACAGTGTAAGTAAACTTGTATGTATTGATTCAAAATTAAAATAATCTGAAAAAACAAAAAAATAAATTAATTAATCACTCAATTAGATTATTTTCCCTCAACATAAATTGGAAACAATGTATGCTTAAAGTGATAGTTGAGCTGATAATTATGAAAAATATTTTTAATAAAAAAGTTTTTTGTTATTAGCACATAATTGCTTTTATTTTCACAATCATTAACAAATATTTCAATTATTTTAAGGAACACTAATTTAGACAGATACTTAATTTTCATAAAATATTTTTATGTACTTAATTTTGAAATATTATGTTTTTAATTTGCTCTCACTATGTTTCTGCAATAGATAATATATTTTTGGAGAATTCATTCAAAAACTAGAAATTAAGTTTTCATTTTGTCTAAACCCATATTCCAGTTTCTTAAGCGATACAATAAATGTACTAAAATACCAATTTTATATATAATCTGTAATTACGTCTAATGAATTTAGTTGGCAAAATATTTTTATCAGAAAACACCTTTAAGTTACTTTGAAAAGTCGAAAAACTTTTTAACATTATCATTACCCATAATTGTTATCTTCTATTTTTTTCAAAATAAGATATTCATATACTTCCTTTTGTTTCCAATTTGTCATTGATAAAAAAATATAAAAAAAGACTTGACACACAAACTCTGGAAATTTGTCAACACTTTCTCTGCAACTTTGATAGATGGCCCATTGATTGTGAAATACTGCGCGAAACCTAAATTTGTCGGTATCAAAGAGCTATTTCTCAGATATATTTTTATGATAAGAACCTTCAAATGTTACCCAATTTATAAACTTTCAAAATATTTATTAAGTATTTTTCATTGAATGCTTTTATCACAAATAAATCATTTACAAAGTGATTATACTTTTTCTATGAATTTTTTACGACATGTTTCTCTCAATTAGATTATTAAGATAAAGAAAAATGTTTACATTTCAAAGGGATAGTGAAATATTTCTCATTTTGTAAGCAGTCAGTTGACAGAAGTTAGTTATCTATCAATCAAGTAGGTGATTACATTTCAATAATAATAATTCATATAGATATTTATTTTAACAATTTTCTCTAAACTTTTACATAACTACATTTAAAGAGGGTATCAAAAATATTTTCGACTCTTTTAAGAAAATAATTGGAGAACATTTGAGAAGTAATTCTGTCAATAAATTGCCAGAATTGAATTATTTTTGATAAATGTTCTTTTGAAAAAATTTATCAGCAAATGAAACATTTATATTTTTGATTTTTTTCTTGATTTAAAGAAAAATGGGATTTCACGCTTCAAAAATGTTTATTTATTGAATCAAGGCTATAGCGATAAAAATATGCGCTGTCTTTAAAGTTGGTGTTAAAAATTTTAGGGTTACCATAAAAAATATTTATGGAAACTTCGCCAATTGTTAGTGTTATGACATATAACAAACAGCGTGAAGAAAAAAATAAAAAAGAAAAATGTTGTTAAAACAACGGTCATCATATAAACATCTGTTTTAGAAACCAAAAACCTAAAAATAAACATTGCTTAGTAAATAAAATGTACTTCTTGTAATATACAAGAAAAAATTTCAGGAAAGAGAAAGCACTGCTTTAAATAAATTATTCTTTCGTCATTTAACTCTATTTTTTCTTAAAGTATTTATGAAAGTATAAACATTTCATTTAAATATGAGGTTTATTTGGGAACTTAACGTTTTAATAGTTAAATATTTTTCTCGAAATTTTTACATTTTCACAACATATATTTTTAAAATCCAATAGTTACATGAATTTTGGAAGTGTTGCTGAAAGCATAATAATTTTGATTGTTCTGAGCTGTAATTCTTTTACTAACATAAATTTTGGGTATCAAAAATTTATATTTAAAAGATTTTCATAAATGATGTATGGTTTTTAAATAAAATTGAAGTGCATATTTTCTAATACAATATAAGAGAGACCATGAAATGAATTGTATAATGATACTTCTTAAAGCGTTTTGATATTCCTTATTAATTAAAACATATTTTTACAAAATATTTTTAAAATTAAAATTGATCGTGATTTTGAAATGTGTTCAATATACGCCATTCATTGGATTTAATTTACAAAAACTGTGTTCTGAAGAATCTTTAACAATCGTTATTTTATAAAATACGAATTTTATCAAAAAAATTTATACACTTTCTACATTCTTATTTTTTAAATATGTTTACTGCAAAAATTAAGATTAATAAAAATGAAAAATTTAAATATAGTTTTGCTTACATTTAAAACTTATAATATGAAATTTAACATACTAATATATATTTTGAAAAAAATCAAGTTTTCAAAATTAAACGATAATAATATCTGAATAAAATATAATTACTTTTTGTGCATTAACTGATGAATATATATATATATATATATATATATATATATATATATATATATATATATATATATATATATATAATATATATATATATATATATATATATATATATATATATATATATATATATATATATATATATATATATATATATATATATATATATATATATATATATATATATATATATATATATATATATATATGTGTGTGTGTGTGTGTGTGTGTGTGTGTGTGTGTGTGTGTGTGTGTGTGTGTTTGTGTGTGTGTGTGTGTGTAATTTCTTAAATTTACTAATATTTAAAGATTTACTTACAATTAAGATTATTATACAGATATCTGTTAGCTAGCTCCTTCACACAAACTCTCTCTGCTCAATTACACATGCATATCTCTTAACATGACATAGTAACTACTGCCATCTAGTGGCCACTCATTATTTTTTAAGTATTGTTACAGCTTAATGTGAAATATATATATATATATATATATATAATACTGAAAAATAACAAAAACTTCATTTTGCGAAACTGCATACTGTGTATAATAATATATAATCATATTTTACATTGTTGTAGTATTGTAATAATGTTTTTTATTATTACATTGTATATAAAATTTTTTGAAGAATATGTGCTTTTACCTTACTTATAACATAACACCTGATATAAAATAGTAAAAGTTTTATAAAACTTAAATTCGAGTTATTAGGAGTATTATGTTGGACGACGTAAAAAATTTTCATCAAACGGGGAACAAAACTTTGCATATAAACAATTTCGAAGGATTTTAAAGAGGTTATGCATGTGAATTTGTTGTATTATTACTAATGAATTTTGGGTACAAAAACAACTTACAATTTTTACGTAAAATATGGTTTGCGTTATCTTTTATAGGAGTGAATATCTTATAGCTGTGTAGCATTACTCTCGTGCCTGAGATTTGATTTACAGAGTTCTATTCCACCATCTTTTCAACAACAACCTATTATGATTGTCATTATTACGAAAAACTCAAATGATATTTAATAATTTAGAACTTTATTGGGTAAATCAGTGATTGCCAACGAGGTTCAAGTGCATCCTTTGAGTGTTGATAAAAATTCAAAAAACTTCCATAACATTCCAGAAGTTTGTTAGGATCTGACAATAAAAAAAAATTGGGTGAAGATGTTAAAAAAGTGCAAAAATAATGAAAATAATGTCAGTTAACCATTTTCATCTAATTTTTTAATCATGAAGTGGTTGTTTCTTTTGTTCCAGTACAGATCATGATTACGCCACTTGATTACAATTCTCATTAGTTTAAAATATCCATGACTTCATATAACGTTTCATTTACGTCACATTGAGATGGCATCGTAAATCCAACATGTCGACGAATTTGCTGCCTGCCTATTTATGGCGTTCTTCGTGCGGCTGCCAACAAGCTAAAGTTCACCATCGTATGTCTGAGTGGAATCGGCGATGAGAAAAAATTGATTCATAATTAATAAAGAAGTATTTTTCATTTATAATTTTTTTTTGCTTGTGAAAATTTTTCAAAATTATGGAAATTACCTGTTGTTCTAAATAATTAGTTTTCAATTTTTCAAATCTCCAGCGATATTGCTTCCAAAATTGAACACGTTGAAAATAGAACAGAAGAAAAAGCAAAATGAAAACTATAAAACTAAGCATCTATTTTATGGTTAGTTAAAAATCGGCAAGGACGATTTAAATTTTTAAAATTATATTGGTTTTCCTTTTAATTGAAAGCATAAATCATATTTGAAATGTATATTTGTATGATACCATATACTTATTAATAATTTACATTATTTGTTCATTTTCGTTGTCATGTAATTCCGTTTGAATGTATTTATTAGCATTATGTTTTCTACATATTATCGAAAAAATTTAAATGGATGTCGATGAAGAGAAATTTTTGTTTTAATAAGAGGTCGTTGATGACAATGGGTTGAGAACCTTATTAATAAATAGACAGATGCCAGCTTTAAAATTTCTGGATTTACAAGTTAATCACACTTAAAGCTCATTTATATTCACTTCTCATTGGAAGATGACCTTGTCTAGAAATAAGAGGTAGGTTTGTAAATAGGGCATTATAATAACATGTTTCCTGTAAATACTATTTCGTCGACAATATAATATTGCTTTGGTTACTGAGAAAAGAAATAAAATATATTCCAAGGTCACGATTTGCAGTCTGAGCTCTTCCGAGACCTACACTTCCTTATGCACGCGATGATTAAATGTCCATCAACTTTAGGCTTTCCTCATATTACATGATGTAATTTTTGATTTTACGATGTTAAAATTTTAGAGACACTCGTTTTAATTACTTTTTGATTCTTTTAAGTCTCAAATTAAATAACAGTTCTTTTTATGTGCCGACATAGCGAGTTTAGTTTTTTGATTTTCATGTCATCACATAAAATTATGTCAATATTAATTGTATTTTTTAATGTTCTTTGAAGATTTCAATTGTATTGTATTTGATGAATTGATTTCAAGACGAAACCGAGAGGTAACCTATTTATAGAATGCATTATCTAAAGTTATGTTTAAGAATGGAAGCTATGAGAAAATCGAATGGATTGCCTTAATATATCATTTTAATGTCACTTTTTCTACGCGAGGGTTTATTTAATAAGGATATACAAGGCTTGAAATGGTAAAACCCATGGTTGTCGAGTAATGACAAACATCCATATTTGGTGTGGAAATTTATTTATAAAAATACCAGACATTTCGCCACAAAACTATTAATCTTGATCTTGCCTCTTAATACTTAATAACAGAAGAGTTATAAGATAATAGTCCAGAGTATTCGTCAATATACCTTTCATTTATAGACTGTCCAGAGCTACAGAAAGTGCAGACAGAAGAATCCCTAAATCGAATTTTAAAATGATCATCCAAAACAGAAACACAAACGTTAACTGATTTAATGTTAAACTGGGAGTAGACATGTCAGAGTGCACTCCACGAGGTGAAAATCAAATAAATGGTCTGAAAATCAGAGCTCTAATTGTCCAGTGACCAGTTAGGTGTGAATCAAATGGTTAATATAAATTTGATTACTGAAGTTAGGCAGTAAGAATTTTTATTGTAAATTGAAATATATTTACATGTCTCTTCTGATAATTTCTTGGGCTTGCGACATATCCACTTTAATATGTGACGTACAAATTCCTTCCGCTGGTGTGCCGTGGATAAGTGTGACCTCGTCATCTAACCGTGGTTCAAAATGGCAAGGCGCTTGGTGCTGGAAGAGTATTCTAAACCTACTACCCTTAAGGTACAATCAGGGACTCGCCAGAACCGCTATGTATACATTTCTGATGATCGAAGACTTGAAACTCAGCCAATCACCTATAGGTGTTTCAATTACGATCTAGAAAAGATGTCGACACCTGATCTAGCACCCTCCTCTTTATACCAGCCATACCAACAGAGGGACCTTAAACCTGCATAAGACCACTCAGCCCGTTTTTGGCTGGATCTAGAAGATAAGAAAAGAGAACTAAATGTATTTGAAATGGTGTATACAAAATCAGTTTTGCCTAAAATTTAAGGATTATATCAAAAAATAAATGAAATGTGGTTCATGTTTGGGAATTATGCAAAATCATTTTAAATATAATAAATTTGTTTGTATGATTAAAATTTTGTATTTTCCTTCAATTCTTATTAAGCATTTTATAACATCATCTTTTTGCCAATCTATATTAAAGTTTATATCATAATTACTACTTCAGTTGAGCAAGAAGTAGCTTCTAAATACATTTTCAAGATTGTATTCCTGACTTTTGATATCAGCTTACTGAGTGAGTATAACGTGTGTGATCAAAAAATGAATAAATAAATAAAAAATAAATGAAAACTTCAACTTTTAAATTTTCATTCAAAATAGTAGTTTTATTTAATCACTTGAGACACTTGACTTAATTTAAAAATAAAATAATTCAAGTGCAATGGTCTCTTTATTATGAATTTTAAGCATTAAATGAAAACGTTTTTCCCAATATGTATATCGTAATAAGTTATTAAATTGAGATGCTGGTATTTTATTAGTAACAAATAAAATATTACAAATACTAAACATCGAGTGGCAATTGAAACTAAGTAGGTAAAAAAGTTAGGTAAATAAGTGAGGCAGTAACAAGTAAAACCTATTGCAGGCTCACAGGAAATAAAATGATTTATTATGTCATAAAATTTGCTCAGGAAAAAAGAAATGAAAAATTATTCATCATTCAAAATCATTTCCTTATTGTAAAATGGTTATATTCAAGCTTATATTCATTATTTTTCACATATATTTTTGTATTTAACTTCCAGAAACATGCTCTTTGCAAACAAATGAAATTATATATACATAATTTTTAAAATCTCAAGTTTGGTCAATATCATTTGCGACAGAATTTATTTAATATATTAAAAATCATGCTAGAAATTAGTTCTTCATAATTTAAGAAATTAATTTATGAAACTATTTCAAATAAAAGGAAAAATATGTATATTTCTCTTTCCATAGCATACCACAATTTTAGCTTTGCCTTGAGGAATAAAGCTTATACACTTGGATAATGCAGTTAGAAGTTATTAATTCAAAGTAATTAGTAATGAGAAATGACTATCTTAATGGTTAATAACAGAAATATTAATCTTTTATACTATATATAGCTGTCAAAATATCTTCTGTGAACTACTTTAAATATCCGGGTTTTTCATTTAAATATTTGCCACATGTGGTACTTATTACCTTTTAAAATATCGCTAATCATTCAGAAAGAAAAATCGTTATCATTTCTTCAGCATTAAAATTCCATTTGAAAGGAAAGATTTTAAACATTTTTAAATCAATATTAAAAAGAGCTTTAAGCAAATGGAAAATTTACGAGTTTAAAGCTGTCTAGGGGTTTTGCTTTGATTTGAGTCTTTTAAAAAACCTTTTCCCAAGATGTTTTTTGATGACATCTTCTAAATCTCTTTAATCCTTAAAAATGCTCTGTCAGGAAAAGTATTTTTATGCATCTTTTAAAAGATGGCGCAATCGTAGTATTGTAAGTTCTGCAGTTGCCAGATTTTTCTCTTTTAATTTTCTTTTCAAAAATAGTTTTTGTAGTTTAATGTATATTTGGTTTGCTCTCACACACAAGGTTCTTAGTGTTACGTTACTAATAGTACCTACGTCAAAAATTGTGTGTACTTTCTGGAGCAAAATATTTGCCTGTAATAGATTGTTTTCGTATTTTTTTTGCGGGAAGAGAGTATGTTCCATTAAATGATCCCTAAAATGACACCCAATTAGGTTTGTTGACTTAATTCCGTAAAGCGAGATGCATACATATAAGTAAATATTATATTTTGCTTATACTTGTGCTCTGTTCATATCTCAACGCATTTGGTCCAAAAATAGAATTATATTAAAGCCTTAGATGACACAGTTATTTTTTTTAATATCTGATAAGTTTTCTCTTATTTATATTTCTTAATCATATATTCTTTCTAATTTTTAATATTCCACAAATGCATTAATAGTTTTTAAAACTTTATAAAATCTGATTTTAAAATCTCATTTGAAAATTTGTTGAGAGTGAAAGATGTTTGGTTTATACTAGGGATATGCAAAATAATGTAATTAAATTTAAAAGGAAAATATTTTTAGATATTAAGACTTATAACTTTTTACAAACATTACGTTTTATAAAATTTCAACAAATAATATATTATTGCCATAAATTTTCCGCATAAATATTTATGCTACTATCAATCTTGTGAAAAGAAATTTAAGCTATTATAAGCATTATATTTACTACAATGGGATTTTGACTTTTTCTTGACAAAGGACTTTTTGATTGTTCTCAAACGAAAACATTCCTTATTTATATGCTGATATTTTAATTAGCCCTATAAGTATTAGTCCATATGTATAAATTGATTGAAGATTGTAATTAGATTTTGTATACGCATTAAGAAAAATACTACAATTGTCTTTTATTGTCTTATGATAAATTTTCTTTAATTTAAATTGTATAAAGCAAATGACAAAAAATTAATAAATTTTTATAAAAACTTAATTAATTATGTTAAAAATATTATAAGTCATCACAACTTTAATGGGGGAAACTAATAAAAATTTTCTACGAAATATTAATATTTTACAAGAAATATTTAGTTAAAACTTTCAACAATAATACTATAAAACTTTAAAATTTTTATAAAAGAAATGATATTTAATTTAAACTTTCAACAATAATACTATAAAACTTTAAAATTTTTATAAAAGAAATGATATTTAATTTAAATAGCTTTTTAATACTTATTTGTGGCATGAAGTAAGACCTTCTCTCACTTCAGATATTGACATGATTAATGCGTCATCCGTATCATCTTGGAACGAACATTAACAGCAGACAATAATCAAATATTTCTCCGACTTGTAACATTTTTTATTTCTTTTAATAAGTTCAGTAGTGTAAGTACTCAAAGAATGATATCTACAATTATTTCAAGTTTATTAAATCTGCGAGTTCAGATGTCTTATAGCTAATGATAAAAGTTTAAATGTCGAAAAATATCCTATTTTTAAGATTACTCCTAGCTACTGATGCCATTCTAAGCATAAGTTTTATAGAGCAGGTCTCCATAATTCGGTTATTAATACAAAGATTATTATTAAATACAATAATTATATATACATATGCTTTAAAGATAAGAGCAATAACTAAAAAGTCGTAAAATGTCCTATTTTTACGATTAATTCTAGCTACTGATACCATTCTAAGCATAAATTTTAGAATAAAACTAATAAAAACTAAATTCTGTGGCAAGACAGACTATGTGGTCCAAGGCCTACAGTGCCCATTTCTGTTTTCTTGACCGTGGGACACTGGGGTGCGAAGAATATGTCCCGATTAGGTGGGCAGGCTAACTCGAAACCCCTAGTGTTTAGCTCCCAAGCATGCTTGGTACTCAATTTATCGATCCACTGAAGGGATAAAAGGCTGAGTCGACCTTGCCCAACCTAGGATCGAGTCTTCAACCTGTGCCTTGGGAGCATGAAAATTTTTAGAATAAGTTACCATAATTCGATTATTCATACAAAGATAATACCATCAATTTTCGTTCCTTTATATATTATTGAATCTACATTTATTTTATTTTATTTTCAAACTAATTGGAACTTATCAACAAATGAAGTGAACCTAATTTTCAAAAATGGTTTACTTTGATGCTGAACTGTACGTAACTAAATTTTATTACATATTCATTCAAAAAAATCTCCTTATTGGATACTATATAAGATACATGTGTCAAAATACAAATTTATTTTGGATGTAATTAATCATTGAAATTGAAAGATTCTTCAAACATGCTTTTTACTAAGCGTTAAGGAAATATGATACTTAATAAATTTTGACAGATTAAAAAAAAGTCATACCTGTATTTCTTTTCTTAAAGGATGCTTGTGGTACTTACTAATTAATTTTTACTCAATTTAAAATTTCAATACCATAAATGTTGCAAGATATTTTATTATTTGTATAGATATTTTGCGGAAATTCTTTTAAATATCAAATTATTGGAACACTTGCTCATTTGCATATTGTAAGTAAATATGCAAATGAGATACAATAAATAAAAATAGATACTTATAAATATATTATATTTATTGCAAGCTTCCCCTTAGAGCAATTTTTAAAATTTTAATGATTCTAGACTGTGTATAATTAATAAAAATAGAGGATTTTCAAAATAGTTTGAATATGTTTATTAACTCGCGAATGATTTTAACTGCTCTATGAATACGAGATTAACATTTCAATTGCTACTATGTTTAAACTCACATTTTGATATAATTGCAAAATTTAGTACTTCATTGCTAATAAGTGCTGTTATTTTATTAATAAAATACATGAATTTAAATATTTTTAATTGAGTACCATTTCGAATTTTTCATTCCATTGACCGAATTACAAGCATGTTTGTTTCGAGTTAAGAGTTTGATGTGTCTGATTTAATCATGTTTATGATTCATTCATCAAAAATCTTTGGAACTGAAGTAGAGTCTTATACATTTTTAAATTCCTCAATAGATTGGTACATTTTAAAAACATAAAGTTTACGGTTCTATTTATCAGATCTTTAACTAAACTTCGAAATATATTTATTTGCATGTTGGTTAAACTTGATGTTATTCAGTTATTCTTTTAATTCATCTCGCCAAAGAAATATTCCTTATTTTTAAGCATATTGAAAGGTAATGCCATCCATTGAAAACAATTGGAAAATTGTAAACATACAAGCTCCACTACGTAAACTCGAGTGAATCCGACGTGACTGACATATTATTCAATCAATAATCATGACTCACTCAGTATGTATTACTGCCCGTTGTGCTGACAAGGTTAAAAGAAAGGCAATGATGTGATGTCATATTTCACGCAAAAGAAAAGTTCTTTTCACTTCTAAATGCCATCAATTCTTTATATTTTACGTTGTAAAACTTCTTGAGCATAATTTTAATCTGTTTGTGCTTTTTTTAAGAACATTCGAGCGATTATTTTTAAGACGAATAGACATTACGTTAAAATTTTAAAAATAATGAAGTAGAATATTTTGGGGAAAATATTTTTCGAGTACCCTTTGGCGAGAATTGGCAATTTTTTGTGACCAAATGTTTTTCATACGTGTTTAAAGAAAATAAATGATGACGAAAACACTATGCAACGATACAAAATTAAAAAAAATTACATAAATTTTACATACTTTTTGATTAAAAAATAAGATTTTTTAAATGAAAAGAAATTTTTATCACCAGTTCAACATCAACAACTTGGCACCAAATTGGCGAGATAACAAGGGGCACCCTGATTTTACATACTTTTTGATTAAAAAATAAGATTTTTTAAATAAAAAGAAATTTTTATCACCAGTTCAACATCAACAACTTGGCACCAAATTGGCGAGATAACAAGGAGCACCCTGATTTTACATACTTTTTGATTAAAAAATAAGATTTTTTAAATAAAACGAAATTTTTATCACCAGTTCAACATCAACAACTTGGCACCAAATTGGCGAGATAACAAGGGGCACCCTGATTTTACATACTTTTTGATTAAAAAATAAGATTTTTTAAATGAAAAGAAATTTTTATCACCAGTTCAACATCAACAACTTGGCACCAAATTGGCGAGATAACAAGGGGAACCCTGAAGTATAGGCTGCCCAACATTTTATAAATTTAATATTAAATTAAGTTTTTGCATTACGTTATCGGTTACACAGTTCTGTTGATCAGAGCTATTAAACACAGCCAACAATCTTGCAATTTTGAATTACGGTCAAATGACTGCACTTTCCTCTGCAAATTTTCTCGTTTCATTCGTAAGCCAACGAAAAAGTACCAGGTCCTACAAAATATTAATGAACATAGGCGTTTTTTTTTTTTTTTTTTTTTTGGAGCTGGGCAACACCTCCTAGAGTAGATATAGGAGGTTTTGTATTAGGTCAGGCACTAAGCCCGCTATCTTCCGCAGATAAGAAAAGCAAATTCAAAAAGAAAGATAATTCAAATGTTTTAATCCCCCACTTTGACGATTGGGCAATTATTTATTTCAAATTATCTATATGCAATAAATACTGAGGATACCACAATTAATTTACACGTGAGAATAAAAATTTAAATTTAATACTGTAATTTTTGCGTCAGGAAAATACTCAGCAATTTAATTTATTCGATCAGTATTGGAGCACATTTTTTTCCTATTGTAATTACTACATGGAATTTCCCATAGCTATGGAATTTAGTATGATATTGCTAAAAACGGCATAAAATTTACATTGTACATTAAAATAAATCTTTTATAAAAGCTATTTTATAATAGAATAATTATTTAACTACATATTATCTGAAGCTTTATTAATTATATATTTTTAAAACCTTAGAAAACATTGATAATTGTAAAGAAAGTAAAACAACCTTGATTATACTCAGAAAATATAATAATTGTTTTAAAAGTAATAACTTTTTGGTAAAATTGACAATAATCCCATGTTATAAAAGTTATTATTATTATTTTTTTAATTCAAATAAATTTTTTTTGAAAATTAAACGCTTTTAATTGAGATATACCTCAATCATATATTTTACAAACTGTTAATCATGTTACAAACTGTAATTAATAATATAAAACATTTTTCTATTTGCACTTTCTACAACCTTTTAAAATGCATAACGTCATAGCTTTAGTCTTCAGATTTTGAAAACATTCCTTTTAATATAAATAAAAATAGATACTTATAAATATACTCCCCATAATAATTTGAAAATAGGAGAATAGTTTTTTTTCACTTTTTGATACTTTTTATACTCTTTTGATACTTTAAACATAATACTTAAAAATAGAATTGTTTTCCAAAGGCGTACACTTTACAAGACTATCTCTGATAACAAAAAAATTATCGAGAGTGAGATTAAAAACGTTGAAAAGAATTTCCGCTCTTCTCTCTCTCATATACTACGATATGAATATTTTGATTCATAAATTTTCATTTGAGCGTCAACTTGTCGATGACAAACACTTCAAAGAATGTGATAATGTCAGCTTATCATGAATTGCTACTGAAACAGATGATAAGTATATAAAGAATCTTACATATATACAATAAAAGAAAATTTACGTAACACAGAAAGAACTGTGATAATCAGCGGATACTTAAGTTTTGCACTTCGACTTTTCAAAATGATAATCCGTAACAATAGAAAAATCTGATTTTGTTTGAATCTAAAGAAGAGATAAAATAAATTTAATCTGGTATTTCTTGATTAATTGGAATAAATAATCCTATAGCACTTTAATATTTCTCTCCTAATATTGACAAATATTCAATATTTAGATTTCCTAATTTAATTTAATTTTATATAGAAATAATGTTATTAATTAATAATTTTGTATTTCTTCTCCCAAAATCACAGGAAATTTCCATGTATAATCGTCTGTTAGTTCTTGATGTTATTCATATACATTATAAAATTAACACTTGCGTGCAAAAAGTTATTGAATATTTACAAAGCAAGCCAAGCTTAATTAGGATTTAATTACTTAAACCTCAAATGAGAGAGATTAGCATATAATGTTGCGCCTTTAGATGGATTGTAAAAAATAATGTCGCTTTTATATGTGCTTTAGTTCACATACTGAGTTTAAATTCAATAATGTAAATGATACGAGGGTATAATCATTACAATTATTAATCAAGCTCATTGCTTTTCACCGTAAAATCTTATAACCCTTAATTGTAATTCCAGATAGTAATTAAGACATACAAATTAATTTTACAATTTTATGCTTTTGGCTATATATTTCTGTCAGATAGGATATTTTAATTCATTTATTGCTTTATGATTTCGAAATTCATCAAATGACAAGTATTAATACTTCAATCAAAAAGCTTTATTCGAAATTCAAATACAGCTCGGGAATAATTATCAACTCAAGAATAATAACTTAGTTTACATTTAAACAAAACATTATTTGTAAGTGACTTAAGGAAACTATATCCAGATCGATCACACACCTAAAAAAATCGAGAGATTTACTATAGTTGAGGAGTGTTAGATTTGTTTGACTCACACATTTTTGATCTTATGTATATCTTTTACGATATTATCTATGTGAAAGAATTTAAAAGATGATTTTTGATTACACGCGTCAATTTTTTTTTATTCGTGAATCTTCAGAACTTCTCAGTTTTCAGAACAGTTTTCCTTTTTACTATATGTCAAAAAGAAATTAAGTTACAGAAATTTTAAATTACGTCTTTCTTTTTTCTTTTCTTTTTTTCTTTTTTTTTTTTTTTTTTTTTTTTTTTTTTTTTTTTTTTTTTTTTTTTTTTGAAAAATAAAAATGGAAGTTACAATTTCAAACCGGAAGTGGTAAAGAAAGAAGTGGCACTACCGTCGCTATCTCAAGTGAAACTATCACTATTTTCTCATAACTTAGTTTTTCACTAAATCTTCTCTCAAACTGATGAGATCTCAAGTAATGAAGAAGATATTTGTATATGAAACTCTTGCCTACATGTTTTAAGTATTATTATCTGTGAAATCTAGCAAAAGTTTGAATAAATACGAATTTTTTGAGTTACAGTTATTTTTAAAGGGAATGTTCATTTAAGTTTCGTAAAATATTCATATTTCTGTATATTTTTACGGTATTTTCTTTATCGCTCAGTATTTTTCGTAGATTTTGCTTCATTTCAAATAACATTATCACATAAACCTTATGCCCAAATCAAATTAATACTGATGTATTACAATTTTCTGTAGAGTGTTGATCGTTTTGCTAAATTTTCAATACAATTCGACAGTAATAACCAAATTCTCAAGAAACATACAATATGTATTTAAAATTTTGGCTAAATTTATGTTTTTACATCATAATTTACATAAAAACAAGTTGAAAGAAAATTAAAACTAAATTTTATGTAAAAATTGGTTCTAACGTATGCGGATACCTTTAATTCATCGCCATATTTTTTAAGAGTTAATTTTAATTTTTTAAGATTCGTTGAGCTTTAGGTGGAAAAAATGGGGATTTTCCTCGTTAGACAGTATTTCCACTCGATATTTCCTAGAGTATATCAACAGACTGCTTCAGTTCCAGTCTGCAGTTTTGAGAGTGCAAGTTTAAAATAATCGAAATAGTTCTTTGATAAATGCAACGTATTCAATACTATGCTAAATTTGTGAATATTTTCTCATTTTTACCTGTACATTGAAGTCAACTTCTGGCCTTAAATCTGAAGTATTAATTAATTCTTAAAGATCTTTTTATACCTTTACTAATCTTGTAGCATACTTTAATTCAAAATTTCCTTCGATAAAAAATGGCGCAGTAGACTTCTAAATATGATGAAGATCACATGCTAATGATAGATAGTTTCAACTAGTTACTACTAGTTTCCAATTGTTAAATAAAATTTTTTTGATAAATATGTCATATTTTCTTACCTCTTAAATTCAGACTGTTTCAGCTTAAAATCGTAAACTCTAAAATGGATTAAAATATAATCTTATTTACTTATAGATGAGTGAATGGAAAGCATGTTTAAAAGTACTAATAACGAATTGATTTTCACGGTCCTCAAGATATACTGCCAAATCATGTATATAAAAAATATGAAAAGAAAGAGAAGCACCAACAAAGACAATCATAAACATTTTTAAACTATCAATTTTTAATTTTTCGAAGAGTGGAGAAAATGCCACCTTATTTTTTCAGAAAAAATATGTATTATCTCATTATAGAGTATACATAAATATAAACACGAAATGAAAGTATATATAAGTAGAAACATGTTGAAGTGTGATGTGAAAATTGTAAGCAAAAAATTACATTCGAAACAATACTTGTCATCATTTAGAATCGTATCTTGCTGAACTCACGTTCTCAAATTTCTGTGTAAAATATTAAGTTTTTGGTGTGCCCTTTAAAAAGCAATCAATAAAGCATTAAAATAATTCGAACATGGCGAGAATCTTAGTTTCGTTTCGGTATTTGGAACCATAAAAATCTAGTAGGCTTAAACATAATATTCAGAAATATATTTAAAATAGATAACAGACAGTTAAATAAATGGTTTGACTGGTTCGATTGTTATTAACAGTAGTTGTTCTTTTACGAACTGAGGCAGATAAAGCGATTATATTTGACTTTGCAACATAAATGAGATGGAACAATAGAGTCCTAAGCACGCATGCAACCCAGTAAATACATAGAAACACTTTAACAAGTTAAAATCAGACGAAACATGTATTGACTTGTATATCATATTGCATCATATGAAATGCTCAACCTCATGAGGAACTTGTTAAGAAATTCATTTAATGTTTGAAAGAAAGTAAGTTAAAGGAAAAATAAACAGATCTGGTCAAATAATCTTCAATCTCTTTTTTTCAAAAATAGGCGTGTTAAGTATGGTGAAGAGCATTAATTTAAGTTGCTGCTAATGGCTCTTAAAAATGTTTTTTATCTGTTCTATCCCTTTGTTGTCTACTTGATGCCAAGGCCGGCACGTCAACTTACAGAGTGAGGCTCCAATGTCAACAATCTCGGAGGGATTCACGTCTTAGGATGAAAGGGAGAAAAAAATTGTGTCTGAATTCATGTCATGTCCGGCTTGTAACAACCGATTCCTTTTTTTAAAGCTTATTATATATGCTTCGTTGCACAATAATGCCCATTGTAAATAAAAGGTTATTTTATACGAATGGCGGCATGAACTGTATTGAAATGTTACTTTTGTTATAAAAATTTAATTTGCTTATATTTTTAAACATAAGTTATTAAACTTGCATCGAAAGATTTACTTTCGCTAAAAGTGAACTGTGGGCATAAAACATTTTAACAGAAAGAAATATTTGTTATTTATGACTATCTATTTACGGGTATTTCTTCTTAGTACACTTTCTGTACTATGTAAATATAACACGTGGCTAATTTACGTGATTATTTGTTTTCTTTTGAATTATTATCAGAACTTTCTTTTTTGTTTCTGCTGGGATTATATTTACTAAATATGTTATTCATAATAGATGTAAATTATAAATATTTTATAATAATATTATTCATATGTTATTATACATAAATATGTTTTAAATAAAACAGTAATGAAAGAAGAAATTTATAAACATATTGCTTGTAATTACCTGCATTGTTACTAGCGATTTTAAATAGCTATTAAATCCTCAGATTACTTCATTTAGAAATTAATTGTTATATTTCTATTTTAATACTAAATATTGTGTCCATAGTAACAATAAGCGACATTTTCATCAACTTGTTCTTTCCTTCTTTTAAAATCGATAGCAATTCAGTTATTTTTATGGTATTTTCTGAGTTAATGCCTCATTATTATACTTATTCAACAACTGAAACAATTTGAATTTGCTTATGTGAGTCAAATTAAAGGTACTTTTCAGGTTGATGTTGTGCGTCTTAATATACTTTTGAAAATAAATTTATTTTAATTGCTGTTACTTGGAGAAATCAACTCTTAGTGTGATACCTGACTTTCCGAATTCCGTATAGTATCAGAGACAGACATTAGGATATATCTCTATTATAAGGATATCTCTTATCAACATAATAGCTTACAAATAAGTCAGACTGAATGTGTTATTTCCCGATCTTTCAATCCGTATTACTGAGATAAAATAGAGCTCAGTATTATGAAACTATCTTTAGTAGATCATATAAAAACCCCAATAAGGTTATCTTGTGCAAACTTGAATCATAAGGCTTTGGGCTTTCTACTCCAAAGTCCAACAACAAATTTCAGAGATCATGGCAATTTACACTAGTTTATAAACTTAGATTGCTTATATTAACTAATTTAACGGACTATCATGAAATATATCGGATCAAATCTATCAATATTCTTTAACAAGTTTTAAAAATTACAAAATCAAAAGGTGTAAAATATCTATCATTACCCAATCTCGTTTTTACCATAAATTGTATAGTAATTTTTACATTGAATAATTTCTTTTTTATCACCAAAAACGGATAATCAGAGAATGGTAATGACTCAGTTACTACTATCAATTCCGTCAAATTAATTGTAAACGGATGATATTTTTACAAAAATCGATAAAAAAATTAATTAATTATTTTTTTTAAAAAAGTTTATTTAACCCCACATAATCCATGCATATATTTAATAGATTATAAAACTCGCGATGAATTCAATAAATTTCACAGTCTTTAAAATCGTCGTATAATTGCTCTTTTTGAAACAAAACTATTTCATTACTTAACCTTAATGATTAATACTTTCTACTACGTTTTCTATATTGTATTGGGTTCCAATTCCAAGCGAAGCCATAGGTATTAAATGATATTGAACTTCTTTTCAATTGCCTCTAAAAATATTTCTAAGTAATTATAGAATCGATCACTAAACCTTTTTTTAATTCTTATGGGATGTAAATGGTACAAAAAAAACATAAGTAACTAAAAAAAATAATAAATAAATAAAAATCTATATACACTCTCTTCTAATTTTATAACTCGTCTTACATTGGAATTAAAAAAAAAAACATTATCGGAACAATATTGTTTACTTTTTAACATACCTAACATAAACTATAACAGTTAAATTAATATTTTTTCCAATGTTTTAGTTGTTTATCCTGGCAGGTATCATCACTAAATGTAAAATAAAATATTCTACGCATTAATTTATTATTATTATTATTTTTTTTTGGTTCAGAAAAATGTTAAACACAGCCTAAATTTTTGGCATGTTAAATATTATTGCATTTGGGAAAAATATACACTTGTGCAATCCGAAAGTTGTGCAGTCCGGCACAACTTTGTCAACAAAAGATTAAATACTTATCAGGAAATAAATTTTGAATGGTTTTTTAAAATTAAAATCAAGGATGTATTACCAATACAAAACCAAGTCAGACCAATACAAAGCAAAGTTAAAATCATATATAAACCTGAAAATTGATGAAAAAGGCAAAACATTTTTAATCTAAATGATTTAAAATTAAAGTTTATAATAAATTAGTAGTTTAATTTTTGCTAAATTAGTTAAATTACATTAATAACTATTAAAATAATTATCAAAGATAACTCTTTTTAAATCTTTACATTAACTATTCATAATAACGAAAACGTAGACGCCCATTAGTGAGTATTATTCACTCATTTTAAAGAAGTAACTTCCTCTTGTCTTGGAACAATCATCCTAGTGATTTACTTTTTATTGTTTCGAACTACTACAATGCCAAGAGCTGAAAGAAATTCTTTAAAAAAACATGTCTTTAAAGTCACATTTAATGTTTTTCAGTGAAAAAATATATAAATTCAGCAATTTCTTTGTTCTGTTCTAAGCACCCACACACATTTTTAAAACTTGATGTTAATTAGAAAAAATAGTATACTTTAAGTTCACTATAAAATAGTATTCTATTATTAATTCTATTTAATAGGCTAACTCCTAACATAAATTTAGTTGATAGTATTTATTACAATGGCAACAATGTAATGCAAACGACTTATAATGTCCTTTCCATGTGAAGAAAGCTTAATCACTGAAAAAAAAAATGCTTGTTAAAGTTAAATAGGAAAAGTATAAATAATGAAATGCTTTAAATTATGTATATATATATATATATATATATATATATATATATATATATATATATATATATATATATATATATATATATATATATATATATATATATATATATATATATTAATGATTTGTAAATGTACTTTTGTAAATTATTTTAATGCATTTGGAAATATAGATTTATAAATGCAAAAAAGTAGTGATGATAAAAATATATTTTTAGAAAGTTTTATGTTAACTATCAAGTTATGATATTTCAGAATATCATCATCTGGGCAATCAATCCTTTTAATCGCTTAAATCATTAATGGCAGATAAATTACTTAAACCGATTATTTTATGTGTTGATTCTTATAGGCTCATTTTGCTTTGATTCATTTTTTTCTTTTCAATTATAATAATAATTATTATCATTGCAGGTTTTTCGGAACCTATCCAGAATATCAGAAGCTGTTCAAGGCATTTAGTGATGTTCCACACTCTGAGTTGGCGGACAATAAGAAACTTTTGGCTCATGCTATGTCTGTAATGTATGCTATAAATTCTATCGTGGACAATATCAACGACGCCGAGTGCCTGGTGGCAATACTTAAGAAAATAGGAACAAGTCACCAGCCAAGGGGTGTCTCGGAAAGTCATTTTAAGGTAATGAATGCATACATTGCAATTCAAAACTGGTCAATTATTTTGCAACATAAACAAACAAAATTAACAATAATTATTATTACATTAGGTAATATTATATTTTAGTAATAAATTTTACTGTATATAATACCATATAAATAATAATAAATTAATGATAGAAAGATTAATTACAACAAATGCGAATAAAAAAACTAATAGAAGCGTGGCTGTAACATAAGTCAGAGACAAATAAAACACTGTTCGTCATCAATATATACTTGCAGTGCATATAAAGTGAGTTGCATTAGAAGACATTAGCATTATACCAGATGTATAATTCTCTCCGAGATTGCACATTTAACAGTTAAAAATACAAAATATGTATACAACCCTCTGTGATGCCTTAAATATAAAAATTAATTTATAAATATATATACATACATATATATATGTATATGTATATAGATATATGTGTGTGTTCAATTTACTAGATAAATTTGCTTTAAATAAACGTTGGAATCAATGCTAGTTATTGTGTGATAAGCACTGGTGAAAGTTTACAAAGTTAATTTTTAAAAGAATATCGTGAGTTCAAGAAGTGGCTAGTATTAAATTAAATTATTTTTATGACTTTTGTGAATGTTGTTTATGTGATAGCTAAAATGAAGCTTAAAATTATTTTTCTGTGCAGACTGTACTTTATGATTTCTGCCAAAGATTTAAAAGAAATTGTGGATGTCAACTCGTTAACGGTTCAACTCCATAACATTGTTGTTTTGAGCAACATATTTTTAGAGTGTGTCTTTCATGACTCCAAGGTTCAAAATCGTACCCTCTTCTTGGTCTCACTAGTATTGCCAATAACTTAGAAAATGATGCATAGCTTGATGAATTATATTTTCAATCTGATGTCCATTTTAACATATGGAGAAAACATATATGAATTTTCTGTGAACTCTGCTGACCAATGAAAGGTTGTTCTGACTTATCAATTGTTTATAATAATAATGGATGTGAGAAATTGTCCATATTTGAAATCTTTGGTACGTATAAAACCTTATACATAACATTGAAAAGTTATATCCAAGGCTTTACATGCGTAAGCACATTTACTTATTAATTTTAACCACAATCATGCATTACCCTTTACACGGGCTTGAGCATTTCTAATTACGTAACACAAGTCACTCACAAGTTGTTGACACGTAATTTGTTTGTTTGTTGACACTTAGTCACACTCTTTTCAGCTCAATATCCTTTATCATCCATCAGAATTTCTTGAGAAGAACATTATTGGGAGAGTTAGGTATGGATTTTCAGGGATCGCATACACGGCATTAAATCAGCACTTAGACGACTTAAGTTTTTTAGCAATTCACTTGCACTTCCAAATCTTTTTTAATAAGTGACAATCTTTCTTCTATTTCAGAATCTAGCTTCACTCATCGTAGATTTTCTAGGAGAAGCTCTTGGGTCGAACGTGATGGACGAAAGAGCGAAAGAAGCATGGTGCAAGACATTTGAAGTTGCCAACAGCATCATTGTTGGAGCTTTGGAAGAAAAAGAATAATGCACTTCATTGTAAATTCATTTTCTTCATAATGAGTTGAAATATCTTATTTTGAATTTCTTTTAAATAAAACTTTATTATTAGTTTTTGTTGAAAAAGCTTTGTTGTAAGAATGAATAAAAGTTTTTTTGTTGCTAAAAACGTCGCTGTTTTTTATTGCATCTCGTAATAATTTAAGGAAACATCACATTTTTTTTCTTTTGCAGTAAAACTACAAAGTCAATAAATCATATTACATATTTGCGAAATTTCTTTTTTAAGAACATTTAAATATATTTTTAATATATTTAATCGATTCTATTAATATATATATATATTAATAGAATCGATTCTATTAATTGTCAATAGAAAAATAATTTAATATTAAATTTCGAATCATCGAAATAATAATATTAGAATCTGTCTTATCGAAATTTAAGATGCTATATATCGGAAAATAAGAAATTTTCACTCATCAATATTGATTCAAAACTAGTTTTTCCTTAGCGTGTCATGAGAGATAAATTTTAAACGGTGGCTGCAGGCCTTAATTTCATTTTTAGGATAAAATTCCCACAAGATTTTGGGAAAGTTTCAAGCAATATGTAAGCGTTTTTAGGCGAGGTAAAAAGATTTAGGATTGGCATATTTTTCTTGACACACTAGCCCTGCTTACATCAGATTTAAGTAATAATGAAAGAATGTAAAAGATACAAAAATCAATTGATATAAAAGTAATGATTCCATGTTGTTTTCAACGTTTATGACTGAAAGGATGTTCATATGGAAAACTTAATGTATTTTCCTGCGAACATTCAAGAACTTTTCTTTCATAAATATTTGCTATATCATTATCAAAGCTGCTTAAAATTTTGCAATAGAGTTGAATTTTTCCAAAGTCTGTACAAACATAATAATAGATTTATTTCCCAATCAGCTAACAAAATTGAATAATATATTTCATTTTTAAATAAACATTAATCACTAAAGCATTTATTAATCAACTGAATCCATAATTCTAATTGACTTTAAAGTTAAGATTGAATACTGTAATATGTGTTCCATGTATTATCTATTGCGAGATTATTTTCAGTATAGCTTCAAATACATAAAACATACTTCTCATTTCATTTTTAATTATTTTAATATCTTGTGTGCTCTAATGACTGCACATTTCTGTACTAAATTCTTTTAAAATTCTTTAAAAAAATTACGAACTTATAAACTTACTAAATATATGCAGAAAAAAATGAATGACTATAAAAAGTATTAATAATTACATTAAACAGATTAAGTTCTAGAATATTTGTGGAAAAAAATAAAAAAAGATAAGCCGCAATATTGAATTAACCCTAGAGTAAAATAAAATAATCGTATATTACAGAAATAGGATAAATGATGGATTATAATTTATAAAATTCGGTATTATTATCACAATATATATATTTCATTTCTTTATTTATTGTTCAAGAAGATTTTCGAATAATATTAAAAACAAAATGTTTAAGTAACTATTACATCCAAAAGTTAGTTCGTTTGAATCGGAAAGATTTTTGATCATGAATGGTAAATACTCTGATGGAGGATCCTGAAAAACCGTATTCGCAATATCTTCCTTAATTTTAAACATTTTGATTATTTCAGGTCTGGTTTAAGACAATAATCAAGAAGAAATTTTTTTATTTTTTAGACTGAAAAATATTTATCAAACTTAAAATTTTGAATGTTTACTTCATCTTAATATACTTGTGTTAATTTGTTTTGATTCTAATGAGAAAATATCATCACAGGAAAAGAATATTTTAATGATATTTTAATAATTTGTTATTAAATATCATTAAAATATTCTTTTCTTTATATTTTAAATATAATTTTAATGATATTTTATAATTTGAAAATGCAATGCCAAGAAAGAGTGGGCAGAAAATATTACAAATTTCAGGGTAGACCCATCTAATCAAGTTATGCAAATGATATGAAATGTGTAACTCTCCAGCTCACATAGGATAAGATATAAGACGACGAACCTACAGAGCGGGCAATATTTGCGCCATTATTGCTGTTTGGAAAACAATCGTTGGAAGTTTGTTTCTGTCGCAAAGGAAACCTGTATTTGCAGAGAATCCCAGGCCATCGTTGACGGAGTCAGTTCCAGCAGACAGACGAATTTAAGAGGGGCATGGTGATCGGACTGAGAAAGGCAGGTTGGTTCTTAAGGCAAATTGAAGATGACAGACACCTGGATGTATCCACAGTGCACCGACTATGGCGAAGGTGGTTAGAACAAAGAACTGTGGAACATTTGAGGGTTACTGGTGCAGCCAGAGTGACATCAGCACGCACGTCCGACGGAAAGTGGTGGTGGCTCCACAAAGCACGTATTCCGAAATTCTACAGTATGTGCAAGATACCGTGGATGCTCCCATATAGAGCAGAATCATATGCCATCGATTAGTTGCTATTGACCTGCACTCATGGCGTCTGTTAAGATTACCATTGACACTACAGCATAGAGGCGAACGCCTGGAATGTTGCCGGATTACAGTGATGTAGATTAGGGAGTGGCAGAGGATTGTCTTCTCAGACGAGTTACGTTTCTGTTTCTTCTGTGATAGTCGCCACGTACGAGTTTGGGATCGAAGTGGAGATAGGTTCAATCCTGCAGCAATTGTAGAACCCTCCATTTTGTTGTATCATGGTTTGGGTCACCATTGCGTATGATTTCAGCTTATTTCTAGTACCTATTCATAGCACTATGGCAGTTTAACATTACGTGGAGGATGTGCTGCTGCCGCTGACACTTCCCTAGATCCATGGATGCCCAATACACTTTATCAACAGGGTAACGCTTTACCGCACATTGCTCGAATCAGCCAAATGTCCTCCTGAAAGGTGTACAACTGCTTACCTGGCTTCCATACTCACCAGATTTCTCACCAATCAAACACGTTTGGATATGATTAAAACACATTTGCAGACCCTGACACCACCTCTTTTAGAAGAAGCACTTTGGAAATGGTTCACAGGGGATGGAGAGACATTTCCAGGATGCTATCCGTAATCACTTTGACTCGGTGCCTAGAAAATGTTGTTTTGTGTATCGCCGTCCACAACCTACTGACCCAACCCTGTTCTCTCACTATATTATGCATATCATTTCAAAATACAGATAACTTATTCTTTGTTATCACTCTCTGTTTGGCAAGTTTTGTTACTTTTTACAACTCCTTTTTCAAGTTGCATTTTCAATGTCAGGGAGTGTATACATTATTGATTTGTGGTGGATTCACACGGCTTTTCGCAGAAGCATTTTAAAATGTGATATTTATTTTATTATACAAAAATCATTAAAATTCAAATAAAAAAATATGAAATTTATAATTTTAGACATTTTATTTCAATATAAGTTATTTTAGAAATTTCTGTATGTTTTAGAAATTATTTTATGAATCCTAACAATAAAATTAACATATATCCTAACATTAATATATATTCTAACATTAAATTTCATAGAATCTGAGTGTTTGCACAGATCTATCAATAGAACCTTAATATAATATATGTCATCAGCAATTTTTTTAATACGACTTTGGAAATAAATGTAGAGAACTCATTCTTTATGGATGGAAATTTCTGTAAAGTGTAGAGTAGAGGGCGCTACTACCGTGGAGATCTAAAAAACTTCCGGCACGAAACTTCCTGCTTACTATTCCATTATTGTCTTATACCATAGTGCTTGTTTTCTGTACTTTCCATTGCTTTTGAGAAATATTAATTTAAAAGTAATTATCCTATAATTTTTTTTGAAATGCAGAAAGCAAGTAAAGCTAATAGTTGTTGCGTACCATTTGGCTGCAATATGCGAGCTGGAAATAATTTATTTTCGCAATTAAAGATGTTCAAATTTCCAATGGAACCTGATTTACAATCCTTAATTTAATTAAATTTATATTAAATCAATTCTTAAAAATAAGACTTAAATTTTAATTGCAATGAAAACCAAGATTTGTTTAAAATATTAATAAATAACAAGTAAATAAACACATCATAACAATTTTGTTCTACTCATTATTGATACCAGTTCATATATTACAGCATGATCAAGAAAATTTTAATGAAATTTATAATGCAATAAAAGAAAGCATAAATAATACTTTGCTTAATATTTAAAATGATTTATAGTTCAATCGCACGCAAAATATATTTCCTGAAATTTTGGAATAAATGCATAAAATTAAAAATTAATTAGAGAAGAAAATGATTAACAATTGAGATAAATAATAACAAGAGTTTGAATGTGGGTTACGATACATCATTCATCAACAATTGATTCTAATATCACCAATTAATAAGAGTGATTCCTCACAAAATATGGTAATCCATCAGGATTAAGTAAATAAAAATTAAAAAAAATTTAAAAATTTACGGGATCACCACTTATTGTACTCTTATTAAAAATTATGATTTTAACAGATAAAATAAAAAAAATTTTGAAAACAGAAATAATCACCTAAAAATATTTAAATAAAAATTTTTGCGATTGCATTGATTTTCAATGGGAAGAAAGAAAACCGGAAGTATTCGAGAAGGCTTCCGGTTAACTGAGGTTTGTTTTTGTTTACACTAAAACTCCATCCATTTAGTAAATCGGAGTGAGTGGAGTACGTTACATATGATTTGTGATTACTTAAAATCATAATAAATGTGTCCTTGTTAGAATAAGCAGAATTTTTATTGATTGTGCAATGCGGTGAAATCTGGAAGTCAAAAAAAGGAAAAAATTAAAACCGAAAACAAGAGTCCATTTAAATATTTAAAGAAAACTCAAGTGAAGTTTAAAAATATTATTATAATGGGGTTGTTAACGATTTTAAAAAAATGAAACAGAAAGAAAAAGAAATGCGTTTGTTAATGTTGTATCCTTTATTGTGTATTTCTGACTTTTTCTACATTTTTGTCACACCTGTTTTAGTTATAAAATGAAAAAATTAACATTTACTAGAATTTAAGATTTACTAGAATTAAGAAAATATTCCAAACTATATATTAATTTTAAATTTATTAGTTATTTACAAATCTAAAGGCATATATTTCTGTTTATTTTCTATTCATAATGATTTCATTTCTAAGGAAGAAAAAATCATGTTACTTAAATTTAGTATAGCTAAAGATTTTATTTATATAATTTTACATTTTGAGATTTAAAGATACGGAACAATATTTATATGCAGTGATACAATTGCTTTTGTCGCTAATAAACTGTTTCTGAATATTCTGTAATAACTGAATTTATAAAATATATTTACTGAGTTGGTGTATATTAATTTTTATAGTATAGCTTTCCATTGAAATTATAATTACTGACGATATGATATTCAGTTTTTTAAAAAAGTAGAAAACAGGTAAAAATATTTACATTTTTTTTACAACTTGACTTGCTAATATATAGCATAGTATAATGCAAAATAATATATATAAAATGCAAAGTTATTGGAATTAATATAATAATCCCATTTATTGTTTTAAAGCAATCAATAAATAGCATCATCGTAATGCAAGTTAGTAATATTTATTTCTTTATATTTGAACACTAAAAAATTGTAACAGTTTAGATTATATTTTTTCATGAATATATCTGTAAATATAAATTTCACTTACTTTAATGTTTTGCTTGTCTTTATAGAGAAAAAAAAATAGGAATTATATAATAGAAATTAGTTTTTATATATGGAATTTCACAGAAGGTAGTTTCAGTTTCTTAAAGTACTGACTGTTTTATAGATTACCATAAAAAATATGCATTAGTTTTAAAAATAGCTTTTTTTCTTTTTCTTGCAAAACCTCTTGGGATAGTAAGAGTACTTGGGATTCTTGTTTAAGTGATGTATTTTTAATTTAGCAAATAAATGGCAGTTGTAAAATACAAGCATTTTAAAATAGTAATTTTGAACATAAGTAACAAAGCAAAACATTAAAGTAAGTGAAGTTTATTTGCAGATATATTCATGAAAAAAATCTAAATTGGTAGCATTTTTTAATGTTTAAGTTTAAATAAATTAATAGTATTACTAACGTTTAATGTAGTTAGTAATATTATGATATTTTAATCATTATTCTTGAAATTTTCAAAATATGAAATCAATATTTAAGATTGTATTTATTGGGATAGTAAATACTGATCATCAAAATTTATTTATGTCAATCAAAATTATAGATATAAATATAAAATACATTATTTCATTATTTATAAAAGCCAAATTAACAATTCTATATATTTGTATTTTGTGCTTTTATGAATTAAGAAGCTAATTTATTGATTTAAGCAATAACTTGTAAACTAGTAAAATTGGTACTTATATATTAATGTCACTGCAAAAAAATTCAAATTATAAGTTTATTTTTATAATTAGAAAAAGGAATTTTCTAATTATAGGTTAAGCACTAATTTTAAAAGGATAAACTTAGTTTATCCTTTTGTAGCTTATATAAAATGATCATTAAAATTTGTCCATTTTGAATCGTTTCCTGAAATATAATTTCAAATGCTTCTTTGGCTGGGTTCAGTCTGATTGTCGAGGTACTTGGGTCCTAGGACCCTCACCCTCAACTGAAGCTAGAAATGAACTGGTGAGCTATAGCTGTAACTGACTGTCATATTATTGGTTGAAAAAACTTGAGTGGCGGGGCTTGTTTAAGAATTTTAGTTGTTTGAAGATTTAATTTTAATGTATTAAATTTTAATTGAAATAATGAAAAAATTTAATAGGAGTATGGTAAATGATAGTGGGATAGTATTATAGTTAGATAGATTATATTTAAATATTAAGAAAACTTACAGATAAATTATTCAATATCTTGAAAGTATTGCATTAGTTTGAATAACTTGTCCATGGGGGACTTTATTTCTTTTAGTTCTTTAATAAGATATTTAATTGGAATTCCTTTAAATATGGTAATTTCAAATTAATGTGTTGTTTATCATTAACATGAAATTAAGATTAAATGCTTACATGTTCATTTTTATAAAACTGTTTCAATCATTTCCTAAAACTGCTTATAATAATAAAAATATTCACATTAAAAAAAATTGCTTAAAGCTATTTAAAGTAAACTAAGAAACTCTAAAATTATATTTTTGAATATTATACTTAATAATTTGGACTGTGGAATCATTTAAAATGTTATGTCTGTTAATATAATTTGCTTGTTTTATTTAAAACAAGATTGAATATGCTAGCATATTATAATATTAATACACAAAGATCTTTATTTATATTTCCTATTTTTTTGTATGTGAATATTAAAATGATTTTTTAATGTCTTAGATAAGAATGAAATTTTCATTATTATTATTAAAGTTACAATATTAATGAGATTTTTTTGTTATTTTTTTAATTAAAACAAATGTATATGAAGAAAAGCTCATATTGAACTTACAAACTATTTTTGTTTTTTTAGAAATAAAATATATTTTTGTATCTTTAACTAAAGTTTAGAGGTCTTGATAATGCTGGTAAAACAACAATTTTGAAAAAATTTAATGGAGAAGATATTAGTGTTATTTCTCCTACATTAGGTTTCAATATTAAAACTCTTGAGCATAGAGGGTAAGCTAGTTAATGTTGATCTTATTCTGTGTTTTATTCGTATTTTATATTATATTATATTTTTTTCAGTTTAATTTATATTATATAATATTATATTTTTTCAGTTATAAACTTAATATGTGGGATGTAGGTGGACAGAAATCTCTAAGATCATATTGGAGAAATTATTTTGAAAGTACTGATGGCTTGATATGGGTTGTGGACAGTGCTGATCGACGGAGATTACAGGATTGCAAAGATGAGTTACATGCATTATTGCTTGAGGAGGTATGTTTTAACAAATTATTAAAATCCAAATTAAAAGAGAAATAGTAACCATGATGAAAATTTTATGCAAATTTATGAAAACTAAATGTTATTAAATTTAATGTAAATGTAAAAAGGTATTAAAACATGAAAAATTTATAATTAAAGATTTGATAAACTAGGAAATATTAAGTATGACTTCCTAGTTTATCAAATCTTAAATTATAAAATTTTCATGTTTTTAATACCTTTTTACAGTATTATCAATAATTTTTTATGTTATTGATAATACTTTAAGTATCATACTTAATACTTATTGATAAATATAAACACTTTGTCAATAAGTATTAAGTATGACTTAGAATATTATATTTGGAATGAACAAATATGAAAAATTTGCTTTTATTGTGTAAAAAGTATGTCAGAAATGTTTTATAGTGATCAAAACAAGGGAAAGTTTTTAATCTATATAGGATATATACTCATGGGTGTAACTTTTTAAAAATTTTTAATTCAATGATTTTGATCTCTGGTAAAATTGTGTGTAAATTAAAATTTTTCACTCTTGTATTTCAAAGCAAAACTTTTGAAGTTTAAGATTTTTATTTTAACAATATAATAAATCAATTCATTAGCATTTAATTGAATTGATGGTATGTCTAGCCTGACTAAATTAATATCTTAGATACAATATTCATTAATTATTCTTTACAAACAACTTAAAGTATATTACTCTGATTAAAGTGATTATATCATCAGCCTTCAAAGTATTGATATAATTTTGCTTAATTGTTATGTGGTTTTTATGAATAAATTTATGACTCAATATCTGTTATAAAATTAAATAAAGAGATATTCTATTTTTGTTTTGGAAAGCAATAGGTTTGGAAGTGGTTAAATATATGTGAATAAATATCTGTCGTGATGCGATTTTTTTCATAAGAACATATAATGCAGGAAGTGTCTTAAAATATATAGGCTTGGTTTTATTTTTGTCTTCAAGAACAATTAAATGCAATAAAAATGGAATATTATGAGGTGTCATATTTAAAATAAACTGCATTTGAAATAATTGTTGGTCAAAAGAACAATGACAATCATAAATTGATTGTGAATTAGAATCTTTTATTTAGAAATTTTAAAAATAACAAAGTATTTTTAAAAGTAAATTTCAAATTTGTTCTAAGTTAAGAAGTGGATGCAGAGTAATATATTAAACTAAAATTTTTTCTTCCTATCATTTATTTTTCTTTTGTGATGATTGGTCATAATTTCAATTTTTCAATATAATCATTTTGATTTTAAACATCAGATAGACACTGAAGCACTGCAATACATGTCATGATTTGGGGATATTTTCTTGCCTTCTAATCAAGAAATCAATCTCTTACATAAATCTAAGAAATCTCTTACATAGATTTAGGGATTATTGCATCACCATCAATAAGTTATTTTAAAATCATGTATGTATAAACTTAATAGATTTCTAAAGTGATATCAACCAGGACATTGGAATATGTTGTGAGTATTCAAGGGTACAACCCTTGATGAATTTTTAGCGTGTTTTAGAGGGTAATTTATTCGCAATGCTATGAATAAATGGTTACTGTTTAGGTACTTAAACCAGGATTAATAATGAATGATGTAAGCGTATAAATGCAAACAATTTTATTTTTTGTGTGTGAATATTTATAAGTTTGAATAAAGAAGGGATAAAAATTTGAACAATATTTACATATATTTTTCATTGCATAGAATTTTTTTAGAGTCAATTTTTGATTTTATTTCTGTAAAAGTCTTCACAAGTTAATCTGATATTAATTTTGTGTGTCATCAGGCTTTTAATCATAGATTCCTTCATTCTTTTAATCATAGATTCCTTCAAATTCCCTTATCAATTTATGTACTTTTGATCAAAGAAAGTACTCTCTCAACTGGTGCTAATGCCCAGGTAAACAGAAACCATTCTCAACAATCTCAGTCAAATTAGGGTTATTATCTGATTATCTTTGAAGTGACCTAACAGTTTGAGCCATTTTTCTTCACTTTAAATAATTACATCTGTGGTAGTGTTTCCATTATTCCCAATTTGACTGCAAATACTCCTTAGCACAACTTCATCAAACAGCTGATGATTGTTTATTTTCAGCCAGCAGAAGTTTCAATGTTTGTTTTGGTCAGATAAACCCATGAGAACTAAACCATTTCCAAAACTATTCTCCCAGTGATCCAAGTATGCAATGCATCTTTCATAAAAACCATCACATTCTTTTCATACTGTTATGGACTTGCTTATCAGTAAATGTTGCTTTCTCTGTTATAGCTTACCTGCAGTACAGAAATGAATGACAAAGTAATTGTAAAAAATCCTTTATAGTTAATTATTTTTAGACGTTTTTATCTTTAAAATAAAAATTTTTACTGGGATATGAAGTGAATCAGTTGGAGCATTATGATTTTGTCTGAAAACTTGGACATACTATTTGGCAAGAATATGTACGCATCAAGTCACTTGACAGTTACTGAAAAATTATTAACTAATTAAATTAAATATACTTACCAAGATTCTGTCATGCTGGAAGATCCAAATACATTTATTTTTCTTGGCTTATTAATAGAATATGCTTACAATTATAATAAATTAAATATTTTCACATAATTGCTGAGTAAAAAAAATTGGTGTATGGTTACCAGTCATTTAGTTTAATAATTTTAAAAATTTATTTTATGAGTAGTGATTAATATCTCCTGCTTATTAATATGATCTAATTTAAAAAATACTTTATATATATAAACTTTATAAAAAATTAAAATCTTCAATGACAAATTCTTTTAAAAATAAGTTATTATATTTCATAACTTGTTACATAAGCCCTTTTCAAAAATTTGTGTCTTGAAGTCATAATAAAAATCCCAAACTAAAGAAAAAACTAGGATTTCCTATATTTACCACTGATCACAGAAAACATTGTTGGTAGAGATTTCTTTAGAATTTTCTTACCATAAAGAATATTTTTTAAATTATGTAATAATTTCAAGGTAGAACAATTTAAAGGGCATTTTATTTCATGAAATCCTGCATTTGAGTGTCCAACAAACAAAAATTGATTTTTAAGTAGAATCTTGAATTTTATTATTAACATCTTAGTTTTTAAAAACAATGATTAAACTAATTCTTTGAAGAATTATAACAATTAATTGGAAAAAAAATTCTGATTTATAAGTTAACTATAAACTTTTTTGTTTTTGGATTTAAATTAAAAAAATTGTTTATGATAAATAAATTTTTGAATTACGTGTGTACAAAATATAATTTTTAGAAATGAGCGATAACTCTCAGCTTCAGGAATTTTGGTTATCATTTGTATGATAAAAGCTTTTTCTGTACATTAGTAATATTTACTCTATGTATTTCATAACAAATGTGCAATGCTTGCAGGTGTGTAAAAAAAGGAGAAAAAAGAATAGGAATTTGTGTGTAAAGTAAATGCAAAATAATTTAAGTTGCAGAACAGAACATTTCAGCTATTTTTTATCATAGAAGGTTTCACTGCTAGAAATTTCTAAAATATTCATCTATTTGTTGGTTGAATTAATTAATTTGTATAATATATAAAAAATATAAATTTTTTTCTTATAATCAATATCAAGAAAATAGTTATATAAAATTGTTGCTGAATAGAAAGAGGATAAGAATTATAAAATTTTATAATGTAACATTAAATATTAAGTTTCTTCACTAAGCAAAATGGATTATATTTCGAAATATATTAAAAATAGTTATTTCTTTCCATTTTAGCGTCTTTCTGGTGCAACATTATTAGTGTTTGCTAATAAGCAAGATTTACCAGGTGCGCTTTCAGCTCAAGATATAAAAGAGGTATATCGAGTATTTTTTTAATATTTTGTAAATTGCTGTGCTATTATGTATTGATTATTAATTTATTCATTGTAGCTTTTGGAACTGGATAATATTAAAACACATCATTGGCGAATAATTAATTGCAGTGCTGTTACAGGAGAAAACCTTCTGATTGGAATAGACTGGATTTTAGATGATATAGCTGCAAGAATTTTTACTTTGGATTAGCTGAGTCTAATTCTCTTCTAGTATTTATTTCTTTCCTATATTAGGATAAGTGGGAAAGTATATTAATGAATTTTACATATTCTCTACGCAAACTGTAAATATGAAATATTTCTTCAGAATAATAAATAATTTTATTACATTTCTTGATAGTGTGACTTTTTACACAGAAATTTAAACTATTTAAGGCATTTTTTTTAAAAATAAAAATAGTTTTAATAAGATTTCAAATATGTATTAATTATGCAATATTATATTTTTATATACTGTGTTTGCAATTTTTTTAGAAGCATTTATTTTTAAATTTAAAATATCATTGTTGTGTACATTTTTTGTTTTTATAAACAGTTGATTATATTATAATACTGACTTCTGTATGATTTATTTGTAAAAATAAATTGCTAAGTTACTTCAAGGTTTTTCATTGTTTTAAAAATATATAAAATTTTAAGTAATATTATCATAATCATTATTATATTTTAATTACGATATTTTTAATTATTAATAATTTATTTTTAATTACTGTACATTAAAGTTTTGAAAGAAATGCCATTTATGTTTGATAAAATAAATAACATATGGTGCCACAGCACATGTGATTTATTTTAACTATAATAAGTATTGTCCATTAATGTTCAAGAACGAATTCGGTTCCTTGGAACGATATTACAGTTACTACGGTCTAACATTATTTTGCATTCTGTCTTGATTAGGGATGTTTCGCTCTGGAAACATTCAAATTCGTATGTCGTCATGTGGAACCCAAAACACTTACGTTACATTACTAATTTTAAACTAAAAGCTATAAGGAAGGCAAATAAAAAAATAGCGACAAACGTGTTAATGTAAGAAAACAAGCAAGTCATGCACAAAAAAAAAAAAAAAAATCCAATGCGCAGTTCGAAAAATAATCCATTTCTTTAATTTAATTATTAATGAAACAAATATATTTTATTTTTAAAATGTTTAACCTCGTTTTAAAAGTTATTATGAACTAAAAATAGATAATTTTACTAGAATCTTCTCCGATCTTGAGTGATGTAACGTTTTTATTTGAGATCATTATTGCACTTAGTGTTGAGGTGGATTCAGACAGATCTTTTTCATTAATATATATTTTTTCTGTACAATTTATTATATTTTTGATCATATTGTATATTTCTTATTTTATTTTGCAGCACATAATCAGCAGTATTTGGCCGAGCTGGCAGCCGAATGGCTAGCGCTCTTGCCTTCGGCTCAACAGTTCGTGGGTTCGAATCCCACCTTGGGCATGGATGTTTGCAGTGGTTTGGAATCCACTTTATACCGTAGGTCCCGGTCTAATTAGCCCTCATGTACAAAAAATGACCGTTGAGCGACAAACAACAGTATTCGAATATTCGCCGAAAAAATGGCTGCGGATTATACGGCGCTGGGTATTAAGCGATGTTTTTTATCTTTTACTCGAATAAAGGATCTAGCGGATAATACGCCGCTGCGGATTACACACTAGAAAATACGGTATTAACAAAATATTATTTCCAAAACTTATTAAAACATTGTTTGTCCCATAAAATAGAAAAAAGTGTACACATTCTAGTAAAAAGAAATTGAAATAAGGAAGTAAAAAATGATGTCCAACAATTCTGTATAATGTTAAAAGCATACTAATCAATTTTAATTCCATATATCTATAATTAGAATCGTGAAATAGTTTTTAAGTGTTGTTTCCTACACTAAATTTTATAGGCATATCACACGAAACACATTTCTAGGCTTTTGTTTCAAGAAAACAAGTTATTTATAACACTACAAAAATTGGTTTGGCATTTTTCGGTTTATTGTAGAGAATATTATGGAAAGGCTCTCTGAAAATAAAGGATTATTACGATTTGAAAGGGTTAGTTAGGGTGTTCGCTCTGAAGGTGAAGAGCTCGTTCCTGACCAAACCAAAGATCCACTGTGTTTACTAATACTTGGGCACATAAAATGTCTTGATCTCCAAGTAAAATTATAGCTTTGGAAGTGATTGGCTATATAGGTTTGGGAATCTCCTGTTTGTCCTTACTTCTAAATTATGAAAATCCTGTCACTTTAGGGGCAATGATGGCATACTTACTGAGTGCTCCACTATATAAGTAGCCATCTCTTCCACTGCTTGTAGTGCTGAAATATCCTCAAAGCAGTTGGGCATTAGGAATCGAAAAATAATGATTTGATGAAATTGGCATGTTAATCTTAAATAGTATATTCTGTACTTACAGAAAATGATCAAAAATTAGTGGTGATATTGATTAGAGAAGAAAGATATTCTTACAATAATTTTAATAAAATAAATTATATCACTAAAATGGTTTTTAATTTTAAATTGATAATTTTATTAAATAAATTATTCCTGAATAAAAAATATATGTATTGATTGGACAGTTGGGTATTTCCATTTTTTCTATTTCACTTTAAAGTTTTTTTTAAACAATATGAACAAAACCAATAAGGCCTTCAATTTTCTGATTAAAACTAATTTTTAAAATTATGTGTTTCATACATATTACATCTCACAGCACAGTAGAATTTAAAAGAACTTACAGGACAGTCATGATAAACAGAACGTAATTTCATTCTACTATACACAAAAATTATTGAAAGTAAAAGTTAACTGTTTATAATCTTGTGATTACAGTGAAAGTGAGAACAGGCATACAAATAAATCACGATTAAACCTGTCAGTTAAGTTTATCATTCAACAATCATTTTTTGCATACAAGGACTAATAAGATGTATCTACAATTTAAAGTGGATTCCAAATCACTACAAACACATTTAAACTTAAAAGGAGATTTGAACTAATGAACTGATGGCCAGAGAATTAACAATTGGATTACCAGCTAATTGATAGTTGAGAGTGAGAAAAGCAGGGCAGTTATATGGTACAAATCTTAACTTCTATAATGCATTTCTTAAAATTTTTGCTTGAGAAACTTTATTTGTTTATAAAGCATAAGATACAAGAGTAATACCACATCCTTTTAAAAAAAATGCTGGATATGTGAGTATCATAATAAAATGCTCAGTGGTATGAAATATAATAAACATTTTCCACATGTATTTATCATTACTGTATACAAGTGGAAAATTGCTGTATGAGCCTACCACTTGTTTTCATTATTTGTAAGATAGATGATGTACAACTGCATGCTAACATTTTTGCCCTGACTTTTCTAAGAATAAATGTGTTATAAACTTGTTTTTCATGTAATACACATATTTAGAACATCTGACCATTTGTTGAAAGAGAATAGTGTTGTTGTTGCTTATCCTCCATGTCTGACGGAGTCAGACTAGATCCACGAGTTCATTGACTGTAAGGAAGTCGAAGACTAAAAGAGGATTGCTAAAGAGATCCTCCCTAGAGAGACCCATGCAATCCAAAAGATGCTCAGGAGAAGCCTGATGATTTTGGCACTTGGTGCAGGTGACGAAAGTTTTCCTGCCCTCGTTGAAAGTGAGGCACTTAATATGACCGCTAGCAAGTCTTGAGAGAACAGTCCGGGTACGTCTGTCACACGGGAGGTCAAGGGACAAACCCGGTTTTGATCCCTTGTACCAATTATGGGTGGGGGGTGTTTTCCACTCCTCCGAGATTTTTGATTTTTCCCGGGAGTATAACTCCAGAAAAGTAAGTGTGGAAGAGGGAGTATTTGAAATCCTGCAACCCTCCTTAGCAAGATTATTGGCCATTTCATTCCCGTGGAGATTCACATGTGAAGGTATCCATTGCAAGTGAACATCATGATTAAGTGAAATGAGTTTTAATTTAAGCAGGATAGAGTTGCTGATCTTGTCGCCTACAAGAAGCCAATTACTAAGATGGTGGAGAGAACTACGGCTGTCAGACAAGATCCATAGGTCACCATAATCCTCTTCAGAAAGAATAGCTTCTAGTCCCAGGTCTATTGCAATCAATTCACTTCTGAAGACAGAGCAGTGATTGGGATTACGATGAGAAAGAGTCAAATTGGTGTGAGGGGTTTCAATATATATGCCACTACCTGCTAGAATATCAATTTTACTACCGTCAGTGAAGATTTTGATGGCATTGTTAGGAATGTGGCTTAGGTTTTCCAAGGTCAGTTGTCTAAGATGTTCTGGGATGTAGTCTTTCTTATTAACATGAGTACTTAAGTTAAAGTGAAAGTAAACCCTGGGGAGTCCTTCTGCAGGATTCAAGCAGCACTGTATTGAGTTGGGTTCAACATTACTATTAGGTAGTTGAAGAGAGACGGCCAGACTGAAAGGGCTGTCCTTCTTTAATCTTTGATGATTACTCCAGTTGTTAAGATACATGGAGGTCTTGTTGCAATTTAAGAGAATAGTGTACTACACAGGATTGATTAATTTTGGTTTGGAATTGAAGTTAGACAAAATGAAAGATTTGGGAACATAGCTAAGCTATATACCCAAAGCTTAACTGGATTTAATGCTTATGGAACAGTTATTTATGTTACCAAATGCAACATCTTTGTGAATTGAATTCAACAGTGTTCATTAGATTATATTCAAATTTAATCACATTTTTTCTCGATTATGTTACACATAGTACATTTATTTTTTATTTTTATAGTTAAGTAAAGCAATTTTTATGATAAAAAATAATACTATTTTGTTAAGAGTCATTATTTGTATTTCGTACTATATTATTGCACTAAGCTCAATAGTTTAACATCCAAACAAAATTTTGTTTATTATGTAAATTCATTAAAAATTCAAGTATACATACTTAAAATTCGTTTTTTATTGAAAATTCTTATTTCCTTTCGAATTTTCCTAAAACACACTTCTATGATGGAATAACCTTATTTAAATTCTCACACATATATTTATATAATGACTAATAATCCAAAGCATTTCCATAGTTTAATATTAACATTATTCATATTTGTTAATTGAAAATATTAACTTTGTTTTCATTTTTGAATTAAGAAAAACCTAAATTTCTTTTTTATATAATATTCTGAATTGTTATCATGTAATTAAAATGAGTGAAATAACTATAATGATGATAAAATTGCATTTAATGTGAAAAAACAAAATCAAGCACAAGCAATTAAAAATATTTAGCATTTCTAATTTTTAATTTTTATAGAAATTATTTTTAATTTCTTTAAAGCTCACTTAGATATTTATATAATAAATAATCCATATTTTTATTTTTTAATATGAAATATAAATCACTTTATTTTTTAACACAGAAACATGTACTGAATATTTTTTATTCTCAAATATATAATTATAAGATATATAAAAATAATAATATATAAAATAGGAGAATATAGAAATCAAAAAATTGAAAAACATGAGAATGCAGATGTAATTCAGGAATACATGAAATGGATAATCAAAAAATCCTAGGCTAAATGCTACATATTTAGCTATAATAGGTTATATTGCAATCATTCATCATAGATATTTTATCTTTAACAACAAATTACTTAAAAATATACTTTGGGTGTTTTTAATATAAAACTAGTTTTTTTTGGTACAGTGTGGAATAAATGAATAGATTTAAGGATAACCGATGCCAACATGGTGACCAATGTGTTGTTCTTCTAATAAAACTTTAACTAAAATTTCAGCCAAATCATACTTTGATATTACTCTTCCCACTGGCTCTTCATTTTTTATAACGTAGTTTCCTTTAGCTGGTTCTTCTGCAAATTAAAAGTGTATTGTTATTTTATTTTTTAAATATAATACATATCATATATAATGAAAATTTAGAATAAAATTTATTTGAAGTATTTTGTATTTAAATTACAGGCTGCTTAAAAACTTCTGAATGCTTTAGTACTAGATAAAACTTAAAACAAGAAAAAATATATAGTACTTTAATTAGAGAAGACTTGTTTAAGTGAAATGTATTCTCATCACAATAAACTAATTTATATTGTTATTTGTGTCATAACATCCCAGGATGGGCAATAACCTCTTGCATTAGATATTTTCAGTCAATTCAAGACTAGAAGAATTGGCTGAAGTAGAAGACTAATAGCTAAACTTCTAATTCTTAATTTTTATGAAACAATTTATCTCCACTGCATTTATTAATAAAGTTTAGGCCCTGTTTGTTACTTGGTCTAACCAAAAAGATTTATTTTATTATTGTAAATATTAGTAATTATTATTGTAAGCATTGTACATAACATGCTGAAATTTTGCAGCAGTTTATTTTAATGTAACAAACATCTGGGTTTTTAAACATTCAGTGCAATACAGTAGTGTTGTCTATGCCCAAAACTATATATCTGAATTCCATCAAAAACACATCAAGATTGTATTAAAAATACTAAAAATCATTTTTTCTTTAAAATCAAAATTCATTTATGAATCATACATTAGAACAGTATGAATGAGAAACTCTTGTAAAGTGATAACTTTTCTTAGAAAAATTTTATGTGCTAATCCAAAAAGACTTAATTAGCTGCAACTTTTTATTTTATTTTAGGAACAATATTGTTTATATTAAATATTGAATCTCAGATAAATGAATTCTCTAACAGTTTCAAATTTTTTATTCCCAATAAAAAGATGAATTGGAGGCTAAATAATTTTATCTTGATTAACAATAAGCTTATGTTTAATTTCCTTTTCAATAGTTTCAAAGTTCTACTGAATGTTTTTTACTTCTGACTATATCAGTATTGTTTCATCAGCACATGCCAGAATTTTCAGATTTTTCTGAGGATGGGTGTGCCTCTTGAATTTACTCTAGATTTCCGGATGGTGGTTTCCAATGAAATTTTAAATAAAAGAAACTAAAGGAATCTTGTCTAAAATTTTTTTCACAGAAAACTATTAGAAAGGCAACTGATTTAGAATCCTGCAAAAACATATACTGAATGTTACCTTTACCAGATTTACTAATTTCATAGGATATCAAAAGAATGCATGGTTTTAAATAATTTTTTTGCACTAGATGTAATCATACACCACTTTGTAATCAATAAGCAATAGATGTAAATTAATATAGAATTCACGAGATTTCTTCATAATTTATCCAAGTAAATCCATTGTGTGTGGATCAAAGTCCATGTTGATAGTCACCAATATTTACTAAAAGAAAAAGCTGAGTATCAATTTAGAAAAAAAATTCACCTACAAATTCATAATAAATTAATCTCCCTAATAATTTTCATAAATTGCAGGAACTTCCATTTTTGTATATAGGGCATGAAATGCTTATAGGCTGAATCTCTGGTGTCTTTCCATTTGACCAAACATTCTTTATGATCTTATAAAAAACACCATACTTTTTTTTCTTACTTTTTAAAAGTTCTACCATGCATTTTGTAGTTGTTAAACTCTTTTATTGCAAAATTTGTTTCCTATAAATTTGGTGCTATCATTTTTGTGGAATCAATCAATATCTCTTCCTGCATAATGGTAATAATATATTCGTTATTCTTTTGTAGGTCTTCAAAATTATCGACTCCTCTTTCTAAATTTGAGTTTTCATTCAAGATATCACCAGTTTTTTTTAAACATAAAGTAGTTGTTTCTTTCATTCCAGTTGAGATCATGGCTACATCACTTTATTACAATTCTCATTTGTTTAAAATTTCCATGATATTAGATAATGTTTCAGCCATGTTACATCATATTGAGACAGCGCAGTAGATCCCATTTGTCAACAAATTTGCTGTCTGCTTTCAAATCACATTCTTCGAGTGGTAGCAAACAAGGCGAAGTTCACCATCGAATGTCTGAGAATATTGTCCAAGTTCATTTTGTTAATAAAGATAATATTTCTTATGTGTAAAGACCAAAGAATCAGCTTGAGAAGCCATTTTGCATTGATTCAAGCTAATACACTGACAATAAAGCATAAGAAGAAAACAAAACAAAAAGTCCCCTTTATGGTTAATTTAAATCGTCAAAAACGATTTAAATTTTTAAAAATTCCATTTATCTATAGAATTTTAAATTAATGAGTGCAATTTTTGTAAACCATCTCTTAAGACAATTGCCATGCTTATGCCAACATTCCCCCCACAAAAATTTATTTTGTGTTTAACATGTCTAAATAGTGCTGATTAAGGGCTGAGAAGTTAGCATTTCTGACTCCTGAAATGTGGGTCCTGGCTTCAAATTCTAGTTTGGGCATGAATGTTACTTTCTCTCTGTGTTTCCCTGTCCTTTCTCCTGAGATGATATATGCATGTGGCCTACCCTATAAATGGTTTTGTGGTAGTATGATGTGGGTAAAGCTACTCACTTCCATGATTTGGTTTACAGGTGCCCACTTGGTAACGACTAATGAGTAGCAGTTTCTGGCCTTGTTGGCCTCTGATTTTGTTGTGGCAAAAGGTTAGTCACCTAAGTTCCCACCATTATTAATATGTATATATATATATATATATATATATATATATATATATATATATATATATGATAGATAGATAGATAGATAGATAGATTGAACTGTTGTAGAATGTACAATATCTATTTAACTCTTTTTCTGGAGTTAACAGCTTTTTAAATCCATTTTCTTCAATAGCTCTTTTTTCTTAACCTTGAGTGTCTTTTCCTCTCTGCATTGTCATATAATTTATTTCATTTTAGAGAAATGAAACATATTTCTAATAATTATATAGTTAATTTCAATTAAGAAAATATATTAAATGTTATTTAAAAAGAAATTTCATTTCAGAGAGAATTTTATAAAATCTACATGATATTGATACAAAAAACAACTTGTTACAAAATATATATTAATATAAAAAAAGAAAAAACTTTACCAGCAATATGTGGAGGGAGAACAGCAACCCATTCTCTGTCACTATTTTTCAGCACATTAAGCATGCGTTCATGATCTTCCGTCACTGGAATATATGGTTTTGGCACTTTTTCTCTTGGCCAGAATAAAAATGCTGAAAATATGCATTAGTAACCTGTTAAATTTTATTAATTGAAATTGTAGAAAATGAAATTAAATAATATAAAATTTTTATTAGCTTTTCTACTATTTAATAAAAAATACATAAAGAATTTTTCTTAAAAACAATTTTGTAAAATATTTATGCATTGTTGTGGATAATATTTCTAATGTAAATAAAATCAGTACAATTTTGTAATAATCATAAGAAAAAGATATTTTAAAAATATAATAAAAGAATTTTCAGTATGAAAATTAGCATTAAATAATTATTTTTATATACACATACAAGATATACAGCATGATACTCTTTTGACACCATGTTTTTGCATTCCTTCAACAATATTCTTTGTTCCATCTGACATGACAGTTGTGGGACCTGAAAATAATTATGATAAAATAAAAAAAAATGTTTTTTTTATCTAATACAATATGGGAAATAAATGCATTCTATTATTAAATTGATTACTATTGAAATAAGCAAAAATTTGTTAATATTAATTTATAAAATTTATTCATAAATTGATTTAAATGTTTTCCCCCAAAGTGTTTAATTAAAAGAAAATTATTTGCTATGGTAGATTCAAATAATGAAATTGAAGTTTTTTGTTATTTCATAATAGAATATTTTTTATACAAATAAGAAAACTCACATGAAAACTGAGTGAATTTAATTACACAATCAAAAGTATGTTAACAAATTCTAAACAATAATTAGAATGTCTTGATAAGCTAAAATTGTGTTTTCATGGTGAATAATCTTAAATGGCTTATAGCTATATTTAATAAGAAATTCAGTGAATTGATTTTCTGATAGTCTAAGATTTTCAGGAATTGTGTTTGTTATATTTGAATTAAGTGATGCTTGTAATAAATAAAGAAATAACTATTTTCTGGAGAAAAGAATATTTGAAAGCATTTTCCAAATTAAATAATTAATTTTTAACTATGTTTAAATAAAAATTTTACTGATTTAAAATAATTTAAAGATTATTATACTGTTATTATGTAATAAAAACACTTCCATAAAAAATTTTTATGTACTGAATTTCCAAAAAAATATATAAAAAGTTAAGAACAAATTTAATGTTTTGAATGCTTGAACCTAAATATTATTTAAATAAATTTGATTTCAGAGATAATTCAATAGTTTTGAGAGTAAATAAATAAATTTTTAAAAATTTGATGTGATTTACAAAATAACATTTTTATAGATACTTTTTTTTAGAATTTTAAACTAATTTATTTATATCTTAAGTTGCAATTGAAATAGGAAAGTAATAAATCACTTAAATTTTAAGCAGAATAAAAAGTATACAGACAATACATTATCAAATAAAATTAAAACAAAACCTATAATGAAAATATATTTCATGAAAAATATCTTTTTTAATTTTGAAATACAGATAAAATGATGTATTAAATAATTTATAGTTATTTTACTATTCAGTTTTTATTAAAAAAATTTATTTATTGATTCAATTTCGTTTCATAATAATCAATAAATGAATTTTTAAAATATTTTATAATTTAAAATTCAGAAATTCATGTTTATTTTGTATTAATAAAAAAGAAACTAATCATTAGAAAATTTTTGCCTTTTATATTTTCGTTCGCGACAAAAGCAAAACTGAAGCACTAACGAACATCTTGGCAGATTGTAATTAACGAAGTAATAAATCTAATATATATATATTTTTAATATACTATGCAAGCAGTGAAAGAAGACACACTAAATTGGTTAAGAGAGACATTCAATTTTTATTTCGAAATTAATTCGAAAGTTAAGATTAAAATCGCATCAAAGAGCAAAGTCCTCTTGAGATTTAATAATTTTTAGAAACCTGATTTTGTGTAAAGCTCCTTTTCCTACTTTTACATTAAAATTCAAAATTATCTTAATCTGTAGATTTTCTTTAAGAAATTATCGTATTGACATTTTTTTTACAAATGTCCGACTGCTCTTTAGAATTTAATAAGATTCAGTGCAACAAGTGGCGAAGGTGATGCCACTCATCTTTGCCCCGAAAATGAGGATAAAGGAGCACAGAGAGAAAGGAACATCAACCCCCGAACCAGGTTTCGAACGCGGGATTTCTATTGCTATTCTGTTAGGGATGCTAACCACTCCGCCATCGGTCGGCTATCGTATTGATAGTATGTTTAATATTTATGTACATAACAAATGTGAAAAAATATTTGGCATATTGTGAGGCATATTTATCTGGCCAATAAATGCTTTTTATGTGAATTACAGAAGTTGTGATACATAGAACTTTAGATTATAAAAGTAAGTTTTATTTATAGTCAATTTCAACAGTTACGTTACATAATGATTCGATTTATTACATTTAAATTTAACTTATTTTTAAATGAAACATAAATAACCAAATCTTTTCAAAAACATATTTAAATAACAGATCTATTTAAAAATTGAAAACGAGCAGCAGCTCCAGTTTTAAGCACCATGAGCAAAATTCTTGATACGCAGAAGTCTAAAAAATTAAAAAACTTTATGTATTTTTTTATATTTTATAAAAATATTTTTGCAAGTATTTTAACGAAACTTAAAACCTCCAATTCTCGTAAAGAATATTCAATTTACGAATATTCGCGATTTTATGAACTAGTGATTAGTCTTACAAACACTATGATAATTTTTTAACTCTTATTTACGAACTAAAATTCAGAAAAATCTTTTGACGAACTTATTTTCATGAATCTCTCCAAATAACATCCATCTTACAGAATATGCATCAAAGAATAATTAATAGCCTCAAGTGCAAATATGATAAGGTACTTATGCAAAAAGTGATCATGGCTTGGAATCGCCTTAAGAAATTGATATTCTAGGCGCACAATGCATTTGTCTCAATAAAAATTTATACATTTATATATATATATATATATATATATATATATATATATATATATATATATATATATATATATATATATATATATATATATATATATAAACGACATTTAGCTCATTTTGATATGCAGACTTTAAAAAAGTCCATAATTGAAGAGATCCATGACCATTCATCTTAAGATGAAATCAGAATGACTAATCTACAAACTTCGACGAAAAAACTCATTTCTGCCAGAAATTTGACAATAGGATTTCTTTGGAATGTGGACGCGCACATGTAATTTGTATCTGTAAGAAGCATCAGAACAACAGGTAATAGAGAGAGAGAAAGCAGAATGAGAATGAGAAAGAAAAATACTTTCAGATATTAAACAAGAAAGTGAATTAATTAAACAAGCAAATGAGTAATTAACAAGATTGAGGAACTTTTTGAGAAAAACAAAAGTAAAATCTTTTTTGCACAAAAATAAAAGGAAACAATTTTTTAAAATGTAATATGAAGTAATTTTTACTTTCATCAATAAAATTAAAGTAAAAAATGTTCGCAAATGTTTGAAGTATGAATTGCATTTCGCATGTATTTTTCATTTAGAGCACTCTACATATTTCTGACAGTATTTTATAAAAAAAGAGAACAATTTAGTAAAGAAAATATAATTAAACATTTATTTTACGAGCTTTTTCGATTTTGAGAATTATTTTTCCAGTCCATTCGAGTTCGTAAAAACGAACAATATATGTTATTAAGTTACCAATAATCCACCGTGGTCGATTCTATCGTAAATGTAACATATGATCAATTAATTATAGTAATAAATTTAACAGATATTCCAAGACAGTCTACAAACATACCCTACTGGAACAAGTTCTGGTGATTTGACAAGTTATGAAAAATCGTCTGTAAATATTTGTGCGAGAGATCTGCAGTGATATAATCACTGATTGTTATATTTTCGATAAATTGTGGGTAAAATAAATTATACTGATTTAAAAATTTTGCTAATGAATCAATCGCCAGATCTCTAGTAATAAATAAATGTGAATGGACCTCTAAAACACTCCCTATAAACACTATTAAACCCAGTGTTACAACAGCCTGACAGTAACAAATGGTGGTTTGGTCTGTTCCCAAACAGTCATTTTTGTAAACAAGAACTAATTAAACCAAATCTTACAGTTTTAAATGGATTCTGAACTACTTCAAGCGTCACCGTTCGAGGTGGGAACCGAACCACGAACTAAACCAAAGGGAAGAAACCTATCATTAGACTGCCAGCTCCAAATAACAAATAATAAATCACACTACTGATTTCTGTCTTCATACATATTCAGTAATTATAAGCATTAAGAAGAAAGAGATAATCACTGATAATAATTTTTTTCAACCAGATATTGTTAACCCGATACACGTTGATTAATCAAGACCTTGTCTATGTTTGCGGAGTTAACGCCAACTGCTATAATGGATGTAAAGATTTGCTGGGCAGTGGATTGCTTGTAACGCACAGATGAATTAATTTTAAATACATCTTTCTCAAAATTCCCGTGCATCACAAGAGACAGACTAATTCAAATCAGCCATAAATTCAAGAAACAGGTCTTATCAATGTGGCTTGCCACGAAAATCTTTCCTTACCAATTCTATTTAGATTTAATCTCTGGCATACGGATTGCTGTCAATGCAGTGAATCTGAAACTATAGATCATATTTTCCTAGACTGCCCTTTACACAAACATCTGAGAAACCAATTACGGAAAAAATTAGAAATAGGAGCATTCATTCTCTAGGATATATGAATTATCTTCAAATCCGGAAAACAAAATCTATACTTGCTGCAAATTTCTATGACTATCTAAAAGATTTTAATGACTAAAAAGTAAAATTTTGTAACGTCTAAAATCCTTGAAATGCCCACTATCACAAATTTGTTAATCCAAATCATGTTTTCTTGTGTCAAGACATGCTCTCTTAATGTTCATCGATTAATTAAATGACTTCAATTGAATTTACTTAAATACTGTAAGTCAATTGACTATAAATCATCCCCAGATATCTTCTTCAAAGTGAACTAAAGCATCTTAGTATAGAGCTCCAAAAAAATCCGTCATAACCTCCCTTGCTACGTTGGTTTGGTTTGTTTGTCGCTCATTTTTCAACGATCATTTTTTGCACACGAGGGCTAATTAGACCGGGACTTACGGTTAAAAGTGGAATCCGAACCACTACAAACATCCATGCCCAAGGTGGGATTCGAACCCACGAACTGTTGAACCGAAGGCAAGAGCGCTAACCATTCGGCTGCCAGCTCGGCCCTCCCTTGCTACGAAATGAAAATATGTGATAAAAATTCCCATTAGATATTGGTACTAATCGTTTGCATAACCTCTAAAATTAAAACGGCTAGGCTAAGTTTTAAAGTTCTGGCACATTATATTTGTTCTAAAGTAATTATATGCATTCAAAGAGAGTACATATAATTAAAAATTATTACCCGAGAAGAAAAATGTGTGAAATGCATTAAGACGTAAAAATAAGCTTGTTTTTATATCTTCACCATCTATCTTATCCGCTCTTCCCAATATACTTCAAATTTTAATAAACGCAAATCTCAAAGAAATAAATAATATTGCTTTCTTCAGTGAAATAAAAATAGTTTTGATAAAAAAAAATCCAGTTCGTTAATTTTAAACAAGCAGCCATATGCAATGAAGACCAAAGAAAATTATGTTTTGCACCGGATCATATTTCACTAGTCTGAAACACATCAGAATGAGTCATCAAGAAAAAAAAAGAATCACTTGATTACGTGACGGAATGCTGTTGATAAATTCAAAGACACAAAGAGCGAACAGCGAGAAACGCTAGTTAGACTCTTACAAATATTTGTTCAATAAAATGTAATTGTGTTTAAAGTTCCATCCTTTTGGGAATAGCAATTACTACACTATCCTAAAATGAAATGATCTTTTAGTTTTAAGAGAAAAAGCTATCCCTGAATTAAAATTAATCATTTTTGAATATTGTTTAGATAATAGTATCTTAAGTTCTTAGAAAAATAAAAAAAAATGGCACACTTAACTATTTTATTAGTTTACATTATATAATAACCTAGATTCCTCCGACACTAAAACATTTTTGTTCTTTTATAAATATTTACAACCACCTATTTTTTACGATTTAAAGTGAATCATCTTTATTCTATAAATTAATAATATTACTGTAAATTATATTATCTTTAACATCATTATTTACTTACACAGTAAAATGAAATAAGATTTTAAGCTTCAACAATAATAAGATGTTTTAAAGACAATTTGATATTCTTGAAATTGAGAGACTTGTTTGAAATCTTTACTTTTCTAATATTGCTCTTTATGTATTTGAATTCTTTTTTGCTAAAATGATGCACATTCATTAATTATGTATCTTTCTAATTTAAGTTAGATAAAGCATATAAAATTTTTTAGCATTTTTTTCATTGTTTATGATTTACACTTTTATACAGATGAAAGAGATATTTTTGTTGAATCACAAATATGACGTCTTACATTTATTTGTGCAATGTTAAAAATAAGTTAATTAATACAGTTCTAATAAGAACTTCTAGAGTTCTAATAAGTTCTAATAAGAACTAATCAGAACTTAATACAGTTCTAATAAGAATTATTTACTATCACAAAATCATATAAGTATAGTAGAATTCTGATAATTAAGTTATAAATTAAAAAACGGCTTAAAAATTGTTAAAAAATTAATAATTTTATAAAATACTTATTCATTGACCTTCATGACTTTTGTCTACTTTTATATTGTTGCTGCAATTTAAAAATTGATAATCAATTTAGAAGAAATTGAAATTGTTGGAAGCAAGGTCTGGCCTGTTATTTATTATTTTTTTTTAATCTAAGCTGACAAAATTTTTGGGAGTAAACGTTTTGAAATAAAGAATTGTAAAAAGGCAGTGACCACTGTCCAAATGAACGGCTTCATGGAATCGCGGCAGGATAATATAAATTTGAATTCTGAATTTCGGTATTGAACGCAACAAAGATAAAATTTCATGTGTTTAAACAACGGCTTTTTTTCACCCGAAAAATGTTGCATTTTTCGCTTTTTATAACTAAAGGGTCATTTTCTGGATGACCCACGTAAAAAAGGAAACATTTCATAATAAGATAGCCAATAAGTAAAGTACTCAAGTTATGTTGCAAATAGAAAATTTTGTTTGGATTACCAGAACTTACCATGAAATTTTTATTTGTCCCCAATTTAACAAATAAAAATCAACTATTTTTACGTTTCACCCTAGATGGAAATTAGTTTAATAAATAAAATGGTTTAATGAAACAAAAACATGACTGGAACTGATTTCTAGACGTGCTTAATTAAGCACATTTTACAAGCTAATTTTATTTTCATGAATGAATTAATTTTCACCTATAATGACTAATGTCTTTTCTGTACTATAAATTACTTTATGCATTGTTTAATAAAACTTCAAACCAAATAGAATTCTTAAAATACTCACAATTTTCTAAATTAATTTATAAAATGTATTTAAAATAATAATTCTAGCTTAAAAAAAACTAAAAAAATTCCATTTAATTCTTTTAAATAATTTAAAACTGAAATACAACCATTTATGTGTATCTGTTAGACGTTTGTTTTGTCGCTTAACAATCATTTTCAGCACACGAAGGCTAAGTAAACGGGACCTATGGTTTTAAAGGTATTTCGAACCACTACAAACATCCACACCCAAGGATTCTAACCAACGAACTCTTAAAAAGAAGGCAAGAGCACTAACCATTCGGCTATTGGAACGTTGATTGAAAACGTGACACGCATTAGAACTTTTTGCCTTCGAGGAGCATTTTTCATATAATGAAAGGACAGCTACAAGAAAAGGGGAGCCTGGATATTTCCCTAACTTTTACAAAGGTGGATGTGCATGCAAAAAATATCCTGAAATAAATAAGGGCCAAGTGATAAAGATCTATTAAATAAGATCCAAATGAAGATGACTTTGAATTGAAATACAACCTTTGAAACAGCTGATGTCATAAGTACTTGGATTTCAAAACAAAAACTTGCTATCGATGAAACACATTATTGTGGTATTGATTTAATGCTTCACACAAACAAATGAAACATAAAATTATAAAAATATAATAAAATACACTACTGGCCATTAAAATTGCTACACCAGGAAGGCGGCACACCACACACGTGAAATTTGCATGACAGGTAGAACTTGCTGTGATATGCAAATGATTAGATTTTCAGCGCATTCATACAAAGCAGGCGACAGTAGCGACATCTACCATGTGTATAAAACCAGAGATTTGACAGCAGTTTTCTCATACTCAATTTCCATTTCAACGTTGTTTTCGGCAAAGAAAGTTGTTGTAATGCCTCGTGTAAAAAGAAGAAATGTTTATCAGCTCGTGTCTGACTTTGATCGAGGCAGGATTATAGCCTACCGGGATTGCGGTTTATCGTACCACAATATTGCTGCTCGCGTCGGTCGAGACCACATGACTGTTAGCAGAATATGGAATCAATGGGTTCAGGACAATCATACGGAACGTCATGCAGGATCTCAGCGACACTCCCTCACAAACAGCAAAGAAGACAGACATCTTATCCGCATGGTCACAAAGGATCGTACAGCCACGTCACGAACCCTGAGTCGAGAAAAGGAGTCATTTGCAAGGCAACAAGTTTCTGCTCGAACAGTTCGACAACGTTTGCAGCAGTATGGATTGTCTTCACGGCGACTATGGCTTCGGCTACCATTGACGCTGCGTCACAGACAGTAGCGCCTTCAATGGTGTGATCAGCGACGAACCTGGACCCGGGAATGGCATCACGTCATCTTTACAGATGAATATCGGTTCTGTATACAGAACCATGATGGCCGCATCAGTGTTTGGAGTCATCGTGTGAGAACGCGCATTGCCAGCTTGCATTGGACATTGCCATACTGGCCCATCTGCTGGAGTGATGGTATGGGGTGCCATTGGATACACGTCTTGATCACCTCTTGTTCGCATTACCGGCACTTTGAACAGCAACCGTTCTGCCCTATCTTCGAGGCCTCCCTAATGCTTTGTTTTAACAGGATAATGCACGACCGCATGTTGCCCGTACTGTTCTGAACTTCCTTGATACAGAACAGATTGGACTATTACCCTGGCCAGCACGTTCTCCTGATCTGTCACCAATTGAGAACGTGTGGTTAATGGTTGCCGAGCGATTGGCACGCCATCACACACCATCCACTACTGTTGAGGAACTGTGGCATAGTGTTGAAGCTGCATGGACTGAGATCCCCGTACATGCCATACAATCTCTGTTTGACTCCATGCCTAGGCGGATAAATGCTGTTATTGCAGCCAGAGGTGGCTGCTCTGGATACTGATTTCTCAAGATCTATACATCCTAATTTCCTGTAAATCTAATCACTTGTTCTTTCCATTATAATGTATGTGTCCAATAAATATCGTTCTGTTATTTGCATTCCTTCTTGGTGTAGCAATTTTAATGGCCAGTAGTGTATATTGCAGAAAAATTAATCATAAATTATATAAATATCTATGTCTTTATGTATCAATTTTATGAATTCTGGAAAGAATCCAACTGAGAGAATGAAAGCGGAAATCTGATTTCGAGATTAATTGAAAAATAAATTGGTATTACATATTCAGTAAAATATAAGAGTATATGAATAAATAAAATCTACTAAGTTACATATAAATCGCCGTTTATCAATTAAACATTACGTTACAAATTTTAAAATGGTTAGTATTAAAAAATATTGGTTTGTCACTTAACGGTCATTTTTTGTACATACACAAGATGACTAATTGACCTTACCAGACCTACAACTTAAAATGAATTCAGAACCATTACCAACACCTAGGACTAAAGGTAGAATTCGAACCCATAAACTGTTGAAATGAAGGACAGACAACCATTTGGCTATCAGCTCAGCATGGGTTAGGAAAGTGATATTATAAGTCTTAAACGAGACGAATATTTTTTCAAAAGAAATTATTATTGAAAGTAATGGAATTCGTATTTTTTGAAATTATAAGAAATTGCAGAACTTAAAATTTTTTTAAATGTATCTTCCTGACATTTGACATCATGCTCAAAATTGTTTTCACATTCATATAAAGTAAGTGATGTTACTTTAGCGAAAATTAACAAGTGGTTATGTATTTCAAGAACTTTTTCTTTGTATAATATATCAAGAAAAGCATTAAAAGGGAATTTTCTTGAAGCTGTTTAGCAATCTCTGCAGTCATCTACATAATAATAACCTTTTTACATTTATCTGAATTTTATCTATTTTTTCTCTCTCTATTGCAGCGATCGCCTAAGTGGTGGTCCACGAGAAAACTTCGCTGGTCCCCAGAAAATTGTGGAATATATTTACTCATCACGTTTTATGTTTTAAGAAGCACTGAAACATAATTCACAATTCATAATAATACGAGAAAAGCTATAAAAACGCTATTTTCTAGAATAATGCCATTTCATAGAATAACGTCACAGTAAATAAGATGAACTTCTGCAGCTGCACTGTTTTAGCTACAAGTTTTTTCTGGTCTCGTTTCGACCCTTCTGATGTTACACTCTCCTGTATGTCGCACATGTATATCAGTTCAAGCATTTAAAGGTGACCTTACCTTTAAATACCTCAATATGACGTATTGAGTTCAATATAAAGAAAATTCAATATATTAGTTATTTAGAAAGTTTTTCATTGTTTATGTAAAATGGTGTTTCTTTTTAAGACAAGTATATCTTAACCATGTCCATATATGCTTTTATTTGATATTTACTGGGATAATATTTATGGTATTTATATTGATTTGTTTATTAAGTAAGCAGAAACATCCATCACATTAGGAATGTATAATGTTAAAAGTTCGATATACTTAAGCCGCTTTTTAATTGTTTTGTTTTTACCGTTTTTTTATAATGGTAAGCTTTTATAATTTGGTTACAATTAATCGTTTCATTTTGTTAATTAGGTACATTTTATGTGTTCTTGGATCACATTTTTTTTACAAATATATTTAACACTTGAAAAATTATTTTAATGGTCCGTGAGATTTAAATAATGAATTTACAGGTCCGTGGGGTTAAAAGTTTAGTGATCGCTGGTCTACTGTACATTTTCCAATAAATAACGGAGAAGATTTTACTGTACCGTTTGGAATGTATCCAAAAATTGCATTCAAACACTGCTTTGTTTGGAAGTGATATTATTTTATGCAATATAAATAATTCTCTATAATAAATTCACACATAAATATTACATTTTTGTGTGAATAATTAATAATAAATACATACAAAAATATCGATAAAATTCCATAAACTCATTTTGTTCATCGGATTTTTTACGGATACTCTTTCGCTAGAGAAAAAAAAAAAAAAAAAAAAAATCCTGACCCATTATTTTAGCTATATTTAAAGACAATATAAATTAATTTTTTTTCTATAAGCGCTACTTTTTTTCATGTCCCGTATAAGGATTCAAACAAATTTCTGTAATTAATGCAGAGGGAAAATCCCAAGTTCAGAAATGAATTAAGAATGATATTCGGTACATCACTTATCTGGTTTCCGGAGATTTTAATACATTTTGCATAAAAAAATCGTTGTTTTTCAAGTTAGGAACCATCATTTCCATAAAAAAGTTGATAAAAACACATATATAATTGATAATTTTATAGAATTTTAAATGAAAGGTTTTTCTAGTGATAATTTAAGGCCTCGATCTCATTTTTTCAAAAAACTATACGTTGAGTTATAGGTGTTCAGAACCTATTTCGTACATTTTTGCTTAGGAAAGACCCCTTATCTTAACTCCTGATAATTTGAGAAACTTGAAACATAGATTCTCTCTTATCATAAAGAAAAGTTTAATATAATGATAAAACTTTGAGTTTGATTCTTTTATTTGATTTATAAATGTAACTTGCACTTCATTAAAAAACCTATTCCTTACAAATTTAAATTCCTAGGAAGAAAGATGAATGTCAACTTTGAATTCAGGGCATCAAATTCAAGTAAAATCAGCTGAAAATATTCCGGCATCAAAATCCCATTAATATAATATTATAATGCATAATTTAATCAGTGATAGTACCTTAAAATTTTTCTTGGTATCCATATTTTTGGTTTTTGAAATTTCAATCCTCATAACTGTTTTTTTAAAGTTTTCAATTTATCTTGTAACATTCGTTTGGTTATCGATCAATGGTCATTTTTTTGTACGCGGGAATAAGTAGAACAGGGCCTACAGTTAAGAAGGAGCTCCGAAGCGTTACATCCAAACCCGAAATGGGATTCGAACGACGAACTGTTAGCTGCTATTTTTTATATAGATACAAACCATTTTAGATTGCATTTCATTATGCAGATATCTTGAATTACAAATACTCATTTTTCGGTATTTATAAATTTCCGTTTTTAAGAAAACACGATTTCATTCTTTATAGTTGAAGGAATGCGCCAGGCATATCCAATTGATCAGACTTTTCGATTTTCTTTTTTGTTTTGGTTTTCATTTGTCGTTTGAATGCCATGGGTTTATTTTTTTCACAAACGCAATTTTTATATGTCCAGTTATAATAGTAAAAACATTTCATGTCAAACAATTATTTCAAATTGTGTAATTTAAAGAATATTATGTTCAATTGACAACGCATTCAATAAGAAGATAGATAATAAAATTTCACGGCTGTCTCACAACAGGAAAATCAAATAATAAAATATCAGGACTGTCTCACAGCAGGAAAATTAAAAAAAAAAAAAAAAAAGAAATACTGAATTTATTTTTAAAAAGTTTCCTAGCCTGCCGACACAAATACAATTTTTTTCAAATCGCACGGGATATGCATGTACATGTAGTGTAGTTGGCGCTGAAGGTCGTAATTTGAGCTGCTCCATTTCTAGACATAAGTTCATTGCTTTTTTTCAGTATACAAATCAGCTTAATAAAACGAAATAATTTCAGCTAATTTAATGAATATTTTCGCATTACATTTAATCCGATATCTTAAGTTATTACGTTTAAAAAGTTCTACAGAACAAAAACTTTGTAGTAAGCACGAATTTACAAATAAAAAGTTTAAATAACTTCAAGTTATAATTGAAAGTGTACGAAAATTTTCTTCGTACCATTGACGAAATAAAAAGTTGAAGTTAGAATGTAAATTAATTGGATTTTTCTATATAAATAAAAAGAAATGAAATAAAAACTTTATTGAATTACAATTATTTTGTCAATTAATATCATTACGTAATGGATAGTTTGAAAACAATATATAACATTTTATAGATTTCTTTATTGAATAAAAAGAAAGAAAATTCTTTTCAATAAAATTTTTCGGGAAATTACTTTCTCCTTTAACATTGTAAACAATTTAATCGTGATTATATTTAAAAATTCAGACTGTGCTATTTCTTTTTAATTGATTATTAAATCAATAAAGTGAATTCATAAATTACATTATGATTAAAATCGAAGAGACTTTCAATATAAGCCAGTTACTTATAAAATGAAAAACTGAAAATGCTGGACCCAAAATTAGAAGCTATGAAAATTCCTCTTTCAGTTGTTTCCATTTAAAATTTATATAGTCACTGCATTATACAGTTGAAATCCGTTATTAAAAATTGATGAACCGCTTATTTTTTCATAACTTACAAGAAATAATAACAGATAACTTTTACACACATCAAGGTATAAATTCCCACACTTTTAAATTAATATTAAAAAATTATATACTACAATGACAAAGCAGGATATCCACGTGATATCTAAACTAGACTGCTCCATCTTTTCACTTTGATTCAACTGGTTCTTAAATAACAGGGTTCGTACAGATTTCCAAGAATCAAATTCCAGGAGTTTTCAAGGAGTCAAATCAAATATTTCCAGGAGGTATCGACATTCACGTTAAATAATTTTTTATTTTATTTTAAAAATTGTTCTTAACTAAATATGCATGTAATTATGTACATGCAATATTTTTCATTCATTTCTGCAAGTAATAAAAATAAATAACTGCAAACATTAATGAGACTATTTTTTATTTAAGTTAAAATTGTTAATGATTATTTCAAAAGCCTTCAACTGAATTTACAGCTATAACAGAAAATTTTTTATTTAAATAATCAACATTCTATATAATACTGGATTATCACATAGTATAAAATAATGAGTTATTTTAGACATTTCCAATAGATTCCTGTCTATAAATTTATTGAGTATTTCAAGATGTGTATGACACAATTTCTTTTCAAATATAAATACACTTACTCAAAATAAATACAACTATTAGATATAGTTTCAAGGTTAACTTGTTTTCCCAATTATTTAATAGCAATTCTAAATTTTGTTTACTTTCAAATTTTTTGAACTATAAAATTTCACATCCGTATTCTAGGTATCTCTATTTCTTTAATCATTCAATAGATTTTCACACTTCTTGTGGTTATTTAAATCTGCAAATATATATATAGCTTTTCCAGACTCCACTAGATGTGAATAGCAATCTCCTTTCAAATAAATATACTAATTCAAAACAAAATAATACACTATCAGATAGTTTCTAGGATGTGATTTGTGACCGAATTATTATTTAATAAAAACAATTCTAAATTTTTCTTCTGTGTACTTTCAAAACTATACAATTTCACATCCGTATGTCAGACTTTTCTATTTCTTGAATAATTCAATAGATTTTCACGTTTCTTGGTTTTATATATATACATAATTTTGCTGTTAGAAGATGCTAATTTTCCAACACTACCCCTGTTATCAGCTGCATTTTTGTTGTTTTAATTCATCTAAATATAATTTATACTTTTGCCTGGTACCAGCAGCAAAACTAAGCTGATCTTTGATAATTATTATATTGTTGACACCACCTATATTTCGGATGTGATCATTAATGATGCATATACCCACACACAATTGATTGATTATTTAAATTTTCTATCATTAAATTTTTGTTCACAGAAAACCCATGTGCAACAGATGCTTGACCATGAGAGAGTAAGTTAAAATAAAAAAATAAAAATACTTATTCTATCTTTAATAGGATCAAATTTCTCATCAATACAATTTTGAAATCTTACAGTCGGTTATAATGATTTAAACTCTTCCACAAAATTCTTTTAAAACAAAATCATATATAAGACAAGTACATAAGAAGTTTCTGCATTTTATTTAAATTACTGGATTCATTACACATCAGAGTCTGAGTATCTAAACATATGTTTCGTACAACAGAATATTGCAAAGGACATTTTTCTTTTTACTTGTATGTCATTGATTCTAAAAATGATCTGCAATTTATAAAAAATTCCATCTTCTGTTTTTCTGTTAAAGTTTTGCTAATACACAATTCCCAGATGATTTTTTTTTATTTTTGGTAACAAATCCAACATCTAATTCACTAGCATCTTTTTGATTGTTTTTATCTATTACATCATTACTAATAAGTTTAAATGGTGAAACAGCAAAGATTCTTTTAAAAACTTTTGCATCAAACTTTTCAACACCGCATGAAAATCTCAAGCAATAAATGCAACATTGGTTAATCAGTTAGATAAAATGTCAGAAAAGGTTCTATTTCCTGAGCAATAAATATAAAAAAATTGCATTTAGCAGAAAAAAGTACATCTTTTGTACACTTCTGCACTTCAATATCAACAGTTTTGGTACCAGGATTAGGAAATTTTTTTGTTTTGAACAAATGACATATATGTCTTAAGATACGGTAACATTTCAAGCAATCCGTTGAAAACACACGTATTTTCTAACCATCGATGTTTGCAAAACTTTAAAGGAAATTTTATGCCTAGGCTATCAAAGTCATCCCTATGAGCGGATGGGTCCTTAAATAATCTGTAAACTGCACTTGTTGTTACCTCAACATCTGGAAATGAGGAATATCCATGGTTGTAAGCCTTATGTAGAATGTGTAGGCTGCAGCTTCTGACATTTACAATACTTGAATGATGTTCACTTTTTAAAAAATTAGCTATTTTATTCAAAACAGACCAGTTCACATTTGGACCCTCCATTGACTGCCTTGAAGATTGAAAGTTTATGACTGACAACTGTTTTGAGGCTTCAAAAGGACTCTATTCTTGTTTTTATACTTGTTCATATTTTTATTGGGCTGCTTGTTGATTAATGGCAGAGATGGCGAGGTCGGGCGTAGGATAAAAAAATATTGTAAAATTTTAATTATAGAACAAAATAATGGGGATAATCCTACTGAAATGTGTTATACTTCAAAACAAAATATAGCTTATCCAAATTTGTAAGGAGCAATAACATTTTACAGCATTAAGAATGCAAAAGAGAATGTATCAATTCTCTGAATGTATAAAATTGTAAAAGCTAATTCATTTTTCATCAAACAATCCTTTTTATTGACTTACCTAACTTGCAATGAGTTATCCTTACTGGAGTTTATATTTATACGTAATCAACATCTAAAGCAGACTACCATTTGGTTCTTTCAAAGACTATTACATCAAGGATCACAACAACTTATAAACCAGTAAAGATGTACTCAATAATGTAGTATGTCTTACAATCAGAACAGTAGGCGTAAGTTAGAATTAAATAACATGTATAGACAAATGTCAAAGATAGTCATTTTAGTAAAGTAATATATTTCTGCAAATTATGTCCATGATGAATATCTATTTCTAAAATTCTATATCCAAAAAATAATTCAATGGGGAATGAAAGATATTCATAACAAATTTATCCTAATTTATTAGTCACTAGTTTTAAGAATTGATAGCATTAATATCACTAACACTAAAGATATATAGCAACAAAGAAAAATAGGTAATTTAGTCTGATGAATTATCATTTGGATTATTTTAAACTTCTAGATACGTTTCATAAACCCTGGCAAAAGCATTTCATATTAACTGCATTGTCTTCCTACAACCAAGCATTTAAAGGGCTCTGTAAAGTGAGACACTCTTTGGTCATGAATGAGAAATTACAAAACATCCTTAAATTTCTTATTAAGTTTCAATTTTATGTGAAAAAAGAAAACACTCATTATAATTCAATGAAAACTAATTTATTTAAGCAAAAATTTCAAATTGTTTTGCTATAACTAGAAGAAAAATAAGGTTTGTTTTAATCTTGTAATCACATTTATCATTCTTGGTGAAGGGATTTTCTATTTTGTACATTAAGAAATATGATTTTTAAATTTATTATTTGAACTTTTAACAATTCATGTTACTTGCTTTTATAAGTACTTTAAAATTTATTTCACTGATTTAAATAAATCACCTATTTTTTTATATATTAGTGTTTACATTATAATTGATTTTCAAATTATTTTATAAAACAATTCACTATTTCATTAACATTTGAAATAAAAGTAAATACTTACTTAATTTTTAATGTTTATAATACAAGATTTCAGAATCTAATTAATGGTTAAATATGTAAAATACTGAAAAACCTTATTTTTACATCATTGATAAGCTCTGAATGATTTATAAAGTTTTAGAAATGGTTAGTCTGATTAGGAAAAGCAATGTTTCCCATTACTGAAAGGTAATGAGTTATATTATTGACCTAACCAAAGATAGGGCACACAAAATAAGTCCCAGTGAAATGATATCTTTGGGATAGAAGGTTGAGTTTGCAGCTTTTAAATTACAAAGATCAAAACACTTTCGGGCTGTGATGGCACACACACAGGGTTTGCTATTTAAAGGACCATTAATTTTACTGTTTATATAGCTGAAATATTTCTAATGAATAGACATTAAAGATATTATAAAATATTCACCTGGTAAATCCTAAGCAATTTTCAAGGGTACTAGGCCATAATTATGTATATTTCAAGATAGAAAAAGGTGACAGAATATATTGATTTACTTCTTCATAAATTTCTATTTTGAAAATTTGTTCAGCAAGCATTTCAGGCAAAGTATACTTACTCAAATCATTTCTTGTTCCTAATACAATTATGACTGCATCATGATCTTTAATGGCATCACTTACAACATCGCTATGAAGAACATCTCCTTCAACCACATTAGTAGGTACAACTGAACCAAGCTTAAGTTTGTCCCTCACAAATGCTGTAACTTCATAGCCTAAATATCATTTTGTAACAGATATAAGAATTTTATACAAAAATTTAAATCAAACTTTATTTCAATACAAAATTTACAAAAAAATTATACAAAAATATTATACTATATAAGTATCAATATAAAATAACACATAATTCAAAACATTATTCTGCTTTGTATTTTGGTGGCCTTTTCTCCTTGAATGCTAAAAGACCTTCAACACGATCTTTAGTACCAATTGTTTGAGCATAATATGCTTGTTCAAATGCCAACCCAGTAGATAAGTCTACTTCTATTCCCTTGTTAATTGCAAGCTTTGCCAATCGAACAGCAATTGGTCCTTGACGTGATATCTCTTCACCTAACAAAAGAGCTTTCTGGAACGCAGCATTTCCCTCTTCATTCTGTTCAGCAACATCATTCACCAAGCCAATTTTAAAAGCTGTATTTCCATCGATAATACGGGCTGTGAAAATAAGTTCTTTGGCAATAGCTGGACCAACAATTCGAGCTAAACGCTGCGTTCCACCACCGCCTGGGATGATAGCCAACTTAGTTTCGACCAAACCCATCTTGGCGGAAGAAGACGATATGCGGATATCGCACGCAAGAGCTAATTCAAGTCCTCCACCAAGAGCATATCCATCGATAGCTGCAATTGTAGGGATAGGAAGATCATGTAAATCTGTAATGGACTGGCGGATTCGACTAACAAATGGTGCAACTTCAGCTTCTGGCATAGCAGCACGCTCCTTCAAATCAGCACCAGCACAAAAGACATTTTTAACTAAACTATGAATAATAAGAACTCGAACATTTTTATCGTGTTTCATTTCTTCTAATATTCCAGCAAAAGATGACACAGACTGCTTGCCAAGAGCATTTTTTGTTTCAGGTCTGTTGAAACCTAAAGTCACTATGCCTTGGCGTTCACCAGTTAATTTCTCCAATCGGAATACGTTATCATGACTACTAATCTTTCGTGAGATGCGGAGTGATTTATTAAAAAAGGAATATAATGGACTTTTAATAACATTAAAATTAAGCACAGGAAACATATTTGTTTATTTTTAAATTACCTATCAATACTAAGCACAAACATTAACACGTGATACCGATACACTACTACTACTGCCCTCTAGATACGAGAATAATTTAATAGATAGAGAAGTATTCATACATTTATAGCAAAAATTACCTTTTTTTAATGCTGCTTCAACAGTGGCTAAGCCAGTATTTCCTGAGGCTCCAAATATAATAACTTTCTTAATTAAAGGTGACATGATTATTCTAATTGTTTACATATGAAATGAAAACGAAATTGAAGTCGAGGATACGGGTGTAGTTGTGTTGCAGACGACCTTTGCTCCGGGAATGATATAGCAATATCAACACGCAATTAATGGTTTTTATTTATTTATTTTATATTATTATTTTTATATAGAATTGTTTCGAAATTCAATCTAAGCTTAAAAGCTATTTTAGTGATAAAATCTAAAAATTATTAAAATCATATTCATTGTAGTTTAGTTTTTGAAATAAATAAATGAATGCGAATAAAATATTGAAAATATTTCTTATCTTAAATACATACAAGGAAATACATGGATGTTTCGAAATCTGTAATTTTCATTGAATTGAATAAAAAGTATAAAGTATCTTCTCGCTATTTCACTGTAACCGTTATTTCATTTTGACTGAACTGTGAATCGTCTTTTTCCTTTTTTAAGTTTCTTTCGTTGACACATCTGTTCATAATTGTGTATATTTGTGAGGCACACACACATGTAATTGGTTTAAATATATGCTTGTAAGTCACTGTGTGATTTTACTAACAATGTTTAAGTTGCTGGAAAACGCATGCTCGTTGATTATAAAGATAAAATACCATTTCATTATTTTCTCTGCTTTATTTCCTTTTTTGCTTTTTTTAATATATTGGGTGTCCCAATAAAGTGACAAATTTCAAATCCGAATTTTTGCTTTCATTCTTGAAATTGTGAAAGAAACAATCCTGTATCTCTTAACTTGGAAAAAAAACATTTTCATTGTTTTACCTGAATTCAGAAATTTTAATCAAATTTAATATATTGTATCATTTTAGGATTAATCTATCTTTTAAATCTTTTGGCTATAATATTAGTTTTTATCTTTTACAATAAAAAAATGTTAAAAGGGGTATTTTGCTTAAAATATTTCATTAACTTCTTCAGATGTATCTTGTAAATTATTGATATTTATAGTCAAGATAAACAATGATCTCTTTTTTTGCATATTATGCTGACTATTTTTTATAGAATTGTCTGAAAATGTTTGTATCACATTGTCTGAGAGTGCAAAAATTTTTCATTAAAATGTTTGCTGGGAATAGGATTAATATTAGTGTTTATAGTTATTTTATTTATGTGAAATTTACATAAATAGCTCAAATTTATTGCTTTGAAGCCTTGCTGATTTCGTTATTTATTTAAAATAATTTGTTTTTGTTTACATTTTTTATTCTAAGTCATTCTGTCTCAATTTTAATCAAAGGCTCCATTTATATTTATTAATTTTTATTTTTGAATTTTTTCTAATTTATACAGACATTCATTTCTTTCTGTTTGATTCCCATCTAGAACATGAATGTTTGTAGTTTTTTAGAATCCACTTTAAATAGTAAATTTTATTCTTATAAGCCTTTGTAAAAAAGTAGATGCAGAATGACAAACCATGCTATGATAGTTATGAGCTTAATGAATAGAGGCTAGAAGTGATGTTGCCAAGAATAAGTTCCACAAATGTTTATCATGAGAGTTGTGGAAAAATTATCAATTTCTTTGAGATAATGTTTTGCATGAAGAACTATCTAATAAATTAAAAAGATATAGTTATTTTATCAAGTTTTTTAGAGTTAAACATACTCTGTGGAGCCTATCTACAAGTTAATAATATGATATATTTATGTTCTCAAAGAGAGTTACAATGTGAGCATACAATATAAATGTTTATTTGAGCATTTTAACATATGCTGAGTTGTCTACAAATAGTTAGCACTTTTGTCTTTAGCTTAACAGCTTTAATATTTAACTTCTAGCTTAAATGAAGTTATTTGTTACATAATGGGTATCATTATAAAATTGTATAAGGCTTTTAATCTTTATCTTGTACTGTTGCTTTCTAGGACTTCATTGGTTGAGGAAAGTATAGTAAAGGATGAATATGGAAAAATTCCTAGTACAATAAATGTATGTGCAGAAAAGTGATATTTATCTACAGTTAAGATTGAACATAGATATTTATTATAGTTTGAAGTTTACATTAAACTAGATGGTGGGGCAATTATTTTTTCAGTGCAAAAAAATTAGTAAAATTGCAACTAAGCTCAGCCATATCATATTATCATTACATATTTTACTTCATATTTTTATTATCGATATCAATTGTTATTTTGCCTTTTGTTATTATCAAGGATTAACACATATTTATTGGATGTTAGAATAGGTTCAATGTATGAATAAAAATGGATTAAAAATGACTTGCTTTAGCAGATCACATAAATTGCATACAGTTTAAATGACTTCATTTCATTCAATTGAAGTAATTTTTCTTCTTTCATTTATTTAGATTAAGTACATAAAAACTAAAATATATCTAAAAGGTACTGAAAATTATATTAAGAGTTAGCTTGACTTAATTATTTATCATTAAGTATTAAAATTATTGTAAACTTTTTTAAAGACTAAATCCCTAAGAATCAATTATAAATGCAAAATTTTCTTATAATAATTTTTTAAAAATTTTGAAGTTCAGCTATGTAAATACTGTTATCTTACTGATCTTTTTAATAAAAGCAATACTATCATTGATATCTTTAGAGCAATTTATAGAAATACAAAAATAGTTAATGAATCTGAAAATTAATAGTCAACTAAATTTTTGTACCATTTTAAATCTTTAAATGTGGTTTAATTATTATAAAACTTGTAACTATTTTATCTGTAAATTCAATATTAAAATATTGGTTCTATTCTATTATATCCCTGCATGATAATTTTAATGAAGAAAAAATCATATTTACTGTTGTAATCATTTGTATCTTGTATGGTGTAAAAAGGTTTACATTTTTAGAAAGTATTAAAAAATAGCACAAACATTTTTTTTACATTTTATAAATTAAATAATTATAACAAAACTTAACATAAAGCTTATTTCTGAAAGAATCTGCTGCTGGCCTTTGATGTTTGACTGTGGAGTATAATGGAATAATACTAAAAAACTATGCTGATAGAAATGTCTTAGTTAGCAATGTATAAATATAAGCTTGACTACCTGTTTAATATTTGATGTTATAGCCTTCTTTAATATTTAGTGTTCCGGCCTTAATTTTAAAAGTTTTGATTTTGCCTCTCTTTTTGGATGTTGGTATTTGTAGTGGTTTGAAATTTATGTTAAACCAAGTTCTTGTTAAATAAATTCTTGTTTGTTAAAATTTTACTGGTAACGATTTCCACTTCCAAATCACAGTTCCAAGATTTGATCCTCTGGCTGTGCATACATACATAATGGTGCAAGTCAGCCCTAGACTGTTCCTTAAGGTTAACAGGTTTGGAATATTTGCTCATCTCCAAGTGCTTTGTAATTTTGAACTATGGTTAAGTGACAGTCACACCTGAGATGGCACCTTCTTTTCTATCTTGCAGCTTAAATTGATTCATTATTTCATCAGTATGTTGAAAAACTGAGTACCAAGTATGCTTGAGAACTAAACACTGGGAGTTTCACATTAGGTCAGGTGCAAACTACTGGAGAATTCTCCGGTGAAAACCTTGCTTGGAGAATTCTTTTTGAATTTACGGAGAAGTAATGTCATGTTACTATGTGATGTCATTTTTTTGTTGAATCATGGAATTTATTTACATCCCATTGACTTATTATTTACATTTTAACAATATCACATCCAATATATATATATAAATTTATTTATATTGAAACTCAAAATATATAATTTCTTGACATTTTTTATATTTTGATAATTTTTTTCTAAATATTGAAAACTATCCTTATGAAACAAAACTAGCGTATATTTTATAATTTGAATTTAATCAAATTAATGATTACAATTATATATTTAAAATAATTATTGAAGATAATTTTTATAATAAAAATAACTACATGTCTTTAAATAAATGGCAAGCAAATTATCAACACAAATATTATTGTGTAAAATATTTATAGTATTAAAATATTTCTCATGTAGATTATTTTATACAATAATGCATTCCTGAATCTGTAAAAATCTATATTAATTCTGTAATGATAGTTTTTACTGAATTCTTTATATATATAATATGTTTCCATGAGACGCTTTCTAAGACCTTAATCCTCAATCAAAAAGTGTTCACATTATTGTATCTTTATATTTAAACTTAATTTGGCTCTCAAATATATTCATAAATTGTTAACAAATGTTACTTTAATTTCAAATTTTTTAAAAATTTCATATTGAATTTATTTTATGAAATATAACACCTAAGCAACCTCAGCAACATAAAATATGTAGCAAAATTGTTGCTTCAATTATATATTAAAGACAAGAATGAATGTTTTAACTAATATTAAATACAATGTCTTTAAATGTAGAATATGTTCTTCTATATATTTTATCTAAATTAAAGGTGTATTTAAATATAAAAAAATAAGATTTTGAATTTCAGTTTATTTCCTTCTCATAAAAAAATCCATGTTTTGTATTAATGCAAATTATAACCCACATCAGATTTTTCAAATGATTTGTAAAAGAAATGACTTATTTCCTAGAATAGAACATTTTTTATATTTGTCAAAATGAATTCTATCTTTTGAATACCTCAGATATCTTCGATGTATATAATTTCCTAAAATTAATAAACTTTCTAAAATTTTATAATGTCTTAATTTTTATAAAATAAATTTCATTTATTTTATCATTAATAAATAATTTAATAAAAGTAATATTTAATATTCAAAAATTAATTTGATGACCTATGCGAAGATTTTTCATGAATTAATCTTCATCATAAAAATATTGATATAAGTTAATCATAAACATCATAAAAACAAAAGCAAAAATGTCTAATTTTTGCTTTGTCACTGGTGCTCTGCCAGATATTTACACTTTCTGAAAAACCTAAAAGTTCTCTCAGAATGCCAATTTTGTGATATTTTCTAATGTCATTTGTTCCTCGCAGTTTTGCTGCCATCAGTTTTCCTTCCCTCTCATTTGCCCTTGGCCTTAGGCTGACCACTTAAATGATATTTATGCATTGCACCCTTAGGTCCTTGGTCAAGGAAACAGATATGAGTACTGTAGACCTTTGTGTAGACTTTTGTAGGCTGTTATGTCACTGAGTTTTGTGTAAAAAGTTCTAGAATGACAAAATAAGTTGTTAAATATAAGATTTTCATAAATTATTACTTCTCTTAAAGTAGGTTAAAGAAAAGTTTTCCATTGTACCCCACTTTTATGATTCTTAAGAAACAGTATATTTCTTATGGAGAAGTGAAAATAATATATAATAGATGTGATTTTCATTGCTCAAAGTTTTATTTTAAATTAAATATGTTAAATTGAATTTGTTTTTTGATCAAAAAGTGACTGAAGAGAGATAAGCTAAAGGCTAAACATAGCAAGTTGCTGCAAAAGATGCCTTAGTGATAATTTTCATTAAAACAGGTATTACAATCACAAGTCACCAAGGGTAAAAAACAGCTAAATAAAGCAAAATTTAATTTGGTATCATTGGAAAAAAGGTACTATATTCATTATATGTGTACAATCAATCACATATAAATGCAATTGTTAAACAGTTTGTGTCAGAAATAAACATTGGTGTTTAAATAAGTTCTGTCAATAAGTGGTATTTATTTAATTTATAAAAATAAAATGTTTGTACTATATTTTATTACTTGAATGTTATATATGTTTGTATTTTTAGAATTAAAACTGTAAACCTTTTTAAACAATACATGATACAAAAGGAATATTTACGACAGTAATTTATGATTTTTTTCTTTCCTGTTCTGATGATTATCATGTATAGGTATAATTGAAAAGTACCAAAAAAAATTAAGGTATTTTATAATGATTTTGTAATCATGCATGCTTATGTTTGTCAAAATAAATCTATTTTTTGTGATAATTTTGATAATGCTATCATTTAAAATTCTCCTTTGAATGAGAAAAATCACTGCCTTGATATTTTTCAAAACTGAATTCAGTTCAAATAAATTTTTGTCAGTGGATTGAAAAACTATCAGAAATACTTTATAGAATAAAACACTATTTAAATATGCTTTAGTTTGCATTGATGCTTATTGAAAATTTTTAGTGTACAAGTATATTGAATTTCTAAAGAAATAAAGTTATTTATTTCATTATTTAAAAAAAAAAAAAATCCAGAACTATACAAAGCAGGAATGATATTTATATATAAAAATATTGAAACAGAAATTATTTTATTTATGTTGATGTACATTAGTAAAACATCATAATTTATTTTATCTCTTTTACCACTTGTTTATTTCTTAAATTTTTCTATATTTTTTTAAAATTTAGAATGAAACAAAATTATTATTCTCATTTTTTTAAAATCATAGTTCAGCTATAGATCTGAAAAAAAATGTGAAAAAAAAATTCATTAAAAATATGAATGATTATATTAAATCAAAGTAAGATTAGTTTTTAGTATTTGTCTAAAAACTATTTTTACGCTTCATTGCTTTTAGTATTACTTTAATTGCTTTTAGTACTATTACTTTGACTGCTTTTAATAATTTTACGTTGATTGCTTATAGTATTTGTCTTTGTTAAGTGTATTCAAACATATTTAAATTGATTTGTGAAACTAAGCAAAAGAGAATATAAGTATTAAAATGTTTGTTTTATATTTACAGGTATAAAGATTTATATATTTCATAAAATATGAATCCAGCATCAGCTAGAAGGGCGAGTAAGTATATGTTTTGTTTTTAATTATCTTTGGAATATTTTGATATAGAAAAAACATTTTTTTTATTTTTAAATTATCTTAAGGGAAGCATTTAGAAAGCTTGTATATTTTGTTGTGCACTTGTTAAGAAATGTATTTTAAGCTGCTAAATTAGAAATGTTGATATTGGTTGTTTGAGCTATGGTCAAAATATATTATGGAGTCAGTATTAAACATGCATAGTAAAAAGAGTAGAATAAAAAAAAATTCAAATTTTAAATAAATCACCCATTTTAGCATCATTCATACTAAAATCAATACATCATTTTTGTTTATGATAGGCATGAAATAATGATATTCATACAATTTTCTGTGAAAATTAAATTGATTAAAATTATAAGGATTTCAAATAAAGTAAAAATTGAAATCTAACTTGTTTTTATTGAATTTGAATTGAATGAAATAAACTAAAATATAATATGTTTGAGTTCTGATATTTGATATATAAATTTCAAACTGTGAATATTAAAAACTAATGTTACATTTTATTGAATTCTTGTTATTTTAGGAATATTTTTTATTAGATTACTTTATTTTAAATGTAAAAGCACAATATAGTTCTTAGATGGATAATTGGGAAAATGTTTCACCTTTCATTTCAATCTTGCTCAATTGTAGATTTTATCCTTTTTTGCAAAATTACAAACAGGGTTTGCACAACTCCTGGAATTTTGACTCGACTCCTTGAAAATCGTGAATTACTCTTGGAATTTTTTCTTACCTTGTGCATTTATTTTTTCTTGAAAATCTTATAATTTTTAAAATTCTTTTTTGTTTCAATATTTTAAAATTTTTAATAAAATTGTATAAAAACTTAATTATTATTATAAAAACTTATGTATATTAATTATTAGTATGTTTTTAATATTGCCAGTAGATGGCAGCATGATCTATATTGAATTTTTGTATTCTTAACTGTTGATTTCTATTAATGGTTTTAAGATCCAGTTTATCTACAATAATTTCATGATTTCAGTTTAGTAGTATTTAGATTTAAGTGAAGTGAAGTGAACAATCACCAAACAAAATCAATATGTTGCGTAATTAAGATGGCCGGTTTTAATTGATTCTCTTTTTCTATTTGCTGCTGTTTTCCTTATATTGCATAAAATTCTTTAAATATTAATATTTAAATGTAAAATTTTTGAGTAAAAACATACTTTCCATGTCTCCTGTGATAAAAATTGTGTATAATTTAATTGAAACTGGATAAATTTGTTTATTAATGAAATAAAGACTGAAATAAATTATTTAATGTGTCTGGTGCTTTCCACCAATCTTCTCAATGACCAGTGGACTCTGGAAAAGCAATACAGAGATAGGCTTTTGCATGGTTCAGAAAAAACACATGCCCATTGTCTATTTTGCAAATATGTGTGAATCGGCAATTAAATCCCATATGAAAGAAAAAAGCATTTATATTTATTTGAACAAGCTATATGTGTTAAAAAAATCTACTCATTTGAAAGATTTTTTCACTTCTGCTGATCTTGTTAAAATATGAACTCAAAGCATGCTCTGAAATTTTAGATTCATTTGTTTCTTCAAAAGAAGTTTTAAATACTGAAATTCTGTGGACCTTTAAAATTTTAAACAATTAATTCAGTTACAGTTCCTGTAACAATATAAATTGCCTTTTTCAAGCTATGTTTCCAGACAGTGTTATTGCAAAGCAATTTTTCCAACTTATTGAAAGAAAAAGTGAAGAATGTCTCTAATTATGTGCATCTCTTGATGAAAGCTTAAATAATCATCTGCAGACAAAACAACTGGACTGCCATGTAAGATTTTGGGATAATCATACAATTTAAGTATGGTATTTCTCATCCAATTTTTTAGGTCATTCAACTGGAGATATTTTATTTGAAAAAGTGAATGAAAAGTGTTTAGAATGAGGAACAAGTGGCTTACTCCAGTTGTTAATGGATGGCCCAAATGTGAACTGGTCTGTTTTGACCAAAATGGCTGATTTTTTAAAAAGTGAACATCATTCAAATATTGTAAATGTTGGAAACTGCAGCCTACAAATTCTACAAAATGTTTACAGACATGGATGTTCCTCATTTCCAGAACTTCCAGTTTACAGACTATTTAAGGACTCACCTGCTCATACGGATGACTTTGATAGCCTTCACCCAGGTGTAAAATTTCCTTTTAAGTTTTGCAAACATGGATGATTAGAAAATATAAGTGTTTTCAACTGATTTCTTGAAATGTTGCCTTGTATTAAAACAAATATGACATTTGTTCAAAACAGAAAATTTCCTGGTACCAAAATTTTTGATATTGTACAAAAGATGTACTTTTTCTTCTAAATGCAATTTTTTTATATTTATTGCTCAGGAAGTAGAACCTTTTCTGACATTTTATCAAACTGATAAACCAATGTTGCCATTTATTGCTGGAGATTTTCATGCATTGTTGAAAAGTTTGATGCAGAAGTTTTTAAAAGAATCTTAGCTATCTAAATCTGTTGGAAATGTCTAAAAACTTTAAAGTTACTCATTTTATATAATGTATAATCCAGTATTGATTATTTAAATAAAGAATTTTCTGGTACAGCTGTAAATACATTTAAGGCTTTTTAAATAATCATGAATAATTTTAACTCAAATAAAAAATAGTCTCATTAATGTTTGCAATTATTTATTTTTGCTTACAGAAATGATTGAAAAATATTGCATGTATATAATTATATGCATATTTGGTTAAGAACAATTTTTAAAATAAAATATTATTTAACGTCAATGTGTCAAATACTCCTAGAAAACTCCTTAAAACTCCTGGAAATATAAATCTGTACGAACCCTGTAGAAATTCTGTCCTGCTGGGAAACATAAGTAACAAATGAGAACTAGAACATTGTTATCTACTAGTTGGTTATTTGATTTAATTCCATAAATATAACTAATGTTTCATAATTCTTGACATTTGAGGTTAATTTCTAATTTGGTCTTGTTGTCAATGTTATTTCAGTAGAGACATTAATCCTTAAAAAATATTTAACATGTATGGATTCAAAGCATAGCATTTGTCAAGTAATGTCTAATAGAAACTTGATTAATAAATTACTTTTTTTAATCTAGTTGCCATTTTTCTTAGCCATGACTAGCACTGTAAGAGAAATTGTTTTTGCTCTCCAAATTTATGTTTTACTAATTTAGGAATAACCACTTTCTTTTCTTGTTTTAAGTAATTTTAAAATTAAGATATAGTGCTGAGAAAATTGCATGCCATTTTGTTTTTATTGCCAACTGTGTATATTGTTCACATCAAGAAATATGCTTTGAAAAATAGAACAAATTTTCTTTGGAAAATATTAAAATAATATAAAAATATGTACTTTTAAAGTTCTGAAAAATAAATTGGAAAGGAATTTTTACCATAAAAAATAACAAACTTATTAATGATAATAAAACAAGACTTAAATTATTTTTAAATCACTGATAGATAATATTCATAGAATTGCAAAATAGAAAAGGGTATAATTATCTTTAAATGAATGCATTTTAGAAAAATATTTGTCATTTCTGTAATCAAACTTTTTTAAAACATTGCAGACTATAATGAAATATGAATTTCAAAATAGATTTAAGTATTACATATTCCAAAGTACTTATGTACACTTGTAAAGGAAATCAGTATCAAAATTAGATTTTTCCAAAATTTTAATTTATGTGCAGTATATATGGTAATATAAATATATTTAGTGTCAAATATTTTATAGTACTTGCTAATTAATCAAAGAATATTTTTAAATAATTCTTGTAAGTTATATCTGATGAATTAAAAATGTTTCACAATAATATATTGGAATAATTCTGCATAGGAATTAATATATTTTTGTTGTTAAAATTTTAACATTATAATAAAATATTTTTAAACTGTTTGTGTACCATTCTAATAGGATAATATCAAAAGTAACGTCAGCTTGTTTTTGATGTGAATGTTTGAACATACTCAGATTGCTTGGGAATAGTAAAAGTGAATGTTAGCTAATGAATTTTGTGTGCTCAGTCTTCTGTCTTTAATAAGAAACTAAGGATAGGCATTTCTGGGGAAGTTATTTTGTAATTTTTTTTGTATTATTTTTTGGCTAGCAAGATCGTGGCAAAAACTCTTCCAATTTCAAGAGAACTTTTAAAGATACCTTTTTGGGTTGTAAGGTGTTCCATTGGCATAATTTCTTTTTAGAACTTAAGGAAGAGATTGACAACAAAGCACATATTAGGTAGTTCTAATATTTGGTACAATTATAAGTGTTATCATTTACATTGAAATGCTGGATAAACAAATGTAAATTTCTGGGAGTCTGCTAGCCATCACAGAAAGCTTGAAGAGGCATCACAACAATATGCCAGTTCATAGTACATTCTTAGTCATTAACTTGGTGCAGCATGTCCATTTTTGGACCTTGCACCATAAAACCCAACCAACAAACTTGTCATTAACTTCCTGGGCTATGGTATTCAGTTTTCATACAGTTCCTACAACATTATTTGTTTCTACATCTGAAGGGACATAGGGAATTAAAATATTTCAAGACAGTTGAACAGATCCAAGCAATTTGTACTGTAGCTTTAAAGGAAACTACAAAGGAGGTCTTTATAGTGCATTTGAACTTAAAATATTTGCTGTATTTGATACATCAATGTGAGAACTAGCCTATTTTGAAAAATATTGGTGTATTGACAACAAAATGCCATTAAATTTTTTTGTAATTCATTCTAACATTTTTTAACAAACATTGTAAAATTTTATTACCAATTATAAAGGTCTTGTGTTGTTGTTTATGAGACTTGGACAAGGCTAGCTTGCTATGCCTTTGGCTGTGCGAATTAAGTCAATAGAGAGCGTCCTTTGTTTGGACCAGAGCATCACGAAGGTGAAAGTACGACTTTGCTCTTTGTTAAGGTGCCTCGTAATTTTGAACCACGGTCAGGTGACGAGGCCACACCTGAGCTGGCACCCTCTTCTCCACATCCACGCCACACCAGCAGAAGGACTTTGGACGTCACATATTAACGTGGACACATCCCCAACCCACGGAGTTCCAGCAACCCTCCCAACCACTGCCCGCGGCAAATGATGCTTCACTTTGCTGAGCTTACGGGAAGCAACGTAAAGCTACTGAGCCACTGGAGCTCTAAAGGTCATGTAAATAATGCAACTATACATGTAATATGCATTATAAAGATAAGGTATTTCCATCTAAGAAAAGCTGAGCTGGCTGCCGAATGGTTAGCGCTCTTGCCTTCGGTTCAACAGTTCGTGGGTTCGAATCCCACCTTGGGTATGGATGTTTGTAGTGGTTCGGAATCCACTTTAAACCGTAAGTCCCGGTCTAATTAGCCTTCATGTGCAAAAAATGACCGTTGAGCGACAAAAGAAACCAAACCATCTAAGAAAAATATCTACAAACATATAATGCAAAACAATTAAAGTGTTATGTCGGGTTGATTAAAAATTTTTTTTTTGTTAATCTTGTGTAAATATTTTTTACTAATATTATATAAATATTTTTATAATATGTAAAAATATTTTAATAAAATTTTTTTATGAAAGCTAGTTGCATGATACTTGCTTAAACAAATATGGATAATTTATGATAACATACTTATGACATATAAGTCAAAAAATTACAATTGAATTCATAGTTATATATGTTTTAAGTTTTAAGATTATTTGATATAAATTTTTGAAGAAACTTTAAGCTAATATTAAAAGATCCATTTTAGTTAAGAATTTGCAATTCAAAAGTGATTCCAATTAAATTAGTTTTAGTAAAAAAAATGATCATAGAATCAAAACCAGATCTTTAAGAAGTCAGTTATATCAAAACCAAATCTTTAATAAAACTCTGGAAGAAAAAAGTCTTATCAGTTAAGGTTTTTAATACAGATATATTTGCCAATTAATTTATTCCACTTCAAAAATGTATAATTTAAATTATATGTAAGAAAATTCAAAATATTATAAAATTACATGGATAAATAATCAAAACTTAAATGTGAGGTAAATTTAGCAATTTAATTAATATATACACATGCATACAAAGGCAGCTAGTAGGAGGGCAAAGGCAAAGTGAACCTATTAATAAAACTAAGTACCAACATGATTAGACACCAGCATGATTAAATTCGTCAGGAATCGTTATAGTATATTTGTAACTATTATTCTAACAATCGTTAATTATTTTTATTATACATGATTATTAATCAAATATTGGATGCATGTTTTTTGTATTAAACTGTTATATAAACCATTTCTTTGGTTTGATTTATTTATGTGTTAGAATTTGTGTAGATTTAGAATTTGTGCAAAAGAAATCATTTATTTATACATAAGACTGGATTTAAATTTTTGGTAGGTGGGCCACGAAGACAAAAAGGATTTAGACCAAGTAATCCTCCAGATTATCAATATAGTCAGTATCCCCCAGGACCTCAATTGTTCAATGATACAAGTGGTGGATTTATGCCTCAGTATGCACCAAATCCAAGTAAGAAGACAGAATTCACTAAACTTGTCATTTAAAGCAATTTTACTGATTTATTGTTTAGCATTATATTTAAGCTTATTTCTGTAAAATTTTTCTTAGATTCTTTTAATTTGTCAAATTTTTATTATCTTCTTTTTTTGTATAGAATAAAACATAAACACCAGTTATAGATCTATACTTGTTGAAAGAATGTTTTTAAAGTAGTTACCTGTAATTTTCAGTTATAAAATTTTTTTATTTAAAACTTTAGTAATATAAAATTATTTTAAATCACATTTTATTTAAAGCATTTTCATAAAATTGGTCTATATTTAAGGATGTGAAATTGCCACCTAATATATTCTTTGAAAGAAAATTTCGAAATGAAAATCTGGTTTAACTGTTTTTCTTTATCAATATGAGTAACATTATTTTGAATTATATGCTGAATTATATATTTTTATTGTGAATAATTATGCCTTTATATATAACTTTACATTCATAAAGACATGTTTCTTATTTTTAACTGTTTCCTATATATTTATTATTTTTTTAAGTTTTCATTCTAGATAATTGTTATTGAAACTAAAAACATCAATTGTTAATTGTTTTAGATGTTGGATCTGGTGGCTGGGACCCAAGTTTCTCTCAACCTGCATTTCCTGGTCAACAAATTTTATCAGATCCAATGGCTTCCATGGCTATGCAATATGGTCAAACTATAGCTGATCAAGGCAAACAAATGGTTGAAGAGAAGGTATTGAATTATTTTATAATTAAAATTTATATAAATTATGATATATTTTAAATTTGCTTTAATTTTGACTTGTGATAATTTCATTGCCATTTAACATTGTCAAACTTTGTCAATAAATTATAACATTTCAAAAACTATTTGTAAACAAATATTTAAGTATATTGTATAATAGTAAAAAATGATTCAGAATGTAAGTATAAATGTTTACTAAAGACTAATTATTTAGCATTCACAGTGATTTAGAATGTATAATTATGTAAAATTTTGTTATATTTGACTGAACAATAGGCATACATTTGCAAGATACATATGGTTGATTAATTTCATGTCCATGGGGAGAATTATAGATGACCATGAGTGTGCAGAACACAGTTAGCTATATTGATATTTTCAGAGTATAAACTCTTTTTGATGTCAAGGCGAGGGGGAATTCCCTGAGCTGAGCCAGAGATCTTAAAATGCCAGGAGAGTAAAAAATATGTTTTGGTGTTGGTGGAATATTATCACAATTAATGCAGAGACGGTAGGTTCTGTTGCCATCTTTCTGCATCTCATATCTCGATAGTGACAGGTTCTGAGGTGATTGATAGTTTTAGTTAAGTCTCTATTTGTATTTATTTCATAAAATCTGTGAGTCTTTTTTAATAGTGTTTTTTCGCTTTAATGGTATCTTGCAATTGCATTCAAGAGTGACTTTGAAGGTACGGTATAGGATCCATTATCCTGCAACCTCAAGACTGAGCATATTCCGGTTACTCGGCATGACACTGACTGAGCATAACCGTTTACTGAGGATTTTCCGGTTTTCGGATCACTGCCGAAAATTTCAATAACTATTTGCAAAAAATCGCGACACCACCTTCTCCATCTATGAAATAGTTTGTGGGAGGAAAATAACTATATCGTTAATAATTTTTAATGAAAAATACACACACGTATGTAATAAAATAACCTAAAATTTGTAAAGTAAGATTATTTTTTTCTTATTGATGCAAACATATGGCTTCTGTTTCTCCGAATGCAGTACGGGATACTAGGAAGCACGGTAGATAATAATGAGAAAAAGCTTCGTCACATGGTTTTCAAAATTCTTGGATTGTTGTTTACACACACACACACACACACACACACACAGAGAGAGAGAGAGAGTTATACATAGTATTATATTTCTTACAATAGGGCAGGCTGACAAAAAGAAAGAAAGAACGAAGTTTTAGGTCAAAAATATTTATCAACTTAAAAAAAATTTAAAAAGGAAAAAAAATTACAATCTTAAAAATGCCGGTTTTTGGAACATTCCGGTTTTTGGGAAGCCGGATATTGGATCCTATACTGTATTTTCGTTATTCAGTTTTCTCCCTTCCTTGGCAAGTGTGATCCAAACAAATAAAATTTGATTATTAAATATTTTGAAGAAAAAAAGTAGTAATTTTCTTTAAGCCTTCATTTTTAAAAATATATCTTTATCACATAAAATAATTCATAAAAATGACAATTCATAAAAGTATATTTTTATGACATATCCATATATATTTTTAAGGAAAAGTAATTTTTTTCTTGTTTCTTAGAATATTGTTTGGAAAGAGTGAATAATTTTGTACTATACTTAAAATGTAAAAATGTAGTTAATTTAAATAATCATTCTTTTAGAGTACTTACTTTTAATTTATGTACTATTTATTTCAAAAGAAGAGAAAATATTTTTAAAGAAACACGTTTCCACTGTAAAAAAATTTTGTAAGAGAATTGTACTTTGAAAAAATTCTATCTGAAAAATATTCAAGTCACAAAGAAATTCAAAAATTTTTCAGAATCTACAAAATTAGGTTGATTAATTATTGCTTTCCTATAATTGTTGGAATATAATGATTTCAAATTTTGAAGAATGAAAATTTAAAATGATTTGCATTTAAACCATTTGTCTTTGGAGATATTTAAATTGCATACCTGCCAACCTGAGAGAGAGAAAGAGAGAGAGAGAGAAAACACTATATTCTAGCGATATTTTACTTGAAACACAGTGTTTAAAACTGTAGTACTGTAAAAAGACAATTTTATTCTTTAGATTATACACTCTGGGAATGATGTATGTTAAACTTATTTTGTGTTAATATGTTAATAAAATATTCATCAACCTCATAAAGGAAATATGAGAAATAAAAGTATACTACATGTAAAAAATAAACATTAATGTTCATTTCCCAATATTAATTTTATTGGGCAATTCTTACTACACTAGTGCGTTTTATAAATATTAAACTTATAAAATTACATAAAAAGCATTTCTAAATAAATTTAATTCAATTACAAACACTTCTAAGAATATAGAAATTATCAAACACTTTGTTCATAAGAAACATAATACATTTCAAATTCGAGTAAATTAGGTCAATTCATTTTTTTGTTCGTTACTGACTTAACATTTTTAGGGATGAATTGGTGAAGTCCTGTTCAAAACAATTTCTCATTTTGAGAATATTTAGCTATAATTAAGCTTTCTAAACTTATTAACTAATTCAACTTTCTTTGTTGACTGTTAAAGCTATTAAAACAATTCAACAGACTTTTTTCTGGCAAAATTTCTGCTGTTTTTAAGTTTTTCACTGAAACTGCCAAAAATTAGTAAATTTTCATACATTATCAAAAAACGGAGAAATAATAAAAAATCATGAATTTCCTGATAAAGTCAGTAGAGTTGGCAGCTATGAAATTGTTAGCTTAAAATTACTTTTCCAAGTAAAAGAACAGATTCATTAGAACAATTTTGAGAGTTAACTGAGTTCAGTATAAGCATAATTTAGAAGTCAAAATCTTTTCAGCTCAGAAAAGTGGTCTGCATTATTTTTGAATTTTTCTATAAATTATTTCAATATGGGGGAATGCTTATGAAATAAAGTATAGGAATGCTTATGAAACTTCCTATTGTTTGTGAAAATCATATGACTATAATTCTTCTATTTAAAAGTGTATTTGCTATCAGCAATTTTATTTTCTTCTATGAATATATTTGTGTTTGACAAGAAAAATTACCTTATTAACACATTCTTAGAATTTTCTTAATATTATGTAATTTTTTCAATTATCATATGTTTAGTAATTAAAGTGTATTGCATGTATTCGTCTGCATAGTTTATCTTTCAGAAATTGTGCATAGGATATTTATTTTTATCTTTTTTAAATTTTTACACAATTTAAAAAATATATATCATATATAATTCATATATAGTTGAGCCAGATTAAATTTAATGCTTAAATTTCTGCAGCTTATAAAATTTATGTTAATAAATTTCAGTGAATATTTTAAAGGCAATAATATGCTTATGCATACAATTATATAGTATCTATGAAATAAAAAAGTATTTTTATATAGATAACACACATTATTTAACAAGTAAAGTTCTTATAACTTAATGTTTAAATGGCAATGTGTATCAGCAAAATATATTTGAGATACCAATAGTTATTGCAACAATATTTTTGAAAATTGAACTTAATTCAGACTGGATTATAAAAATGAGTATAAATTTTAAAAGCCACTTATGTATTTATTAAATGATAATCTCGCTATTTAAAATATGTATTTTTTTGAGTCAATATTACTGTGTGATTATAATATAATATAGAAAGCTAAGTTAGTGACCATGCATGTGCATAATATCTCATCACTAAACAGACTTTAAAATTGAAAAAAAAAATATTGTGATTTTCTATGTTTTGATTGATCCCAATAATATATGAAACTTATATTAAAATATAATGTAATATTATTGTAGAAAGTTGATTTTAATATAAAAAAGATTAGATTTAACATTTTAAGATTTGTGTTTTTCAAAATATTCAAATGACTAATTGGTTGGTGTAGTGTCCATGGAGAGAGCTAAAGATGACCAATGAGAGTGTAGAAGAGCTGACTATCTCCTTAACATTTTTAGAGCATAGACTCTTTTTGATGTTGAGGGAGTGGGATATCCGAGCTGAACCTGAGATCTTAAAATGGCAGTGTGTGTCTTGGTATTAGTGGAATATTATTGCAATTAATGCAGAGATTGTAGGTTTTAACTAATGATTTAGAATATATAATTGTGCAAAATTATTCTTTGAAATTAAATAGTCTCTTTAAGATTTGGTACTTTATATAGTAATGTATTAAATGGGAATCAAGAGATGTATGTTAAAATAGCTTTTTCAGCTGTTAAATTCTTATGTGATACTCAAAAAATAAGCATTCTACAAATAACCAAATTGTTTCTTTTTGTTTTTTAAAAATTTTATGAAGAGGAAGGATAATTCAAAGAAAAAGAGCATAATTTAAAGAATTTATGAAGAAAGAGGATAGTTCAAAGATTTATCCCTTTGAATTACTAAATCATTTAGGACGAATTTTAAGAATAATTATGTCCTATTAAAAATCGAATTTCCTAAAATTATTTAATTATAACATAGAAAATAAATTGACATTGAATTTATACAATGAGATAAAATTTAAAATTTTCAAAATGTACAACATTTGTCATTTCTTTTCTCTCATTTAAAAGAGTATCTGCTGAAAATACCATTTTTAATAACAATCTTGAAAATTCAGTCAATAAAAAAAGATTAGTTTTTAAAAAATTAACTAATTTATTCAAGTATTACAATCACTTATTTGTATATTCAACATACAATTGTTACTATTCTTGAAATTTAAAACTTTGGCTTTTATATTTTTTGAAGATATGGTTTAATTTAATTTTTAACTGTATGAGTTTTGACTAAATTGCTGTTCATTGACTCCTTATACATTTTTTATTTGAGTTTTTATATATTCCTAAATATAATTTCTGTAACTTTTAGCTTGAAAAATATATGTCCATATCTAAAATGAAGTATTATTTTGCTGTTGATACAAATTATGTAATGAAGAAACTTAGTTTATTGTTTTTCCCATTTGCTCATAAGGTAAGTTTTACAGGTATATACTTTTATTTTGTTAATAATTAACTATTAATAGCTCATTGAATTTTTATTTTTATGAAATAAAACTTTCATATTTATTTTTATTACTTTTAATGACTAATATATATGTTACTAGGAATGGAATTTAAAAGATAAATACAATAAAAGATTGGTGAAAATAAAATTTGTGCATTTTATTAAATTTTATATGTTAATATTTAAAATTTTATCTCTGTTAGATTGAGTTTGTCTATTTGATTCTTATCGCAGGCAGAATATTTGTACTGGTTCCAAATCTTTTAAATTATGAATCCTGGTCTGATCCTAATTTACAAAAAAATAACTGTTGAATGATGAACCTACTTGTCAGCTCTGATTGAGTGTGAAAAATAAGCAAAATTATAATTTTTCTATTTATGATAATCATGTAATATATTTTAGCAAGTCTGTTTGAAAATTTACATGTAATTTATTTTAATTCATAAAAGAATGATAGTAATTCAATATTTGAATTGAAAAAGTTATTCATATGTTTTCATTAGAAATAATATTAACTTTAAATGTATTTGATTATTGTTTAAAAAAAGGTTATATTTGTGTGTGGTAATTTATAAAATTATGTATTAGATTGAGAGTGTAACTTAACAGGAAATCAAAAACAAATGAATTTCATGCATTTTTAAAATTTTTTTAATTCTTTATTTTTCTAAAACAATTTTGAAATAATGGTACAAGGTTTCTGGTTTTAAAAATGTGTGTTAGAATTATAAAAATTGAAATCTAATACAAAATACCAATTTCATTATCAAAGTGAATATTTTAACTCATAGAATTACGATGTATTTTGAAAAAGAATATTAGACTTCTTAAAGTTAAAAAAAATTTGCTTATAAAATTACTATTATGTTGATAATCTATAAATTTTTGCTAGAAGATACACAAAATTGAACTATAAAAATTAAAATTTTTCTTTTAAAAGTGTGCATTTAAAAGTTTACTTTTAAAAGTTATAGAATTTCAGTTCCTTATTAAAAACATTTATTAGTGAATACAATCTTAAATATCTGTTAGTGTATTTTTACCTGTTACATCTAAGAAATTTTTAATATTAGATTGCTAATCAAATGAATATTTCACAAGAACTTACAACTGTAGAACTTACTCTAAGTGTAATATTTAATATTCTTAAATTATTTATAGTATCTAGTAAACAAAAAATATAATATATCAATGTAGTCAAATAAAAAAATTTTAGAAAATATTTTAAATATTTCCTCACTATTATTTTCTTTATTTCTTGTTTCTGAATTAAAATATTGAATTAAAACTATTTTTCCTGTTGTATTTGTCGTTGAATAAAAGCCATCATAATCATTTTGCAGCCATATTAAACTTTACTCCTGCCCTAAATAAATTTGAATTGATATATAATTACTTGTTCTTCTGGTAATATTTTTATTCTAGCAATTTCTTTAGAAAGGATATATTTTTGCTTTGGAAATTTGCAATTAGTAAATCTCAATATAATTTGCAAATTTGATAGTCTGTCTCAAGCATGTTTTTTTAATGTAGTGTAAGTTTCTTTATTTAAATGTATGCATATATTGAACTAGTTATATTAATCTAACTTTGTATTCACTAGTAATTGGGAACATAAAAGATTTAAACAAAATCAGATTCTATAGTTTTATTATATCCATAACAAAATATTTGCAAATATCCGTATGCAGTATTGTAATATTTTAAATTTATAAATATTAAAACTTATGATTTGCCTTTATTAATAATTAGACATTTAGTATTTGAAGACACTATGGTATTTTTAAAATATCATGTCAAGTATGTTATTTTGAAGATTTGGCTCAACAGTCACTTCTTGCACATGAGGGCTAATTAAACCTACCTATAGGCTATTTCCAACAAGAATAATATATGTATTCTCTTTGTGTGTACTATATGTTTATATTTACTTGTTTATTTCTCTTAAGATTGAATATCACTCTTTGTAAATTTTACACTTCAGAAAAAACATTAAATATATTAATAAAAACTTATAGTAAAATGTTTAATAAAACAAAAGGTTTATTTTATTGTAGGAATGGGCAGTTCGTTTTAATAATCAAAATGAACCTGTGCCACCAAGATTTGATGTAAATGCTCCAGATTTATATATACCTGGTAAGGTCTAAAAAGTTATAAATTGAAGCATAATTGTTTTTATATCTTTTAATCTCACATTAGATTTTTGTTTTTGTAGCCATGGCTTTTGTAACATATATTTTGACTGCAGGATATATATTGGGCTCACAAAATAGGTTTGTTTTCAAAACTTTAATTGTCATTTCTGTATGCCTTTATTGATGTATATTAGATGTTTTGATCATAACCATTGTAATAAATTAAAAGAAAATCAGTTATTCAATTTTCTCCAACAATTAATGAAATAAATTTGGGAATAGAATAATTGATATTAAATTAATTGACATCCATTATTAAAAGGTTTCCCAAAAGTAAAATGTAGATATTAGTTTATTGATTTTTTTAGTTAATTCTGTACTTTTGTTTATATTTTATGGTTATTGTTATGTCTTAATTTTTCTTGAAAATACAGATAATAGTATTTTTTATTTTTTTAAAATTGAAATATGAAAAATTGTGCGATAATTTATTTTATATATTTGTTTCTTTCATCTGCATAAATTAAAATTTTTGAAAAATGCTATAGTTCAATATTAATGTTAATGCATATATTTTTTTGAATAAATCACACATTTTTAAGGAAAACTGCTTTACATCAAAAATGATTTTACTTTTCCTTTAGTATTTTTCTTTTTTATCTGCAGCTGTTTTTATTCATTGTGTAATTTAAATATCTTAGAAAATATGTAATTTTTTAGATTCACTCCTGAGCAACTTGGAATGCAAGCTAGCTCTGCTCTTGGGTGGTCTTTAGTTGAAATTGGGATTTTATTTATTGCACTCTATTTAACGAATGCTTCATCATACATAAAAATGTTCGATTTGATTGCATTTTGTTCTTATAAATATGTTTGGTAAGTTAAATGTTATTTTTAATATATTTTAAATCTCAATTTGTGTATTTGTTTATAAAAATATAAAAAAGAATTTATATTTTATTAAATATTTAGTAAATAATTTACAATTAAGTAATTGATTATTTCATTATATTCAATGAAGTATTGAAAGTATTGTTATATTTTATGACATAAGGAAAATATTATAGGTGATGGCTGTGCTTTTTGTATTTCAAAATATTATGTAATCTTTCACTTTGTTTTAAATGTGTTTAGAGTGTTATAACAATGCTATATTAAATGTGTAATGCAAAAGTAGAAAATTTTTTGCCTTGTGTTTTTATTAGTTTGTGTAATTTTGTATGTAGGTCAATATTTTCTCCTTCATAAAATCGAATGTTTCGTAATTCATCTTTGAAAGTTGTTGCTGAATTGTTAAATATTTCTTAGTCCATATGTTAAAAGTTCTATGATAACTCAAAAATGGGGATGATACATTACTGAAATTTAATGATAAGTAATGATGTCTGATAAAATTTTGCTTTCTATTTTATTTCATTATTTAAAAAAAGTATAAGAGTTTTACAAATTATTTTAATAAACAAATTTTTAAATGATTTAATTTTGGAATTAATATCACAGTTCTTGATTATTTTGATATGTACATTCGTGATTACGAACGTAGATGACTTTTAAATTATAAATACACTACAGATTTTTTAAAATAATATGTAAGAGCTAAATTAATCAATGAAAATGAAAAGATTATAAAATTGATTAAAATAGCAATAAGTGATTCACAGAGTGAAACCACTAAAAAATTGATCTTATTTCTGAAATTAAGAAACAATATAATCAGATTGTTTCTCTTTTTATTATCTCTTAAAATCATTGTAACTTGTTTTGATTTTGATGTGTAAAAAATTGTATTTATCAAAATATTATAAATAAAAGATTTTAATGAGTATTCCAATTTTTATACATATTCAATTTTTATTTTATCTAATCAGAATTAGCAATAACTAACATTCTTTTATATTTTGTATTAATATGTTTTTCAGTATGGTTGCAGCACTATTAGCTTGTATAAGTTTTCATAGTATAGGCTACTATGCAGCTCTTGGATATTGTAGTTTATCACTTGGATTTTTTTTGGTATGATTCATTTATTTTCAAATGTGTTATTAAAAATCTGATTATTAATATATAAGTATATATATATTTGTATGATACCATTATATGGTGCATGATTCTAAGCAGTACTATTAAACAATAAATCTATAAATGTTTATTCAATGTTTAACTTTCTATCACAGAAAGTTTAACTTAAAAATTAATTTGATTAATCCTATTGGATTACATGTTAATTTTTCTAAAAATGCTCAATTTTGAATAGTGTTTAAAAAGTTTATTAATTATAAATACCTTAAATCTTTAGTTTAAAGAGTTGTTGCTGTATACCTCTAATGTTTAGCAGTGCTAAATCAGGTCTCTGAGAAATTTGTCACTAAGGAAATCTAACACTAAAATTGGGCTTGTTAAAAGATTAATTCTGAATAGCTCCAGATCTAGAATGGGATCAGCACACTTCAAACAAGCTGGAAAAACCTTTTTTACATAGGACATAAATCTCGAGTGTATACTGATAAGCCACTTTAAAATGTATTTGTTTAATGAGGATAATTCCCCAATACAATATTTGATAATTATTTTAATTTGGTTTCATGCTTCATGCAAACTAACCATGAAATAAAAATTTATAATTAAATAAATTGTAAAAATAACTAACTAAATTTAGTAAACACTTTTCAAAATTTTAAGAGATTTGTTTAAAAGTAAAATTTTTCTTTCAGATTTCATTTAAATATGCCCTTGGGTGTTTTGATATTTAATGTTTGAATTTCTCATGATAATAGTAATGAGAAAATTGTTACATACCATTTAGTGTTATCACTTGATAATTACTATTTATTCTTGTTTGAATCAATATAAATATTTTTTTAGCATTAGTGTTTCTGTTATTTCTATTGAAAAAATATATTACTTATTAAATATATTCACAATGGAAAGATAAACTTGTAATATAATGTTTTGCTTTAAGATAAAATATTTTTTCATACATGTTTTTTGAATTTTGTATTCTATTTTGCTTAAAAATTTTTACCACATTTTGTAATAAAAAATATAAATATTAAGTTTAAAAACTCATAATGGTGTAAAACTGAGCTCTTGATTTTGTTAAAAAAAATTTGAAATTTAAAGAACATAAAATAACTTCAAGTAGGTGATTCCGCGCCCTCATTACAGGATATCGTAAATTGCAAAGAAACTTCATACATTCGCTCAACTCCTGGAAACTCCTTAAACTTCAAAATTTTTTTAAAGGCCCTTGGAATTCCTAGAATTTTGATTTGACTCCTTGAAAATCTGGGATCACTCCTGGAAATTTTACTTACCTTAATGCATTTTTTTAAAAAAATATTATAATTTTTTAATATTTTTAAATTTTTAATAAAATTATCTGACAACCTAATTGAGTATTAGTTCTTAATGTGACCACTAGATAGCAGCACAATCAATTTTAGATTGTTATATTCTTAATTGCTTAACCCTTTGACGCACGCAATATTTTTTTTAATTTTAAACTAATGAACTCTAAAAATTGAATGTTATGATCCCACAGACAAATAATATAGGAATTAAAAATTATCTACATCCACCCATTTATCTGTGGGTGGTGGTCGCAAGACGCAGCAAGTGTACGTCTAGGACCTTGAAACTTACTGAGTTAGTAGGGGAGAAAACTTACCTTGTTTTGTGCGCGCTTTCAATAAATGATGATTATTGCAAACTTCTTAGATAATTTGTATTTAAAATGCATATTATTTTTTTTACAATATTTTACGAAGTAAAGAGTAGAAAAAATGAAAAATTAAACATTTATATAATTTTGTTGCTATAAAAACACATTGATACTGAATTTAGAATCCTCATTTAGCAGGTACAGTTTTTTTTAAATGTCAATTAGAAAAAAGTTTATGAAAGAGCTTATTAGTTTATGAAAAATCTTATGAAACTGTTCAAAGTATGTTTTATCTTTTTGATACATGCATAAACCAACATTGCAAGTTTCACACATGTATCTTGTTCTATGAGGTTTCTCCTTTGTGCTACAAAATGTGCACTGCTGTGGTTTGCATTTTATTGGCATGTGTTCAGCATTTTTTAATCTTTTTGGTCTGGAACATGAGGTTTGTGGCTTTTTATACATACGGGGCTTGATATTTTTCTTTTGGGAACAAATCCTTTTTTTCTCATTGAAATCAAACTACTGATGATGTCCATTCTGAATAACTTAAATACTTTTAAGCTTGGATCATTTTCTGGAAGCATTCGATATATAATAAAGGAATTTACAATAGTGACATCAATAAAATGGAAGAAAATTCAATGCCACCATTTTTTACTTTTCCGATCAATTTTATATAAGCTTTTCAATTGATCAAAATAGTCCACATACCCCAAATTTTGATTGCAATCCTTTATGGCTTGTGGACATTGTACCTGAACTTTTTATCCATCTTTTTCTTTTCTTTCAACAGTAGATGGAATGACGGGATCTTCTAGGCTAGATAATACTGCCACGCATTTTTTGTCCTTCCAGGCAAGTTATTTTGTGCTCACTAACTGTCCAGTCAAAATCACCTCGTTTTAATTTTTTATCTTCCATCAATGTTTTGGGAAGATTTTTCCTTTTCATATTTACTGTTCCACAACAATATACACTTTTTGTTTCTTAATATTGGAAAAGTTCATATGATGTGAAAAAATTGTCCATGTACACCCTATGATTTTTACCATACAAGGGCTCCCATAACATTTTTATTACTCTTTTCCCTAGATTTTTTCGGCTTCCTGGGTTTTACCTGTATAAATGTCAAATTGAGAAGCGTAGACACTCTCATTGCAACGCATCCACACCTTATACCCGTGTTTGATGGGTTTTTTGGGCATATATTGTTTTAGTGAACTTCTGCCTTTGGAACGAATCATTGACTCATCAATAGACTGGTGTTTTCCTGGTCTAAATAAACTTTTAAATTTATCAGACAAATGTGTTAGAAAAGGCTGAAGTTTATAAAGTATATCAAAATTTTTGTCCTCACTTTTTGGCATCAAGCTATTATCATTCAGATGCAAATTTCGTAGCATCCACGTAAATTTCTTTACTGCCATTTGCTTTGACACATATGAATCGTGTAGAATTTTGTTGGTAGACCAAAAGTCACGGTAGCTCGGGAGCTTTTTTATTCCCATGAGCTTGCTTATGCCAGTGAAAATCATATCCTGAAGTGTTATAGGTGAAAATGGTTTTCCTTTTACCGTCGCATATAAGTTAGTTTCAAAAACTAATTTCTCCATGAATGTAATCGTAAAGAAAACATGAATATATTGATAGGATTTATGTCATCCATTAGAGTAATAGAATCTTCTGTTGGGCCATATTCATCAGAAAATTCAGGAATCGATTTTTTCACTTTCTGTTTCCTATTCCAATTTATTTGGGTTACTCGGGAAGGACCAGATAAATTTATATCGATATTATCTTCATTTTCTGATCCTTCATCACTTTCCACCTGAAGATTATCATTAGCAGTGAATAGCACATTTTCTTTGTCACTATCATCATCTGAGATTTCTGATTGTGGATCTGAAGGAAGTTCTTCAAATAAAGCCAATGCCTCAGCTATTCCTAGCCCTTTGTGAGGCATTTTCAATTTGAACAGTAGAAAGAAATATTTACACACTTTTAAAATAGATTGCTATTAATTATTTTAAATTAAAATAAAACTTTTACGTAAATACTATTTTCGATAATATATATGTATATATATAGATATTTACATTAAATTTAAAACACACAAAATACTACTAAATAAAAATTTCCGTACTAGCCTGGGACATTCAACACAAAGAAAAATCTGCAACTGAAAAGACTTTTTGAAACAGAAATAGCGAAAGCACGTGTTCACTGGGGTTATAAATGCCACATGTTGTTTACAAGTAAAATGACCCTAGGATTCAAATCCTCCTTCCTCACACTTCTAAACACTTTAATTTCCAGTCATAATAAATACTCTCTCCTTTGACAGCCAGTGAGCGCCGACCATGTTTATATAGTCTGCTCTTCACGTAAGTCATGTGCTCTAGCTGCGTGCTGGTTGTGCGGTGCAACCCCCAGGAATTTTCCTCAAGAAAGGAAAGTTTTTTGCGTATCTAGTTCAAATTACTGCTGCGTTTATATTGTTTATGACATACATGACGATATAGGAAGAAAAAATTTCCGATGTTAATCATTATTTATATTAAAAAAGTAGGTTATTTTGTGTTGTTAAAAATGAACATTAAATAACGCCATATTGGAAGGAGTCCGACCTGAAATTATTTGGTGATGCCATCTTTTAGTGTTATTTAAAAGTAAAAGATATGAAATCTATAAAATTTAAGTGAAAAATCGGGAAAAGGAAATAAGAAAAAAAAATCGAAAATTGGTGGTTTCATGGTGCGATCTCCAAATGTTAAAGGGTTAAAGATCTAGTTCAGCCACAATAATTTCATATAATTTGGTGTAGTATTATTTAGATTTATGTGTGTGAAGTGAAATGAAGTAATCAGTAAACAAGATCCTGATGTTGTACAATCAGATAGGTGATTTTAATTGATTCTTATCTATTTGCTTTTGTTTTTATTATGTTCTATAAAATTCACTGAATATTAATATTTAGATATACTTTCCATGTCTCCTTTTGGGAAAATTGCATTTGCTTTCTGTGAATTAGGATGAATTTGTTTATTAAGAAAATAAAGGATGAAATAAATTATTCAATATGCCTGGTGGAAAGTGTCTTTTCACCGGCCAGTGGGCTCTGGAAAAGGTATTTGAAGATATTTTTTTTCTGAACTATGCGAAAGCCTATGTCCAATATTTGGTTTGCAAGAAAGACTATGTATTTCAAATAAGGGCTAATCAACAATCAAATCCCATATGAAAGGGGAATAAAAAGAAAAGAAAATGTGTATTTGTTAGAGTGGGCTGTTGTTGTCAAAAGATCTACTCATTTAAAATATTTTTTCACTACTGCAATTCTTGTTCAAGAATGTGAACCCGAAGCATGTTCTGATGTTTTTTGATTAATCTGTTTCTTCAAAAGAAATTTTAAGGCTGAAATGTTATGGATCTTTAAAGTTTTAAACAATAAATGCTGTTCTTGTAGCAATATAACTTGTCTCTTTCAAACAATGTATCCAGACAGGGCTATTGCAAAGCACAAAATTAAATTGTGCTGAAAAAAGTGTGCTTATTTAGCATTTTTTGAAATTGTGCCTTATTTTTCCGACTTATTGAAATTAAAAGTGAAGATTACTTGTAATTATGTGATTCTCATTGATGAAAGCTTAAATAATCATTATCAAAATGTTGTATACATAAATAACCAAGAAATGAGAAAATCTATTGAGTGATTAAAGAAATAGAAAAGCATAGAATATAGATAAGAAGTTATACAGTTTTAAAAGAGTTTGAAAATAAACAGAAAAATTTTGAATTGCTTTTTAATACAAGCAATTTAAGTTTTTCTTCTGACTTTTTTCCAAATTATTATTTAATAATAATTTGGAAAAAAATCATCCAGGAAACTTTATCTAATAGTTGTATTTGTTTTGAGTAAGTATATTTATAATTGAAAAGTAGTTGTTATACACATCTTGAAATACTAAATAAGTTAATAGTTAGGAATCTATTGAAGATATTTAAAAGCTCTTAATTTACCCTTTATTTCATACAATGTATAATCCAGTATTATAAAAAGTATTTATTTAAAAATTTTTTTGTTTTAGTTGATTGAATTCTTTTAAAGAATTCGTTAAATATAATTCTAATTTATAAAAATATTTTCATCAATTTTTGCAATTATTTATTTTTATTTACAAATACAATTGAAAATGTTGCATATACATAGTTATATGCATATTTGGTAAAGTATTTTTAAAATAAAAGATAACATAAATGTCAATACCTCCTGGAAATTTATGATTTGACTTCTGGAAAACTCCTTAACTCTTGAAATTTGATTCTTGGAAATCTTTATGAACCCTGATTTTATTAAAATATTTTCAAGCATTGCATCTTAAATTATTATTGAGATAACACTGAAATGATAAACAAGAGAAAATGTTGAGATACACCCGAGTGACAACAGTAAAATCAGTTTGTAAAAGAACAATACTTTTCTTCTTTTATTTTCAATATTGATATTAATAAATAACTTTGTTTAAGTTTTTATTTTCCAACTTTGCTTCTTGTTGTATATTTCGAATATTTAATCATTAAATTAAATCATATGATTGAAATGTGAGTTTAAAATATATTAATATACTAGGACATGAATGTATTTTTTAAATCATTTTCTATTTAGAGATGTTTTAACTATCTCAAATTTAAACCCATTTTATTCATTGAAAATAGAATAATCTATGATTAATATTTTGGATTTTGTTAAAATTGCTAAATAAAAAAACATTTAATTAACAAATGATTACAAAATTATTTCAATCAGTAAATTGTTTTCGTCAAAAACTTCAGATTTGATTTGTATTGAAGCTATTCCAGTTGAAATTTATTAAGATTCTTTAAAATATAATGATATTAATATGCTCAATGTTCCAATTTTAACATTGCTTTATTTATATTTCAGATACGTACATTACGTGTTCTTGTCTTGCCAAAAACTACCCCTGATCACTATTCTTCTAGTAGTCGACATAACTCATATTTGTTATTAGGCATTTCGATTGTCCAGCCTATTTTTATGTATATTTTAACAAGACATTTAGTTACTTATCAGAAAATAAATGAATTAAAATCTTAAATGTATTCTTATTTAAATTTTTTCAATCAGTGATAATAAATTTCTATATAATATATATTTTGCTATGAAGAATTTTTTCAATGCTTTTTTGCTTTATATGAAGGACAAAAAGTGCCATGAAACATGAACTTCAAGTAGTGATTCCAATAAAAGAAATTTCATCCATCTCTTGTACTTACAATTCTGAATAAGTTGTGGTATTTTGATCTGAGTAAAGTTTAAAATATAAATCTTATTAATGAGAGAGTTTCAAAGTTGTATTAGGTTTTTTTTTTTATACAGATTTTGTTAGAATTTAGTTAAAAATTAGAAATACAAAGGTTTATTTTTTAAAAATGTTAAATTTATAACTATTCTAGTTGTGTAATTTTTTATTACGTTTCCAAAGTTAAGTGCTTCATAAATTGATTTTATTCTTCTAGATTTTGATACATATTTTATTCATACTTTGTTATAAAATTTATATGTATTTTTAAGGGTTTTAAGATTTTAAACTAGAATCTTAATCATAAAGTAATATGAATCATATGATATAGAATCTTGTTTTGGTTGATTATATGGTTTGAATTTTGAAAAATATGTAGTGTTAATGTGTTATTAAACATATTTTAAAAGTGACTCATCTTTTAATTTGTTCATAATTTGATTCTATTTTTTAATTTTTACGCATAAAAGTTATCAAAAATTATGTAAAAACAATGAAAAATCACATCACACATTTATTATATATTTCTAAATATTAATAATGTTTAAAAATATTTTAATTCTATCGTGAATCTAACAGCAACTATGTTATCAATCAAGTAAATAGAATATCTAATATTCCAATGAAAATATAATATTATATGGATTATAAAATTCTTTTATTTATATAAGTTTAGTAAATATTTTGGTTTCTTTAAGTATATCTCCTTGTTTATTACATTTATGTATTTAGCTTTATTATAGTTAATTTTTGAATTTTAAATTATTTATAAAAATGTGATGTGTCTGAGGGTTATCCTTAGTTGCTTAAGTTTTAACACAGTTTAACTTTTTTAGACTATAATAGTTAAAACTTATATTTGTATTAAAAAAATTATCACATGTATTTATTCATTGCCAAAAAAGATTCCATTATTGCCTACAAGGACTATTTTAATTTATAAGTTAGTGCTCTAGATGAATTTATTCTCACTTGTGTTATAAGAGCAGTAATAATTTCATATTATAAACTAATAATTTGATTTTTAAGGTGTATTTTAAGTATTAGGACATAAATTTATTATTCAGAATACCATTTAATTTTTACATATTTTTCAAATAAAACAAGTGATGGAATAAATCAAGTTGTTACTATTACATATAATAATTTTAAGATATTTAATACTCATTGTTTTTGCTATACTAAATATGTAAGCAAAAATATAATTAGAGTTATAATAGTTCTATATTAGTTGATACACAATAAACTTTTTATAGAAATATGTTTATACCCTATGTAATTCTTTTGAAAGGGTAATAAAATTCATTTATTATTCTTAATGAATGTAATTTAATATTTTGGAAATAAGTTTGTTTTTTCCTTTGCTAACTTTGTTTTGGATTTCAGTTAGCTTCATTTAATCAAAGTTTACAATAATTTTAAATATTTTTGATATTTTAAACTTTCTTGGATTGCTATGAAAGCATGTTTTATTTAAAATATAGTCATGTAAATGAAAATGAGAGAGAGAGAGAGACAGAATAAAAGTTTTTGGACATTCTCTAATATCAATGGTTTTTAATGTTTAATAAAAGCTGAATTATTTTATGACATGAATGCTAGCTTTATATTTTAAAATTATGTGTTTTGTCTGTTTCTCCCTTTTTCCAGTTGTAGTTCTTTTAACTTTTCTTTGACTTTTTGTTGCTTGCTTGATAATCATATATTTCATACAATCATATATAAATGTTATTAAATTATTTTTGAACAGTATTGTCACAAAATAGTTTTCGTATTTATTGATCATTCTTTTTATTTAGTATCTATCAAATTTTAAATGTTACTTTAAAATAAGCTTTTTGATTTTAAAAATATTTGATCTTTTTTATGCATATAACATACTTTATTTTAGTCATATTGGAAATATCAGATGCAATTATATTTACCATTTGTCAGAATTTAATATTGAGCTTATTTTCTAAATTATTGTTTTTAAAATTTGTATTTCTAAAATATTTTCCAGAGTGTTTTCGTAAAGCTTATTATGGATAAGATGTATTAATGTGTATATAGTTAAAAATAAAGAGAAAAATGTATTTTAATATTATCAGTAGCTTAATATTTTAAATATTTTTTTATCTGATAATTTTTTTATTCTACTGTATTTCTGTGATTTAAGAATAAAGATGATTTTCCAGGATTATTTTCTTCTGAAAATAATAGCTAAAAAACAAAACTAAATGTACCTTTTTTACACTATTAAAATTCCCATTTGCTTATTAATTAGGTTAATTTTTTCTGATAAGAATAAATTATTAATCATTTTACTCACATGTAGTAGAAGAAAATAATTTACTATATTTAAGAAACAACACATAATATTTACTTTTGTCAGTTGAAAATTTATTAATTATTATGAAATCTGATGATTGCTTAAATATTCTTTAGTAATGGAAACCTTATTTTGAAAGTGTATAAAAGAGATAATTTTTATAATCTAAATTTAAATACTGCCCCACTATAAAAGTTGTGAGTTGGTAGATGAATAGTTGGCTGTAATTCAACAGTTTGGGTGTTCTCTTCTAATGTGTAGATGTTTGTAGTCACTTTAAACTGGGTTTTGTTCCAATGAACCTTTATAAGCAAAAAATAATTAGAAAATTAAATCAACTTTCTAAAAATGGGAAAGACATTTTAGTTGTGTTTATTAATAAATCATTGTGTGATACTGATTAAAACTTTGACCAATTCTTTTAACCTTTAAATTGCTTGTGAGTAGCCTTGGTATCAAATTCTATTCAAAATTTATGTATTTAACGTAATGTAAAAGTGTTCTTTTCCGCATGGAATTGGATTAAAGAATCAAGACTTGGGCACATTTTAATGTTGCTTAGTTAAAAAATAATAATTAATTAAAATGAATAAAAATTTTCTTTAAAGATCTTACTCTTGGCGCAGCATGTCCATTTTTGCTTGTGCCCTAAAACTAAACTAACCAACTAAGACTTGGGCACAGTAGTTTAATCACGTGTTCATCTTAGTTACTTATGCTTACTATAGTTACTTGTAATATTTAATTAAAATGTATCTAGAATTGTTAAGTTTGGTAGATTCTATTTTCACATGTACTCGTCATCCATTTAATAGATGCAAAATATTTTAAATACATGATAATCAAAATTTATTCAATTACTGTTGATTTGTAAAAAAACTTTTTACAGTAATTGAAACTTATTGTCATGATAAAATAATTGCAGTCATTTAACATAAAATCATTACTTGCTTGTCTATTTTTTAATTCTTAATAGTAATTTAACATATCTTATAATTGTTATTTTTATTATAATAATTTGTATTAAATTATTTTTGAGAATAAAAGTATTTAATGATATTTGTTATTTACAAGAGTTTAATTATTTTTCATTGTTAACTTTGATAATTAAAAAGTTGCATTGTTATAATGATGCACTTATGAATAATTGCACACAAATAGAATTATAGTGTGTGAAATAAACCTTATTTATTAATCTACATATGAACTTAAGACACCCTTCATAACTTTTCTAAGATTTTTCTTATCTGTTTCAATCTGTCATATATAAAAGCTGAAGCCATTTGATGAGCCATTTATTGATAATTTTTATCTCCAAATGCTGAAAATAATAAATTTATTAATACTTATTTTTGCAATTAGTTTGCACTAATATTGTTTTTTTTTAAAATCACCTTTTTGATTGTCCTGTAACTAAGTGAATTTTGAGTGTTATGATATTGATCTCAGTATAAAACATATTTTTTCAACTGTAAGTGTGTTCTCTGGAGATCTAAAAATTTGAATGAACATGCAATAAAATATGCTTTAAGAGATGTTTAAAAATACATGAAAATATGACTTTCAATTAAAAAGCTAGTTAAGGTCCACTAGACCTTTTAGGCTAATACAGATTTTTCTTTTTTATTCTGAAAATAAAAAATTGCTTACATTTTTGGGCAACACTTCTCAAAATTTCTTGTGGGAATAAATATGCAAAGAAAAAGGTTTTTAATTTAATTTGCTTTTAAAAGTTATAAACCTAATTTTTTATTCTAAAAAATGTTATTCTAAATAATATTTCATTTTCAAAATTCTGAAGTAATAATTTATAAATTCATTTTATATTGTAAATTGCTAAAAAAAGATTTTTTAAATTTGGTTTTTGTATTTTTCATCTTGAAAACATTTTTTTTTCGAATCCACGTGACCTAGAACACTGAAATTTGATTCACAGTTTTACATTATGGCATGGATTTGTACTAAATAAAGATTTTTAAAAAATCAGCTTTTGAGTAGTTTTTTTATGGCAAGATTTGTATGCTAAAGCACATCCTGATTAAGTTCCGTTTAACACCTGTTTTATTAAAACACTGAACAAAAATTTGCAAGTAAGTTTTTATTAAACTCCTGAAGCTCGAGGAAACATATTAAAAAAATCTGCTCTTCAATAATTTACTCTAATCAAAAACCAAAGTAGAGCAGTCACTGAATCTTGGCTATTTTAAATAAACCATCTAATAAAAAATTTTGCTGAAATTTAGAGTGAAGTTATGTTTAAGAAATTTACCTGTAAATTAGTCTAGTAGTATTTGCTTAATTATAAAGTATATGTATTGCAAAGTTGATTTGAAGTGTCAGTTTTTAAAAATTCTTTAGAAATTACATCAGTAGATCTTATTTTAATGTTTATGGAATATTAGATTAATTTTTTATAACAATTTAATGTTCCTTACTCAAATTCATTATAATAATGATTAAGGGGGGTACTTTTTCGTAATATTTGTTAATTATTTATCTTAGTTTTTAAATTTAAATTTGTTTCTTTTAAAGCAGGGCAAAGTTAATTTGCTATTTTTTTCTTTAATTTTCCTTCTATTCATACAAATATCCATATAAATTTTAGAAACTGTTTATAATATGTATCTTGCTTAAAATTATTTTCATTAATTAATAAATCATCCTCAGTCTAAATATGTTCAGATTGTCTCTTCTGCCCATAACCTATAAACATATTTTTTAAATTGGTGGCTAGCTGGTTGGTTGACTTCATGAGAAATAGTTATGATATAAAATTATCAATTACTATTATAAAAATATAATTAAACAATCTTAAAAAACTGTGTAGGATATTGAAAAATATAAGATATTCAGCTCAAAATGTGCAAAAGCTGTAGTTAATTTGTTTTTTTATGGGTGTGATTTAATCAGCAGGAGAAAAGTCTAGTAGGTTTGTGGGTTTGAATGTGTGCATGTCATTATTTTGTAATTATACTAAATTCAATTCACTGAGCTTGATTTTAAAATGTATTGTTTAAATGTAAAAAAATTTTAGCTTGATTTTTTTAAAGTGTTGCCTAGTTATCAGTCGATAAATCGATAACAATAATGGCTTTTAATTGTTTTTTTTAACATTGCGGCCCTTTATTAGCAAATTTATAGTGTTTTATTCCATCCTCGAATACCCGACTTGCTTCCGTAAAAATAAAGTCGATCTCAGTAACTAGTTGCAGTCACGTGAGAAAAGAGATTTTCGGGTTATATTCACTACAATATGCGCGATGTCAGATTCTTTCTCTCAACTATTATTTTGACTCAGTGATGCAATGTACCGATGAGAATGAAGTAAGAAAAATGCAAAAATAATTTAATTGATAACAATGGCTGGAAATATTCTTTATCATCTATTGCAAAAATTAGTTTTTAAAATTTGGTAACCTACTAACTATAAAAAATGAATTAATTTGAAAAGCACATAATTTATTTTTTAAAAACTTCAATTTTTTCTTTTTGAAAATTTTCGATTGTTTTGTATTGTTTGCACTAATCTTTTGTTTAAATGTGGCAACTTAATATGGATGCATGTTTCCGTTTGCAAATAGATCATTGGAAGTTACATTTACAGTTTAGAATTATTTTCTTCCTTTTATGAGAAATTTAATCTTAGAAGTCTTATTTTTTTCCCCCCAATTATTTGAAGTTATAAGTCTACTTTTATTTGAACTCTGCATCCTTTTTGCATACCATTTATCCGTAATATTGATGTGATAAAATTGAAGAGAAAACAAAATGAACATTAAGCGTAAGAAAATTATTGTTTCAAATGCGCATACAAACTGAAAGAAATGCTCCTAAATGAAATGAGTTACTGTGGGACACCTGGAAATATTTAATGTGCAAAAATTATCGTGGGCAAAACATCGGTTATCTTGCGTTAAATATCTTAAAATGAGGAAAGACTAAATTTTGAAGAAATGAAAGTTTTTCATCTACCATCTTTCGACATAAATCGCTAATTTACACCTAGTGCTATTTTTTCTTTGTCTTGTTACTGTCATTTCGCTTGAAGATTCAAAGCCTCCACGTTTGTGGAAAAATAAAGCTAGATGTATATTCTAAGTCTTATCTAGGCCTATTAAAAATGAGGAAACACAACTTTGGAAGGGCACACTTAAATTTATTAGTGTAATGGACCATAGTTACTTATTTAGTTAGTATATCGCGGAAAAAATATTTTTACAGTTCTGTGGTACCGTACGGCCTCTTTCGATAATAAATGAATAAAAAATAATTTTATGATAAGTGAATAAAAAGAAATATTGCTTCATCGGTAGTCACATAAATTGTGCAAAATATAGTTCTGACTTGTAGAGAATTGTCTAATAAAAAATATATTTTTTGAACTGTGCGGATTGATTGGATAAGTTTGGTATACCATTATGTCATGTGTTTTTTTCATTAAGCCTTAACTGGAATGTTTTTGTTTTCAATTCTTCAGTATGTATTGAGGGGTTCGATTATTTTCCATAACAGCATTTCATTATCTCTCATTTTAATTATTATTTTTCGTTATCTCGACATTGTTCTTTTTCTTGAATATAAAAATATCGAGGCTCTATTATATTTGCATACGTGAATAAGGTTCCATTGAATTGGGTTCTCAACATGGAGAAAAATTTTTGCTTTAATTTGTTTATTTCAAAATTGAAATCTAACTAAAAAAAAAAACTTTAGAAAAATAAAAGTATATGTCGTAAAGTCATAATCACATCAAAATAAATGTTGCAAAATATATATTTATCCTTGAATAAATTAAGACATAGCTGTGTTAGAGCTATTGAAGAGATTTGAATTATGTCGATATTTCAAAGTTAATGGTCTACAAAAAATTAAATTACGCTCGTATTATGTTTCATTGGTCATTAGATCTTTTTTGAGTATACCAGATTCTTAAAAAATATATTTAAGACTATTTGATAGCTTTGCAATAATTCTTATTATAATTTTAAAAGTACCAAAAGCCTTTTAAAGCGAATTGATTTATCAGGAAACTTTGTTAGACAATATAACTGCCATATCGAAAGCATGATATATCGCTTTGATATAGTAGTCACACGGGTCACAACTGTCTGGCTGAACACTTGGCATCTTAAATTCAGCTGACTGTCCGCTCTGGAACTTGGCAGAGCCCATGAATAGGATCCACCTCCACCACTGTGCTGCATTGCATGACAGCTCTGAATCATCGTTTTATTGGCAAGCCAGATAACTTTTGTGGCAATGACTCCAGTCATCTCGTTTACGTTATGTACTGTATTCACCTGTCCTGTCTTGATCTCATCTCTATTTGGTGATTTTTCATGTGTTTTATTTGTTTTATTCCTTGCATTTGCCCTGTCATTGAAAATTAAAAAAAATTACGAAATTAAAGTAGTTACATGCCTTAAAAAATTGATCAGAGAAGACGTAGAAAGTAGTCGCGCGTAAAGAAGATTCAGATCACTTTTGCACAAAAATTTAAATCATAGGTTCCCAAAGTTGTCCAGGTGGATCCCCAGGGGTCCATAGGAGACAACACGGGGGTCCACCTAGATGTGAAAAGAAAACAGGGGTTCACAAGTTGTAAGTGGGGGTCCATGAAAAATTTTCTGGTTTTCATAATAAAGAACAAAAATTTTGGCTTGGATTTACTTATCAACGTAGGCAGGTAGCATCATTTACTAGGTAAATATTCAAAAATATTCGAGATTCCGTTCAAACACAGAATCGAATAGAACAATAGATAATAGTACAAGTGTACAACACATGTCGAGACTTGCAAAGTGCCGTCTCATTAAAAGTATGGCTAACTTTTATTGTTGATTTACATTTCAGAGTTCATTGTTGATTGTTTGTAATAATGTTTATAATTTTTTATAACCACAAGTATTATTTTAATAAATAGGACACAAGAAAAAGTGCTACTTTTTTTCCTTAACACCCCCAATTTAGGGTGATATTTTTTAGGAGTTTTGGGAATACAGTAGAAATGCAGTAGCAGGGGGTCTACCGAAAATAGTAAAAGTGGTCCACGAGAAAAAAAAATTCTTCCTGAACAGTGAGTCATTTATAATTCAGTGTTTTTTTTTACAAAAACAAAATTTTGTCTTGCACTTGATATTTATTTCTGAAAGGTTAGGAAACATGATCTTTTTATAATATAACATGAACACATAATAGCTTGGATATAATATAAGTTTGGACTATTTTTTTTCATTCATCACTTTTAAAGCTTGGATTTTCGGCTCCACTCAAGTCTGGTGCTGTCGGTGGGACTTGTTCCAAGTTTGGGTACATCGAAGGTACTGGCATGACTTCTTGTGCTACTGGAGTTTCAACCATGTGGTGAGCTGGTTGACGTCTGAATGATTGTCGCATTCGATTGAAGAGTGTTGGTTTTGGTTGCCCATCGGCAGCCATCCCTTGAATCTCATTGGCAGTCATAGCTCGTGCAGGAAGTACACTTGATGAAACGGATTGTAAAGGTATATTTCCATTAGGCTGATTTTCTGGTTGCTCTGACGCTGACTTTTTCAATTTTGCTCGACGTACAAGCACTACTATGAACACAATGATTATTACAGTTAATATAATAGCTGCAACTATTATTGTAGATATCCATACTACTGCATTAGTTGAACGCTTCCCGGATACATTTACAAATAGATTTACATTTCCAGATTCGTCTGGCTCTGAAATAATAAAATGAATTATTTGTATTTACACATACAAATACTTATTCTTATAGTGTGTGTGTGCATGATATATATATATATATATATATATATATATATATATGTATGTATGTATGTATGTATGTATATGTATATATATATGTATGTATGTATATGTGTGTGTATAAGGTATATCGAGAAAGTAAGTTCCGTTTCAATTTATCTCTGCTGCAGCGCTGTGATCGCAGTTCCACACATGCGCGGTAGACGCACTGTATCAAGGATAAGAAACGTGCGCCATTTTGAAATCGCTGTCAGCCACGTACTCTTTGTTGAGCTTGTTTAGAATGTCGGTGTTGATTAAAAAACCCGCCGATTGTGAAATCAGAGCTGTGATTCGTTTTCTGAATGCTAGGAAAGTGAAACCAACTGAAATTTATCGGCAAATTTGCGAAGTTTACGGACAAAATACGATGAGTGATTCTATGGTAAAAAAATGTGTCCGACAGTTCAATGAAAGACGTAGTGAAGTGCACGATGAAGAACGAAGTGGATGCCCATCTTTGGTTACAGAAGAACTGGTTCACGCGATTGATGACAAGATTCAGGAAAACCGCAAATTTACAATTAATGCTCTCGCTATGGAATTGACCATCCTCCGTACAGTCCTGATCTCGCTCCTAGCGACTTTCATCTGTTCTTACATCTCAAGTCTTTCCTTGGCAGTCAACACTTCAACAATGACGAAAAGGTGTAAGAAACTGTTTCCAACTGGTTGAAGACACAGGCGGCAAACTTCTATGAAGAAGGTACACAAAAACTTGTGCCACGCTATGAAAAATGCCTGCAAAATTTCGGCAGTTATGTGGAAAAAGTAGTTTAAGAGTTGTAGAATTTTGTGCAATAAATAATTTTTCTGTATCTGTATACAATTTAATTTTATTACTAAACGGAACTTACTTTCTGGATACACCTGGTATATGTATATATATGTATAATTATATATATATATATATATATATATATATATATATATATATATATATATATATATATATATATATATATATATATATATATATATATATATATATATATATATATATATATATATATATATATATATATATATATATACATATATATATATATATATATATATATATATATATATATATATATATATATGTATATATATATATATATTCTTCAAAATATGCTTAAAAAAATATACAGCATTTATATACAATTTCTCTAACCCGCTATGCTTTCTAAAATAATCCTAAACATTACAAACTTAAAAGAATAGAGAAAAAGCTAATCGAAAGTATTCTACAGTAAAAAGTAATAGTTTTTCATCATTAAAGAGCAAAATCAATAATTTGTTGCAGAAAAGAGGAATTTTGCTAAAAATCATTTATTTCATTATTGCTTACAAAACAGTTTTAAGGATTAAATAATAAATGAAAAAAATTCGATTTTATGATAAAAAATTGCAAAATATTGAATTCTAAATTTAGCTCCAAAGCAAAATTTCATGTATAAATTTACTTGCTAAAGTCAGGAAAAAAATATTTGAAGTTAATTGAGTTTCATAATAAACTATATATATATAGTTTATGAATCTCATAATTAGCAAAATTCCTCTTTTCTGCAACAAATTATGGATTTGGTTATTTAATGATGAGAAACTTGCTTTTTACTGTAGAATTTTTCGATTAGCTTTTTCTCTATTCTTTTAAGTTTGTAATGTTTAGGATTATTTTAGAAAGCATAGCGGGGTAGAGAAATTGTATATAAATGCTGTATATTTTTAAGCATATTTTGAAGAATATATATATATATATATATATATATATATATATATATATATATATATATATATATATATATATATAATATATAATATATATATATATATATATATATATATATATATATATATATATATATATAATATATAATATATATATATATATATATATATATATATATATATATATATATTATATACATATATATATATTATATATATATATTATATATATATATATACATATATATATTATATATATATATATATATATATATATATATATATATATATATATATATATATAATTTGAAAAAAATTAGAGAAAATATTGACCTGTTAAATTTTATCTTTATGTTTGAAAAGATTTTAATAATTTCAATTTATTTTAAATTTTACAATACTTTTCTAACAACAACATTCAGTTCTTTGCATAAACTGTTGTCAAAAAGTTAAGGAACAACTGGTTTTTTTGTGCCTAATTTGCAAATGAATTTATGTAGAAACACCAAATTTGGATGACATGCACAAAAAGGTATGTATTAATTGCAACATAGAAGTTTACACAAAAAAAAGCATAAATTATATACAAAAAAATCTTCTAAAAGTTCATTCTCAAAAAAAAAAAAAAAAAGGAAGAATGATCACAATTTTATGTGGTAAAATGTCATAAATCCATAACAAAAAGGAATTTTTATAAGGGATGTGCTAACTTGCTACTGCTTGCAAAAAGAAATTTTAATAAGGATATGCTTCAATGCTTTGGTGGGGGGGGGATTGACTTTCCATTTCGTCAATTAAGTTGCCGCTTACCGAAGTGCGAAGCGAAGACCAGACACGTAGTAAGTTGTCTTCCAACCCTGTACAGACCTTGGATTAGGACTTAAAGTTACAACCTACCAAGTGAGTCTCACAGATGCTCTATGAAATTCAGTTCTGGAGATCGAGCCCTGACCATTCCATTCGCTCCAAAACACAAGATCGTTAAGATATTTCTCAACATACAGCTCGATGAGGTCGCGCGTTATTATTCATTAGAATGGAATTGGCTATTGCCCCGGTATATGGATCAAGGATCTCATCCCGATACCTCACATCAGTAACAATTCCTCTCTGAAATACATTCAGGTCTATGTGACCACCGAGTAAGATCCCTGCCCAAACCATTATTCCAACATTGCGGTAAATATATCTTTTTCATAGTGTTGGATTGATGATCTCCGGTGCTTCGCTCCCTCCAGATCAACACATGTCCTTAATCGTTCTACCATGTGAATCTGGACGTCTGTAAGAAGTACAGTAGTCCATCCCTGTCTGTTCCAGATAGCGTGTTGTTTTGCCTAAGATAAATGGGCAATTTTCTGTCATCCGGTGAGGAAGACATTACTGGTCGCCTTGTATAGAAACTTGCGTGGTAAAGACGCTATCGCACCTTACTAGCGGATATTCTTCTCTCTGATGTCACAGAGTGGTCTGCAGAAAGTTGTTGCACAGAAATGCTTCTTCTCCTTCTGGTCGAAAGAGTTATAAAATGGTCTTAAGCAAGTATTGTAGCTCGTGGTTGGCCTGAAATATGTCTTCTTAACATAAGAAATTTGATTTGATATTGATTCCAGAAATGGTGGGCCCTACTGCGAGACAAGTTTAGGCGTCTAGCAGTCAGTGTCAGCCTTTGTCATCCCAATTTCCATCCACCGACGGCAGTCTTAACGAATCAGGCAAACGGTTTTTCTCAGACACTAAGGAATTCCACTGTCTATTGTCAACGAATTTGCAAACAAAAGTAGAAAATTAGCAAAAATTACACGGGTAATTTAATTACGAAAGCCTGATATTTGCATATTTTTCTCTCACTCATATATACCTGTTCTTTTCTATAAAAAAGTAATTTTTTCATAAATTTACATAAGTTCGTTTTTAGCCTTTATATAAACGATAAATTTTATTATTAGTGTCATTTTTCTTATGGCTACTTCGAACAACTTGTTCCTGTATTTTTGTAATCCAGTGTTTTTCTCATAAGCATTAAGTTCGAGCTTTAAGATATTTAATTTTGTTCTGAAGAATTCAATTAAAAAAGCATTTTTTTTCGTGAATTACAAACAGGAATAGATGGTATCATCAATGAACTTGTGATTATTTTGGTATGCTTGAATAAAAAAAGATTGAGTAGGAACATCATATTATTAAAATTACAAATACAAATGTAATTTCTAAAATTAGAGAAATAATGCGATTACTTACTGCATTTGATCTCATCACTACTGTCTCCGCAATGGTTGTGACCATCACAGGCAAATGTCATTGGTATGCATTTGTCGTTCTTGCATTGAAATTCATTTGAGAGGCAAGGTGGATCTAAAATCAACAATTATTTAGGTGTAGAATTTTTTTAAAGAGATTAAACACATTTACGTTAAGAATAAATTGCACTGATGTAGAAAGAAACAAAATTTTTTGATTTAAGTAATTAATTTATAATATCGTATGATTTCTTTAAATTTTATATTGGTTGGTAGGACTGACTATAGAGGCTACTCAAATATTACGTGAATACTTTAATAATAATAATATATATATTTTTCTTACTATGCTAATAAGAGAATATTAAAAAAAATGCCCGATAATTCCATCATATTTCCTGAATGTTTCCTTTCAACCTTTCATTTCTGGTTGCATCAGTGAAGATTAGAGATAATTTAAATTTTTTAAATAAAAATAAATTAGTGCCCATTTATTTTCATAAAAAATATAGTGAAATTTTTCTAAAAATGTTCTCTAGAAATTGTGGTTTTTAATTTTTATACATCTCATTTATGAAATATTATTAAATTAGGCAAATAGTTAATACTGTTCAATTTGTAATTTTCAGTTAATTGATATTAACTAAAGACCTCCTCGTTTATACTTGGAATAACTGAAATAAGCGGCGTTTACTCTTTGTATATACGCAAAATGTTAATTCATCTGATACATAAAAATAAGCTTTATATTGAATTTTTTATTTATCAGTGTTATCAATGCTAAAAATTCCACTTGAATCTTGATTTATTATTTTTATGTTTTGAACGTTTCCCAATTAGAGAAATATTGTACATAAGATAAGCGCTTGAAAAATAATGTAAAAATTTTTTTTAAAATCTTATTTGAATTTAATCATGATTCTCTGAAAATGTGTTCTGTAATATAGCAACTACTTTACAAGCTTTATATATATCCAGTAAGTGATAAAATCCGTTACGAGAATGAATGTACGCTTGTCAAAACGGTAAGATACGACTTTATTAAAAATATTTGGGTCAGTTTTTATTCTAATTTAAAATAAATTGCAATACCTTAGTTTATACTTTATGAAATTTCAAGCAATTCACTTTTTTTGATAGTAAAAATGAAAAAGATTATTTTTTATGTTTACAAAGAACAAGGGTAATGTTTGGAAGCATTGTAAAACTAACCAATCATCGAATCAATCAATAGTTCTTAAAATATTTTCATAATTTTTGGAAATAGGTCGATAAAATGTGAGTTTTGAGATAGTTTAATTTTTCTGATTAAGAATTCCATTATGATTAGGCGTGATTCTGCAAATTCGATTGTGATCTCGGTGTGACTTTCACATTAAGTTTATAATAGCTTCAATTTGAGAGGTTGTTGATTTTTCTTAATTTAAATGTTTTTATAAATATATATATATATATATATATATATATATATATATATATATATATATATATATATATATATATGTATATATAGCTATTAAAAATTAAGTTTATTCCTCAAAAATTAAGAACGTTAGAAAAACATTTTTTTTTCATAAATTATTTAAATCGATGTCATAATAAGTTCTGAACTTCTCGCTAATGTTGAATATATATATATATATATATATATATATATATATATATATATATATATATATATATTAACTTGACACCATAAATAATATCAGGTGATAAGCAGCGAATAATCTATCGTATATTTTGCACCATTTAGATTATTCAAAAGAATAAAAAGTCGGTAAGTCTAATATTTAATAAATATTTAGTAAAATTAACAATTTTATTCAGTTTTATTTTATAAAAATGTATTTATGTATTATTGAAAATATCTTTTATATTGACTTTATGTTGAATAAAACGTAGGTTTATATAAATCTTTTAAAACAATTAAATCAATTATTTATTTTCCGAAGAAAAAATATTTAGGAATTCAGTTTTCCTGTTCCAATAGTTTTATTGGATTAATAATTTACTTCTAAATTTCCTAACAATAAAAAAATCGTAAAATTATTCAAAAGCTTTCAAGAAGCTAGATTAATTTGTTATGAAAAGATAGAAGCATGACAAGCATCTTATGCGATCTGTTTTGAGAAATTACGCAAGATATTACGATATTTACAAAAAACCTAAAATGGCTGTTCGCAGAAAATATATATAAAGTTGCTCATACGATGATAGAATTTTCTTTCGTGATGATGAATATCATCTTAATGAATATATAATTAATAAGAACAATTAAAAATGATTTATTTATTATTCTTATACATTTCATAAAATATTTGAAAAATGTATAGGTGGGAAATTTCAAGAATGATTTGGTATCAAGCACTCACATTTTTGTTTTAAAACTACGGTTTTTTCTTGCTGAAGAGTTGAACAAAAGCGTAATTTAAGTTGCAAAAAAATAATGAAAAAAAATTATATTTTGTTACTGTGTTATGTTATGTCGGCATCTACGATAATGGAGCCTGGAGAGGAAGAACCAACTCTGAGTTATACCGGCTGTTCGGAGAACTGGACATCCTGAAATTCCAAAATATCCAACTGATGAAATCGGCCGGGCATATTATGAGGATGAACGACACCCGCACTACAAAGAAATTTTTTTGGCAAAGCCCTCGGGTGTCAGAGGAAGAAGAAGACCAAGACTGGGTGGAGTGACTGCCTCCAGAAGGACTTCGAGTCTCAATCAACGTCAGAAACTGGAAAGGTGTCGCACTCAGAAGAAGGGACTGGTGTCGCCTCCTTGAGAAGGCCAGGGTCCACACGGGACTGTCGCGCCATTGATGATGCTGATGATGTTATGTTAATTATATATGCTATGTTAGGCAATCCGCAAATTCGTAGATGATCGCATGAGACTTGTCTCTCTAGATGCTCAGAGCGTCTCGCGAGAATCGCATCAGACCAAATGACGTCATTGAGGTCTTAGTTACGTCAGAAAAGGGGTGGAGCGCGAGACGTTTCTAGATTTCGAGCAGGTTCGAAATACAGTAAACTCTCGCTACAACGATACCCGATAGAACAATAACTCCCTCTACTACAATAATGTTTTGTGGTCCCGGGGATTTTGCATATAAACTAATGTTAATCTCCCCTCAATATTGCGATATTCTCTAGAACAATAAACCTCTGTAAAACGATTTTTTCAATCTAAATTTCAGTATTATTTGGACAAAAAATAAAAAGCTTTTACAACACGCTAGTGAGTTCAAAGGCTGTTTTGTAGTATTTTTGGGATTCAATGGTGGTGTTCGGTGTGAAGAACAGAATCACAAGATTTATTATATCTTCTACATCATCAGATGGTCGCCTACAAAGTGGCTGGGTCGTTCTTCCTCCTCTCTCTCACTTTCAGTTTCTACGCGAAACATTTGGTTTAAACTTTTCTTTCTTTCACACGATATTGTTCCCTAAGATGGCAGGGCGAAAGCAACTATCTTTTCAAGATAAACTGAACGTTATCAATGATATTGGTGAGGGAATGAAGCAGATTGATGCGGCTAAGAAACATGGATTATCGCAATCTACAGTTGCAACGTTCCTAAAGAAGAGAAAGCAAATCGAAGATGCTGTAACTTCAAATGAAATTAACCCAGAGCGAAAACGACTGAAAGTTGCGATAAATGAAAACATTGATGCTGCTGTTTTAAAATGGTTTCAAGAGATGAGAGCGACAAATGTCCCAATAAATGGACCTTTATTATGTGCAAAAGCACGGAAATTTGCAGCAATGCTAGGGGACGAAACTTTCAAAGCTAGCAATGGTTGGTTAATGCGTTTTCGAGATCGTCATGGAATAATTTTCCAAGAAGTTCACGGAGAGAAAAAGTCAGCCCCGATAAACGACGCAAATGAATGGCGGCAAAACAAGATGAAAGAAATCTTAGAAAAGTATGCTCCAGAAGACATCTATAATGCAGATGAAGATGGGCTGTTTTTCCAACTCCTACCCGATCGAACATTGGCATTCAAGGGTGAAAAATGTTATGGAGGGAAGAAATCAAAGCAGAGACTCACTGTTCTTCTGTGTACAAATATCACAGGATCGCATAGAATACAACCTCTCGTCATTGGTAAATCATTGAAACCAAGGTGCTTTAAGAACGTGAAAAGTCTTCCCGTGGAGTATAAAGCAAATAAGAAGGCTTGAATGACGTCTAAATTTTTTCCGAATGGTTACAGAAGTTAGACAATGAAATGAAGAAGAGAAAGAAAAAATCGTTTTGTTGATAGATAACTGCGGGGCTCACACGTCATTTCCAAAGCTACAAAATATCGAAATCGCTTTTTTCCCTGCCACTTGCACTTCAATTCTACAGCCTCTTGATATGGGCATAATTAAGTGCTTCAAAGGATATTACAGAAAACGGTTGGTGGACTCCATACTTGTAAACTTTGAAAATAAAGTAGAAGACCCTTTCAAAGCTGTAAATGTCGAGGAAGCGTGTGACAATATTGCTGGAAGTTGGTGGGAAGTAACAGAAAAAAACCATTCGGAATTGCTGGAAAAAGGCCGGTCTTTGTGTTATGGAAAATAAGAAATCTGATAATGATGAAAATTACATAACCAATGATCTCTTAGATGATCAAGAATGTGTTTTGCACATCAAAAAATCCGTATCCCAACTTGAGGAAACAAGCGGTAAAAAGTTTGGAATTAGTATAGAAGACTATTTAACAGCAGATGATGATCTTATGGTTTTCTCAGGAGTTACTGATGAAAATATTCTTTCTGAAATTACTGATGAGATAGGAAACAATGATGAAGATGATGATGATATTGATGATGGTGATAATACAGGTGCATCGCAGTCCTTATTGTCATCCCATGAAGCTCTTCAATCTGTGAATTCTCTACGGACATTTTTTTCAAGCCTTCCGTCGATAAATGAACATTTTCGTGCACTAGACTCAATGCATGCAGTATTGGTGAACTTAACAGTTAAAAAATGAATAAACAAACAAAAATATTGGATTATTTTCAATAAAAAGTGTTTTCAGGTATGTGAATATTTCTGTGCTTATTTTCTGAATTTATCTTATTTATTTATTTTTTTAGTATTTAAATCACTATTATTAGTATTTTACAAATTAATTTCTTCTAAATATAGACTTAAAAGTAGTATGTTATGCACCTTAAACTAATAATAATAAAAAAAACTCTTATTAAAAGCTCAAAATATGTGGACCCTCGATATAACAATATGCCTCTCTACAACAATATATTTATTTGGTCCCTAAAATATTGTTGTAACGAGGTTTCACTGTATCTTGCAACATTCCGCGAGACAGCGCTCTCATTGGTTTAAAATTCTATGACGTCAGATACAACGTTTTAGCTACGTCACACTAAGACATCGAGGAGATCGCATTTAAGACGGCGTCTCAATCGGATTGTCTACCGAGTTTGCGGCCTTCCTTATGTTATGTTAATTAGCGGGATAAATTTCTCGATTATCTTATAATAAAATACATTAAGCTTTATTTTTACTCTATTGAAATATAAATTAAAAAGTACATTTTTTTAATAAAACTTAACTGAAAAGAAAACTTCTTTGAATTTTATTCATTTATTTTTTGTAGACATTAGAAAGATTTTATTTTTCAGTATTTACAGTTCGTTGATCCACACATATTTTATATTAATAAATAGTAAAAAAATGTAAGTATCAAAGTTATAATTTGGATCGAAAAAAATTGTCGAATTGCTTACTTTGCAGCTCTGTGTAAGTAAACTGAAATCCAGATCTATATATTGAAGAGTTACTTTTCTTGTAATGGATGACTATTTTTCCGTTGGACATAATCGACTTGCTCTCATCCTCAAAAATACTCCTTCCAATCAATCCAATTTTATGATGATCAGAATCTTCAATCTAAATTAAATATTGTTATTTCACATTAATATAGAGACATAACTGATTGTTAGTTTTTATTTAAAATAAGCATAAATCAAACGGATAATTGCTTCTCAACGGCGAACTTTCAGACCCAATGATTTCTTAAATTATAAAAAAAAAAAAAATGTAGTTTTAAAAGTAAGCTTTTCAAAAATTGAGTTCTTAGTCCAAAATTTTATCTTATTTATGATGGTTCAATGTTGTATCATCAAATTTTTATATATTAATAGGTAAAGAACTTCTGTACAAATACATCAGTCATAAAAAATTGATTTACTTTTGATTTCGAATAATTTTTATTCAATAACAATAAATTTGGCAATATTTTAGTTAAAATAAGTAGTACTTTTAAATAGTTGTATAAATTTTTTTGATGATATTCTTTACTTTTGCATGACAATTCGTTTTGAGTTTTATAAAGCTGAATCATCTCTCTGTTTGATTATATTTGCTGTAAATGGTTACTTTTATTTATATTTATGTATTATTTGTGTGTGTGTGAAATTGTCTTAAAAATATTTTTATCATTATTGAAAAAACTGCAGAATTAATTAAACTACAGTATTTGGTAAGGTTTTAATAGTTATTTGTCAATTTCTAAATGCGAATAATGCAGAATTATTTTTTTATTTCTACATGCAAAATAACTTTATTCGAATGTACAGAATTATGCATTGAAAAATTGGCACAATTGCTTTTCTTGGGAATTTCTACATCGAAATAATACAAGAATTGTGAATGAGATAAGAGGTCAAAATTTTAAGTCTGCTCGCCAAATATTAAAATTGAACAAATTAGAACCATTTTACTTGAAATGAAAAATGTACTGTTAAAATTATTAAAAACTGTAGTAAACGCTGGTTCTATGATTGTTCGTTTTGTTTAGGTACAATAAAGTTTAATTAATATAAAATTATTCTTTATAAAATATATTTCTAATATATTTTATATTCTAAGCATAAAATCTCATAAAAAATGTTTTTACTTAAATATATTTAAAAATACAATTGCTGCAAAGAGAATTGCTCTATTTTTAATGTACCGTAATTTTTAAAATTTTATTTAATGAATGCATTTCCCCTTATAATCTAATAATCATTTATCTTTCCTTAATTCTTTTATTTTTACCCTGTGTTAATCTACAATTTACAGTGCATCGTTATTAATTGATTTAGTTTTAAATACATATAATAATCGACAACAAACTTTAACTGAGCACTTAAGGAATATCCTGAATGCTGTTTTTTTCAATTTGCAAGTGAATGATTTCAATATAAATATGTATATATGTGGCATATTAATTATTAATTAAAATATAAACAATGAAATGCTTACCGTCAATTCATCATCCTTAAGCAAATCGTATTTATAAATGCTTAAAACAAGAGTAACTGGCATATCTGCCCTTATGGTTATTTCACAACTGAACTCCTCATTTCTGTATATTGGTGTTGACATCAATATTCCACTTTTCACATATTTAGTGTAAATAGTTGCCGAGTTGGAAGAAAAGCACAAATCTTCAACAAATTCTGGAAAAAATATAAGGTATTTAATAAAATTTTCATAAATATAACTATGCAATCAATAGAAAATTTACATAAAAATATCGTATTTTAAAAAATTTATAATCATGTATTAATTATCACTAATATGAATGAGGATTTATTGCTGGAAAAATTGACATGGATACCCTTATATTATAACTCTAAACTCTGTGGCCTGACAGTCCATGTGGGCCACAAGGCCTACAGTGCCCATCTCTTTTTTCTTGACCGAGAGGCCCTAGGGTGCAAAGCATATGTCCCGATTAGGTGGTCAGCCTAATGCGAAACCCCCAGTGTTTAGTTGCCAAGCATGCTTGGTACTCAGTTTACCGACCCACTGAAGGGATGAAAGGTTGAGTCGAACTTGCCCAACCCGAGGATCGAACCTCGGACCTGTGCTTTGGATGCGTGAAACGCTAACACTAAGCCACCGGGCTTCACTCTTATATTATAGTCTTTATTATATTGATATTTAAAGGCACTTGAACTTTTCAAGGTCTCAAGATGCTTCTTGGATGATACTATGATTTAGTTTTTCATGATCTATTTTAAGTTTGCCGTGACAGAATGATTAGAAAAAAGTCACACTTCTTGTTACCAAAAACGTCGAGGGTTCTATACCCGACTCAGCCAAATGTTTATTGTCTTTCTTGGTGGTGGCTGGAACATGTAAAATAAGTTTATGATCGCAATATCTTTCAAATTAAATAATATTTTTGAGAGTGGCAGACTGTGTGTCTGGGTACTTGGTACCTATTAATAAATTACGATAATCCACCCACTTTCGGCTATGATGGTACACCCACTGAATTTTTTACTATTTAAGATGTCATTAATTTCGCTTCGCGCGAAGTGTCGAAAAATGAAATATCCCCAATGCCTGGGCATTAGAAAACAACATTTTTTTGGATTAATAGCATACTATAAAAATTCAATAAATTTTTCTATGACACTGAATAAATTAAAATTAAGATCAAATTACATAAGTTATTCAGTGGGTATTACGAAATAGTAACTGAATAAAATTACCAGAAATAATTTAGTTTTGATTTTATTGATTATTGTTTATAAAATTTGCTTAATAATTGGGGTGTATCGTGTAAATTATAATTTACCCCAATTATTAAGCAAATATATATATATATATATATATATATATATATATATATATATACAATCTTACAATATACATATACAATATATATTTACATATACAATCTTACAATATATATATACAATCTTACAACGACATCTGAGTTAATGTAGATAATAATTAATAAAGTTAACGTATTCTAATGCATTGTTGTTTTACATAAATGTCATAAAATATATAGTAAAGGGAATAGATACTTATTTTCATCTCGAATCGGCAGATTATTAGCAGTAAAATAAATTAATTAATTAAATTGGTATATAGTGGAAAGCTTTAATTAGTACCAATCAATTAAGGTTTATACTATTGTAAAATCAATTAACACTGGTTGAATAAATTACATTAATTTCATAATAATAAGAGAGCAAAGAGTGAAACAAAAATAAATATTTTCAGTTTCGCTTTTCAAATTCAATATTCATGAAGTGCTTATCATTTGTTTGTAAGAGCCAAATAGTTTTGTATTTCTGTAAATGCTTAATGTGAGTTCAATTGATCACATAATAGCATCTAAATTAGAAAGGAAAGCTATTGTGTTGAACTGAAATAATTATCAAAAACAATTGTGGAAATATGATTAGAAAGTATTTTACAATGTTTAATTATATCGTTAATATGAAAAGTTTGCTTAACGTTTGAAAATGTTAAGTAAGCTTAATACATTTATGTGAAACTATTGTAACATTTAAATTTGGGGAAAGATTAAAAAATATCAATGAAAGGTACGGATGCTGATATCTAAAAATTTTCTTTTGTCATTAATAAATATGAAAATATTAATTAATCAATTAGTAATCATAATATGACAATATATATGAAAACAGAAAACTTTTATTCATTTGAAACAGTCATATAAAACAGCTTAATCATTGAATATAGTCTTGTAGCGACATCTGTACTGATATTTAAAAGCGTACCAATTTTATTTGTATCAACAAATTGTACTTCAACTTCTACCTTAAGTTACTCTCTATATAAACCAGTATTTAAAACCCCTGAGAGGGTTTTCTTGTAAAATCTTTATATGTTATTCTACTAAAGTTTATTTTTCTGTTTATGTGCATTTAATATAATATTTGCCCACAACACATACACATACATATATTGATGACCTTAAGCAAATCTTATTCGAAATTTTAAGCTTCTATTAATATACTCATATTTTTCTTATAATGAATGCTGTTCAGTTTTATCATGATCCATTGTCTATTCAATTCTCTTAGATGACAAAGTTTGATGGATGTTAACAAATATTGAAAACAACATCGTGCTGTTAACATTCCTACTTAAAATATTGAATAGATTGACAAGAAAATAATGCATCCAGTTTTCCATGCATAACTTTCAGGGAGCTTGGTCCTGAATTTCTCAGATTCGCTTGAAAAAGGATACTATTTATGAAATATCCTTCTGATGAATATTATATTATGAATATTCGAAAAATTTTATGCTATCAATCACGTAAAGACTAACTAAATTACACAACAAACGCTCGTTAAATCTGTGGAATTGAAAGTTCTGTGGTCGGTCGTTAAGCAATTACCATGGGTGTAATGGTCTGAATTGCGGGAGTGGATCATCTCATGGTGGTGCCATCTGTTGGAGGAACTTAGAGCAAAATCGTACTATCACATTCGTGGTGCTCTGGTTAAAAGAAACTCGCACCCTACTGACTTAAATTCGCATTGCGAACGGCATAGCGAGCTTGGCTTGCCCAAGTGTCATAAATAACAACAACATATTACACAACAAAGGATGGAATCATATGTTTTATAGGTTTATCTATATTGTGATAGAAAGTGCATCATTGGAAGACATTTGACTATTGGAAAAAGTTATCGAGATATACGTAGAAATTGAAATGATTCTCATGTTCTACGTAAGTACAATCTAAATGTTCGTGGTATCGAGTGTTTAGGTTATCTTCGCATCGAAAGTCAATCATTATAAAATTTTCATTAGAAGACATTAAACATTAAATCATTAAATAATGTCAAATATAGCTTAAGCAACAGTTCTTTCTGGTATTGTTAGCTAATAAATTTAAACTTTCCACCATAAAACTTGCTTCATTTGTAGCGTATTTTTATTTTACATATATATATATATATATATATATATATATATATATATATATATATATATATATATATATATATATATATATATATATATATATATATATATATATATATATATCTTACATATCGTGATCAAAGACATTTTTATGTTTATTAATTTTTTATGTTTGAGTAATATATTAGAATTTATTTTTTCATAAGAACTTTTTCAAATATTATGAAAATGTTACTACTTCGTTCATTACTTTGATTGTTTATGGAGTTTTTTTTAGGTAATTTATGGATATTTATTGCTTATTTTTCTGCATAAAAATCTCTGTAAAGTATTTTCATTCATACATAAATCTATATAAAAGTTTTTTTACTTGAGTAAAATTTTGAATTTATTAATATATTTCTTATATTGATTTAAAATATTTTAAATACTGACTTCAAAATTTCTATTAAATTTGTAATATTGTAGTTAATTTTAAGATTAATTATATTATAATTAATTTTAAAATTAACTGAAATGCTATAAACTTTATATTATAAAATTGTTTCATAGAATTAGTTTTGAAAATTAATATTAATTTTTAGAATTAATTTAAGGGGAAGCAATTTTAAAATCACTCTAAATTTTCGGTACGATTAATAGATATTTATTTTAATTAATAAATTTGGATTAATTTTGTTATTTTAACTAATTTTTATATTGGTGATAAATGTTTGACGTAACTACGAAAGAAAAAAGATGTGCAAAAACCTTTTAAAACAAATGTTAAAAAGAGTAATTATTAAACATAGTAAAAAAGGTATGGTTTGTAATGACTTTGTGTAATATACAATGTTGTATTTACTTACCAGCACTATCCAAGATTATTTTTTTAAAGCGAATGGAGATAAACAAATCCAGAATTCTAATGGAATGTAAACACACTATTTTGATTATCTTGTATGTCTACGTAAAAGCTAGAAAATAAGCGTACTGTGGGATGTTGAGTACAGTTCAAAGTTCAAATTCTCGAATTTGTTTTTGAATTTTCACTACTATATATCAATGATTTAAATAAATAGTGATCATTTCAGCTCAGATTTTTACCTTGAATATTTTAATTATAACTTAAAATTTTAGACTATAAGGTAACGAGAACCTAAAATTTTAAGAAATAAGCTTTAAGAATAAATTAATCTTGAATGCCTTTTAAAACAATAATTCATATATTATAAAAGAAATGTATGTGAAATTCATTAGCAGACATTCCATAGACAGCCACATATATTCTCATACGTACTATTTGTATGAGTAGATAATTTTTAAATTTTAAGTAAATTATAAATAAATTATTATTTGTGAAAATAATTTTAGGTTGGTTTGAAATTATTTTATTCTGTTTCTACCTTAAAAGACTAATAAAATTACTCTGTATTTATTAGAAAACAATTCAAAAATTTTTAAAAATAACTGAATGGATTTTCCATCATTTTATAAAATAACAGATTTCATAATAAAATAATTAAAAAACTTTCATTTAAACTTTTATAACTTATATGAGTAATATAGAAAATAATGCATAAAATATAAATATAGATTTTGAAGTAAATTTATGTAAATAGATTTGAAGTAAAATATAAATATTGAAGTAAATTTATAAAATGTAAATTATTATAATTTTGTATTTAATTTTTCAGAAGAACAGATAAATAATAAGAAAAAGTTCTCAAGAAAAACATTTAGGATAATATTAAACATTAATAGCGTAAATCCATATGTATTCATTCAAATAAGTATATCTATAATTAATAGTAAATAAAAAACTGTGTAAATTACACAATAATTAATAAATAATTGCATATTTATTTTTTCATAATAATTACATTTAAAATCCATAGTACATTTGCTTTCATTCAGATTCAAATACAAGGAATTTCTATTTATATGAATAGAACAGAAATAATTTAAAATATTACAAAAAGTTTTCATAACTATGATTAATATCGATTATATAGTAAAAAATACTATATAAAGGATGTTAATCAAATTTATGAAAAATTTTGTTCACACACATTGACAGATTATTGAGAGAAATCTTTTATTTATGATTTTAATGATTATTCTATTTTTTAATGAATAAACTCAATTATAAATTACTTTTAGCAAAGAGATTTTAATGAAAATACTGATGTAAATCAGTCATCAGAGAATAAATATGAACTCCAACAACTTTATAAAAGCAAACAATAGAATATTGAAGCTATTTTCTCTAAAATATAAGTACTTGTAGAGTTTTCTTTCGTGTGTATCAACTTAAGTAGTCATTAAATTTAAAATCCATGACAATAGTGAAAATTCTTTCCAGTCAATGATTTTTAGATAGGAACAAAACTAGGATAAGAGCCACTTTAAAGCTTTAATAAAAATGTACTTTTCGCTCAAGTATACACTTAATAAAAATTTCTAGTTTTATCGATTAGCAGATATATATAAAAGACAAGTGACGAATTTATCATACTAAACTTGAACTTTGAATATTTGTTTTATCTGTTTCACAAAAATAATTTATTTTTTCTCTTACACGTAAATCATTGCAAATGTGAAAACGCAATTGGAATTTAATTTTGTAGAGTAAAATTAAATTCAATATAGGAATTGCATTTTAAAATTTATTGTATTTCTTTTGTTTTTTAACAGTTTTTATTAGAGAAAATTTAAAAGTTCATAAGTACTTATTTAATGATGTTTTATCTCTACAAACTAAAGGATTAAGACTTAAGCTAAGACATAACCTTTGGTAAATCATTATTGGGAGTCAAACATCTGGTGAACATGTCATTCCATAAAAATTAAGCATAAAGCGATAAAATCATGTAACGAGCATAAATTAGGTTATAAAAGAAATTCTTTCTTTGCAGTTTGTTACATTATGATGCGTATTCAAATTTGTAAATGCCTTATCGAATACAACGTGATCGTATTTACTAGTGTCAAATAAGTAAAACATTTGGTCATATGAACCTATGATTATATTAATATTTGATTATTTAATATTTATTATATTAAGTTTTAATTTCTGAAAATTTTTTGAGCAAAGATTACTTAACCATATTTTGAATTTCGCGATAAGGTTTTCTACTTTTATTAAGGTTAACAATATGAGTTCTCATGCCTGAAGAAACTTCGTTTGATTTCGTGGTCATTTCTAAAATTTTCTCTGCGAGTGACCTTCAATGTTAAAAAAGATAACCTTCGATATTTAAAAAATACGAACTACCCAAAAAAATTAACTATCATGGGAAAAATTACATGAAATGATAGTAATATTTACTGGAGATATACGTGTACAAATATACTTTTTGAAAGAAATTTTCCAAGTTTGTAAGGTTTAGATTTTATTTTCAATTATTTAAAAATATTTTTTTCGTTTACTTAGAAATAAACAACAAATTCAAGCTCACACATCACGAGAAATAAAATAGCAGATTATATGTTTCTAAACTTTAAAAATAGTAGTGTACAAATAATCATTTTATTGTAGTTACATTTTATTATCTTTTTGTTAACCCATCTCAAAGTTCGAATACTTTCTTTCATTGCAATGAGTATTAATGTTAATTTAGTATTAAACACTTTAAAAATACAATTTTATTATGAATTATTTTTATCTTTTTAAGCTATTTTAGAGGATTTCTTAAGGTTTGAAATTAATCTTACTTCTTATGGTTATTTTTTGAAAAAAGAAGATAAATTATTGAAAAGAGTGAAAAATATCACTTACATATTCTTAGAATTATTTAGTACACAATGTTACATAAATAAAGATTAATGATAAAAGTACAAAGGTAAATAAAACTTTACCGATTAAATAAGTTTTATATAATAGTAGTTTTAATAGTTAAAAGAAAAATGGAGTTATGCATTGACTAGCTCTGCTGTAGATACTAATTAAATAAATGCCTCATGCTATTAAATTCCCAAATGTTAAATAAATATTTATTTTAAAGAAGCACATGAAGAAATTGTATATATTATTATTAAAATTATTTTATAAAAATAATAATATTAATAGGATTTGGAAATTTTAACTGTAAGATATTATAAAATGCTCAAAAGTTAGAATAAACATGATAGCATTTTATTATGTGACAATTATTTTAAATTTACATTTTATTTAAAAATGCATAACTGTTATTAACAACATAAATTGTTTTGCTTTATTAATTCTTATCAAAATTATACCTTGTGTGAAAAATTTAGCTTATATAAAGTGAATTACTTATAAAAATTAATAATATATTTTCTGCAAATTTATTTGCCCTTTTTCAAATAATTGAAATTTACTTTGGTTATTTAAAGAAATGAGATTTAAAATATTATTAATGGGAATCATTTGGAATTCTTCGTCAGTCAAACTATATTTGAAGCTATATAAATTTTAAAATATTCCGTAAATTCAAATTTACCTTTAACTTATAAGCGATTTATAATTTTGCATAAGAACAATATTAACAATAGCAATAATAATAATAATGGTACTTATAACAATATGTAAATAAATTTTATAACAGGAAACGCAAATGCTTTTTCAAATTTGAAAATCCTGTATATATTTATAGCTTTTCATAATATTTATCCATATTTTAATTTTTCGCGATAAAATTAATAAAATTTGGTTATAAATTCTAATCATTTTAACAAATATTGTTGATAAATTTTATCAATGATTATAACTTAATTTGATTTTTGTATCCAATGATAATTACTTAATTTGAATGAAGTAATTATCATTGATTTGGTAATTAATGATAATTACTCAATTTGATCATCATCAATAAATACTTAATTTGATTTTTCCTATTTTACTGATACTTAGTAAACAATATCCAATAAATTTTATACAGTTTTGTTTATTTATTTATTTTTTTTAAAATTAAGTCTTGTTTGAAATTATCATTCATTATGAATTATTATTTTACTAATGCTGTTTATAGTGATTATCAAATAAAAGATTACTTACGTGTCTTTAATGTTGCATTGCTATACCAAAATAAGTTTGCAAAAGCAAGCATGCAAATCGGTAATATATTGATTTTTAGCATAATTTTACAGTGTATTAATGGCGACTTTATCCGATAAATCCTTAACACGCAGTAAGGAAAAAATGATATATAAAAGCTGTGGTGATAAGAGAGTATATTTTTTGTGTTCCTTTTCCAATACTTCGAACTTACATTTGAAGCAGGTTGGAAGACTTTATCTTATCTTTTTTTCAATTTGTAACCTACCTTGCTAGAACTCACATCAATATTATTGGAGATCATATGTACATAGTATTTATCAGAAAAAAATGACAATGAGAAATACCAGAATTTTACATCTTTTTAAATGAAATGTTGATTATAAAACTAAAATTTTAATGCCTTTTTTAAAAAAATTTGCCATTGAAAAGTTATATTGATATGTATACACGTTTGTCTATTTTCAGTTTTAGATATTATTTTCCTGCGCTTTTAAACTTCTTTAAGGTTATTGAAAACACTAATATTATTTGTAAGAATTACCTAATTACACATTTATTTACATATATACATATAGATAGTATGGGAAATGTATATATTTTATAGTTTTATTAAAGAATTTTATGTGTACTTATGTCCACATATTTATGTATACAAGATGAAAAATTATAGGAATCATAAGAGAAAATTATTTTAATGACTTAGACATAACTTTTGTAATAAAAAATAAAAATTGTTAATATGACTTTAAAATAATAACTTAATAATAAATCATTATATTGTTTAACATATTACCTAATATTATGAACAACTGAAAATATGTTTACAAAACATTCTATTTCCTTTCTACATCAGAAAATTACACTTAATTACTATTATAACATGAGATTTACTTTAAGTATGTGTTACCACCTTGATGCATTGTATGAAATATTGTTAATTATGTGATGAAATATTAATAAATATAGTAATTATATTTGAAACAGTTTAGAACTGGTTGGAATTTTGTTTTGATGTAAGTTTTATTGCTACTAAGTTTTATTAATACTAAAATTGCAGAAGGTGTTCACAAATTCTTGTAAGGATTTAAATTTTTTCCAGGAAATCAAATGTTAATTTAAAAATAAAAATGTAATTGGAATCAATTTAAACAGGGTTTAATTATTGTCTGCAGCATTAAAAATATTCTTTGCTTTAAGATAGCGCTGAAAAATAAGCAATTATTGAAGGTTATAGTTTTGTGCTATCCGAAAAGAAATACTCTTATTCAATTATTAAAAAAATATGTGAAAATCATGATTTTAATTTTTCTATACATAACATAAGTGACATAATTAATATGAAAGTAAAGAAACTTCAAAGTGTTTACATTTAATTTTGAAAATGTCAAAAAATATATGCTCAACATGCGTACATACACCTCTTATTAAATTTAAAGTCGCATCTCATGTTTTAAAGGAGAATCCTACTATCCAAAGAACTATTGCAAAATATTTAAATATATTTGTTGGAACTATGAGAACAAATTAAAAATTCGATTTAAAATTAATCAAAACAAAAAAATCACAATATTCATCGCCTTGCATCGAAACAGGTTTCTTAGCGTAAGATTATGTGCGGATTTTTGTATGAAATTATTTAACGGGGGAAAAATAGAAATATGTGTAATTACAATTGATAAACCTTTTATATATTTATCTGATTACAACAAACAAGAAAGATTTACTATCAGAAAAGAAGAAAGAGACGTAACAAGTTGGTTTAAAGAAAACAAGGGAAGTTTTTCTAAAGGTTCTATGGTTATTACTGGATTCTATTATAACAGAAAATTTAAAATAATGAAAGTAGAAAAATGTCAAAATTAACTCAGATTATTATCATAAGTATGTTTTAAGGCTTATTTTCAAAGAAGAAATTCCATTCCTTTATCCAAACAATCTTCACTCTGTGTTAAGTTCCATCAGGTTAAGGCTCCAAGAGATACCGTTTAAATCTGCTGCTCTATTTTTTGAAAAAAGTGAAAAATTAACCGGAATTGAACCTATTCCCTTTAAATACATCCCATCGAAGTCTCTTGATGTTTCACCCTATGGATTATATATACTGTGCACTCGAACTTTTATAACAAGCTCTATATAAGCTGCATCCCAAAACTTTGGATGAAATCTGAAAGATTGTGAAGGAGGAGTGGAAGAATATCAGCCTTGATGTTTTAAGAAACGGAATTTTATCTCGAAATTCAAGACGTAATGAGATAATTAAGATGAAAGGGATATCTGGTTGAACATATTAGAGAATGAAAAAATTAAATTTATTTAATTATATATCTTTGAATAATCGTTACAAAAATGTGTGAACTTCCTCCATAGTGATTTAAAATTTATGCAAAACATTATATTTATTGTAACAATATAACATAAATTTTAATTATATGTATTCACTGCAAAAATCTACTGATAGGGTTGTATAATTTTTCAAAATAGTTGTGTTGCAGTGGATTCCAGAACACTGCGGTGTTGCTGGTAATGAGATAGCAGACTACTTTGCCAAGCAGGGTACTTCTATCCAACAAACATAGAGAAATGAAATCCCTCTCAAGCAGCTTGTTGTTAACCAAGCTGCTTATTAAGAAAAAGATAAAGAAAATTGTCTTAAACCAATTCTGAGAGACACTCTAACAAGACCTGGTGGAATAATCTTCACTTTATCCCTAGATGGCCTAGACGCAGGGCTGCTGCCGAGTTTCGTTTGGCCACCGGGCATGACTGCCTTCTTAAACACCTATGTAGGACTAACATAGTCCAAGAACTTTTCTGCAGGCTCTGTGCGATCTTTGGGAGGAGATGGACGTGCACCACCTTCGTCGCTGTCCAGCACTATCTGAACCTTCCTTGTGCGATCGCTACTGTCGTGCTCGAGACATCCTCAGCGCCTTATAGACTTTTCTATGTTCACTTGTCTACTTATTCTTTCTGTATTTGTGACGTAGTGGTCTTTGAAAATGCGGCCATTGGAAATAAAAGAAATTATATGCATTCACTGAGGTTTGATGCTAACAGCATTTACTTCTTGTTTCCACAAATGGGAAGAAATCAAATTTTAAACTAAAAATAAATTTATAATGAAGCAAAGCATTTTAAAAGCATTTGAATTCGATAGATGTTTGTATCAAATTTACGAAATATTAATTTCTAAATGAGAACATAGTCATATATGTTGTATTTAAGATTTTCTGTGTAACCTATAAAGTGAAAAAAGATGTTTGGTTAAAATTGGTCGATTAACAGCTATATAAATTTGTAGCATATTTGTATTAAGATAAAATGATTAAGAATAAAATATTCTAAATTTTATCAATAATAATAATTTTATTAATTTTTCTCAGCAATAGACACTACACTTAAAAATGCATTTTAATTTATCTGGAATACACAGATAAACTAAAATATAGCTTATATAAAAAACGTAAACAAAAAACTAAAAGTTGAAAGAAAAGATATACTTTGCATTTCGATACTGTGTCTCAAATAATATATAAAAGAGCAAAAGCGTCTGATTATACAAAGTCGTAATTTTATTATTTGATGCATTTTATTCATATTACTATAATTTGCTTAATAGGATATTTTATAAAGAAGCTTTTCATGGAACAATTAATTATATGTATATTAGTATACAAAGAAATCTATTACCGCTCCTGCCGAAATATATAAAAACAGAAAGCTGATTTATAAACAGCAACCTTCCACATTTCAATAGATGCTGGGATAGTCCCCAAGACAGTGATGAGCACATCTTAATTAAAACTGAGTAATTATTTCCTTCTTTTTAACTCTTTAGTTTGAGGCATTTGAATCTTGCACAAGAAAATAAATATTAATTTATTAAATGCACTTGCTTAATTTTATGCAAAATTTTTTATAAAAGTAAAAATATAGTATTGAAAAATCAAATTTAATTATTTTTCTGAAAAATTTAATTACGTTAAACTAGATAGCACTTCTAGTTTAACTGTTATTTTTATAGGAACATTTATATTATCGATTCTTTTGAAAATTTACTGAATACATATATAACGTATCATTATATAAAAATTTCCTAAAAATATTGGAATATAAAATACTTTTCATCGTGATTAAACATGATTTTCAGAGAAGTAATTTCTTAAAATCTATATTTAGGTAAAGTAATTCAGTCACTTTTTATTCATCTTTAAACTCATCATACTCATTATGAGCAGAAAAATTAAACTTTTACTGTAAACATGAAACAAATGACAGAACCACAGATTTTCTTCTTCTAAACAATGAAAATCATATGACATAGACATAGAAGAGAAAATAAGAAAATATTTTATTTCCCCAATCAAAGATTAATGTTTTTTTTCCATCAATTTATGGACCAGACTGTAAATAATAACGCTCTACATATACTGAGCAACAAAAGTGAATCCTTTCTTACAGCGTTGTTTCACACAATGTCGGAAAAAGATTCCAACATTTGTTCATGAAAAAATAATAGAATTCTCTCTTAAAATTTTCAAAAGATCATTTTAGAAAAGAAAACAATTTTGAACTAGAAAAGAGTACATTTTATGAGGAAATAAATTTTTTTTCCAGGGTGGAGGTAAATGTATGGACGAAGTTTTATTCTCAGTAAATATTGTATTTTTCTTTTATTAGCTATTAGCTTTATGAACCAGGAAAATTCGTGGAACAGTCAATTGTAGAAAGTTCTGACTCCATCACTAGGGAAAAGTATTAAAGTACTCCTTTATGTTTCTTTCTTAAGAGTTTACTTAAGAATGAAGAGTGTATTTTTTTGAGATTTCTGTTACGCCATTTTTGACCAGATATTTTATTCGATAATGAATTTTGCAAACTTCTGAATTCATTGTTTAAATTTATATAGAAAGTTATATCTTAAATCAAGGCACTTGAGAGATAAAATATGATTTTATTCTTTTTTTAAATAACAACCCTATATAAAGGATTTTTTTTAAAAATTTTCATAGTGATTTTATAGGTTTCTTTAAGATAAACTTTAATTGTTATCATATATTAATTATCTATTTAAACATAGGGAATTTTTTTACAAAAGTGTTCTACATTCTGAAATTCCTAAACTAAGTTAAATATCATCTTGTTTAAGATTATAATGATTTATGACTCGAGTATCGCGTTAACTGGGTGGTTAAAAAAGATTAAAAAAATTGACTAAAAATTGAAACTTTGAAACTTAATTCTCGTACAGGAAAAGAAGTTCTTAAAGGAATTCATAAAGTTGTTCAACGGACAAGAGCTACTGTGAAATAAGCTCATCGTGGTCTTGTGGTTGGACTTTGTTGTTCGGGGTTGAAGGTACCCGATTATATTCTATTCATTGTTAAAGAGCATGAATGTGGTATTAGGCTTTTGTTTCTTATTCTCACTTCTCTTAATTTGGCTTCTTGAAAGTTTTCAGAATGCTTTCCCTTGTGGCATGGGAATATGAATTACTATTTAAGAAAAATTTCCTTTCAGAAAAAATACGTAGGAGATACCCTAAAATATCTTACAAGAAATTTCGGCTGTTAAACAATAAACTTCTTAATATCAAAATAATGATGTAGAGATAAATTTTGTAAAATCTTTAAATTTCGAAATTTTGTGTAAATTTTAGAAAAGTTCTAAAAATCTGATTTTTCTTCTTCTATATTGGAATTTGCAGCCAAGACACTTGTTATGAAAGTATTTTGTACCAAGCTACAAATACAAAGCAAACTGTCTCCATCTATTAAGAGCTTCCATTTTGCTTATGAAATCAGAAAGGACCTTTATGGAACTGAGGTGCAATTCTTTAGTATGAAGTCTGCCTAAAGTGGTCACTCAAATAATAGCAAGAGCATTACATTTATATACAATTTGATGGGGCAATTCCTCGTTCTTATTGGATTTTCTGTATACACGATTTTGTTGAAATATATATATATATAGTTCCAGTTTTTTCTTTATCCTGTCTTGAGAGGTAATCATAATACCAATAGCTTCCCGCTTTATTCTAGCCGTGGATGGACAAGAAGTCTTCTAGATTTGATAGCAAAGGAGTCATTTCTACTCTTTCAGTTGATTTACTCTGGATTTCCCCATAACAAGAAATATTAATGAACATAATGAAAACACAAATTAATACTTTATAAAGCAAATGAATATAAAAAAGATGAACTTAAAAAATATTTAAAATAGGAATATAATATTAATGCAGGAATAAAATGATTCAATAAAATAAAAATTATATTATTAGAGAAAAAAGCAATCTATTTTTAAAAATTGCTAGAATACTTTGAGAATTTTGAGAATATGCAGTGGTTATTTCGTACATATATACTAACACTTTATGCGAAGAAACAAGTTAAAATGGAGGAATAAAATGAATAAATAAATTAAATATCTGAAGAATAAAAATAATTCCTAAATTAAAAAAATCGGTCATCCTGAGAATATTATTCAAAGATATGCTTAATAATGCTGATCCAATAAACGCTGATTGATTTTTTATTGTATTTACTGCTAAGGTCAACCAAGTGTAGCATCATTTGTCGCGGGCAGTGATTGGGAGGGTGATCGCATTCTCTCTCTTACAGTGTTGCTAGAGTTTCGTGGATTGGGGACGTGTCCACGTTAATCTGTGATGTCCAAAATTTTTCCACTGATGTGAGGTGAATGTGGAGAGGAGGGTGCCAGCTCAGAAGTGACTTCGTCACGTGACAGTGATTCAAAATTACGAGTCGCTTGGTGATGGATAAGAATTCCAAACCCATTAGCTGGAAGATACAGTCCAGAACTCGCCATTACCGATATTTATGTACGTGCTTACTCCTCTTTAATAATTATTTAATTAAAATAGTACGATAATACTTAATTTTATAGTTTGGGGAAAATATTACTTGTTAAATATAATTGTGTTTATTTACATATATGATAGTACTTATAAGATAAAAAAAATTACGTATGATATATTTTTTTCAATAATTATAATAGGATAAGAAATACTAGCAGAGAGAAATTGTATTAAATCTAAAAATGTTTTTGATAATCACTTTTGTAAAAGAAGATTTTTATTTTAATTGTTAGAAAAGAATTATCTTATTAGCTATACCAGTATAAAGATAGTGAAATGTTGCTAATTCAAATTGAAATTTAATTTGAGAACTCATATATTTATATTTTAAATGAAATAATCGCTGTAATAATATAAATCAATATTATTTATATTAAATTAAAATTCCTTATTTCGTTTCTGTGATTCAAAATCAACGTTTGCTTAAATATTTTTTAATCTTACATAGAATTAATTTTTTAATCAAAGCTTTATTTAATCAAAATAGTTTAGTTTACATTTCAAATTAAATATTATATTAAATTAAATAAACTGTCTCATTTTTTTAAAATCTACATATTTAAATAAATAAACTTGTATAGTTAATTAAAGCTTTAAATTTACAATTTTTTTCCTTAAAAATATAATCAAAAAGCAGTTAATTCTAATTTATTCATTTATAATTCTAATAATTTTAATAAAATTTTAGAAAGTAGTAAGAAAGAGTACTTTTTCTCTTGATCTGTTTTAACATTATTATATGCATTAGCTTTTAAATGCTAAGCTGATTCAATAATTTGCCAAATCCCATAAAATGCAAAACATTTGTCAGTCGAAATCTTGATGGCTTAAAAGTATTTCATTGTTATCAGATCGAAACATCTGTATGAATGAATTTATCTAACTATTTCAGTTCTACTAAATTATAAGTTTGTTTGCTTATCGCTCTATTGTTACTTTTTGCAACATATGCTGATTCGACCGGGACCAAATTTTTAAATGCGATTCCAAGTCGTAATAACTCGAGATGGTAGCCACATGACGCTCTTGCCTTTGGCTCAACATTTCATAAGTTCGAAACTTATCTTGGGTTTATGTTTGAATTCTCTGGAACCCATTTTGAACCAATCCTATAAGTATTAAATTTGAAGCCAGAACACTAACCATTCAATTGCTTGATAAGTATTTTGCGATTAAGCTACAATTTGATACAATAAAAATGATATTTTAATGTAATATGTTTATATTACACTAAGCTTTATTAATACGTATGCAGTTATATGTACATATATATATATATATATATATATATATATATATATATATATATATATATATATATATATATATATATATATATATATATATATATACATATGTATATAAGATATCTTTTTTTGTTCAAATTTTGAGCAATAAAATTAAGAACAATGCTTGTTTCCCAATCAAAAAACAAAAATTATCACTGAAGTCTACCACGAAGCATATGTGAAAGATATGGAAAATCAGTTCTTAAGAAACAGATAAAAATATGAAATAATTTTTTTCCTTTTTTGATTTTCTTTCATACGTGTTATCAGTAAATATAGAAGCCTTTAGGTTCTAAAACAGCCGCTTTCTGCGGTAGATTTTCATTTTTAAGATAGCAGAAATATCAACCTTGTTGATAATGTTAAGTCGAACTTAAAACACGTTGCGTCATTTTGAATGACATTGAAAGATGTATTATCCCATAGAACGAAAAGAAATATAACTTTTACTTCATATAATTTCATTATAAAATAACTTTGAATGAATTAAATTATTTGAAAATATTAAAAAATATATAGCAAGTTTTCCGTAAACTCTTCCAGTATTTTGCCTTAATCAAGGTTTTTGAAGAAATGTTATTAACTCTTTGATTATTATTATTGCTTATATACTCATTTCTAAAAAAATGTACAAATTGATAAAATGAAAAAAAAAGTCTACAAGTGTTATTTAGATTGATGCAAAATGTTATTAAAAAAAAGAAAATTCATAAAAAAATATCAAATAATTTCATAGAAAGATGGAAATAATATGAAATTTTCATAAATGATTACATAGTGTCTTGTTTAAATCAATGATGAAATAAAGTTTAAATAGATAATAATAATAATAAAAAACTGATATATTAATAAGGCATGTGAGCTACATTTTTTCATTTTATGACATTTCACGTTTTATGACATTTGCACATGTAAAATTTATGACAGTTGATCATGAACCATCATGCATCAAATAATTTTAGTTTCTTTTTTTACAACATTTTACAAATTAGTGAAAGTAGCTATCGATGCAAAATGTGCTACTTTGTGTGGACAAGAGCAACCCAATAATTTTACATATGATTTAGGTTGCGTGAATACGCCTACCATTTCATGCGCAATATTATTTCATTTTCTAAATAGTCTTCGACGATGAGAGTGTCATATCTTAACATGTATTAAAATAAAGTTAGAAATACAAGTATTTTATCTCGCAATATTACACTGAAGTCCAGGAATTCGTTCCTATACCATAAAATCATCATACCAATTGGTATGCAATTAGTGCGATATCCAAGCGTTCTATCCATTCATGTTCCTAGAATGTAATTTTAAAAGCATTTGTGCTATCGGATTTCAGGGCAAATTGAATCTTATATGTTTGTGAAACCAATTTAATCTTACTTCTCTGGAATGGACTGTTAAAAGATATCAAATTCATGGCAACCGTCAGTAAAGCCTATTTACTGTACCACGTCTTTTATGCACAGTGATGGTGGAGATACAGGTGTTTTCAATAACTACTGTAACCATAACTGTCACTCAAGTTGAAGTTGCTATAGTGTTGTTGTATCTTTTTCGCTTAGATACAACAACACTATATCGTCTTTATAAGTTGTCGTTATAATTTGGTAACCAAATAAATCCTTGGACAACTTAAATTTGTTTTCATAATTCTGAACTGATGAATGATGAGCGATAAAGAATGGGTTAATAAATATTAGTCATCGATAGCATACCTATAATTAGAATATTCTATTTCTGTTTTGGAAGCTATGGAAACGTATTTGCATTGAAAAAAAGTCGTACTATAGCTTTTATTTAAATTGACAAACAAATTCTGTAACACTAAAGAATGAATATTTCTTACGTACTTATGACATTCATGTATTCTTAATGACAATGGACATCTCTTTGATTCTCTAGTTGTCAAAATAAAATTGGTGGCAGACGGTGACAGTTAGTGCTGGATCATATGCATAGAAAAATTTTTACTTGAACTTGCATTGTATTCAGTCAACTTATCGCCGATGTTGAAACCGATGTTGAAGTCATGTTGAATATTGAAGTCAAACTATCGCCGATGTTGTTTTACTAAGCAAGTTAGTCATCCACCGATATCACGTGTCGTTAATCATGTAGGAATACCAAACACCATGACATTTGACTTTGTCTCATCAAACTTCGTTTATCTGTCAATGGTATTCAGAATGGCAGCTCGTGAATAGTTGATATACTATACATTTTTTAGACATTCTTATTTCCTTTTTAGGGCCACCAGAATCTGTCCTCCGCTTAAGACGCTGAGATCAGCAATGTTTCCACAACATCCACGAGTAATCATAAGAATGATGCTTCACATTCTCCAAAGACAGTTGCACACCATTCCTGATGAGGCCGCGGTGTCCTGGTTATTTAGGGTGTCGTACTCATTATCAGAAAGTAGTGAGTTCGAATCCCGGCTTAATCGAAGATCCGTCGTGCTCCCTAAAGGCGAATAGGGCACGTTAAAACTGGGAGTGGTCGCAATGTCCTCTAAGTGAAATGATACCTCTTGGAGTGGCAGGCTAAGTACGGGTGTCTTCTGTTTGGTTCCTGCTTCAAAATCACGATACTCCACCCGGTTGATTTTATCTAACTGGTAGAGCTCAACTCAGGGCTAGGCACAAAGAAGTATGCTGGTGCAACAACAATCATTCCTGATTGGTTACATACCTTCAACCTCACTCATGTGGACATAATGTCAAAGGTGACGATGATAGTCGTCATGATACTATGGTTCTTCAGTATATGTATATATATACGTAAAAGCTGTGAGAATCAGTTACTAATAAATTATCATTATTATCGGAAATATGTTTTCACAGTAAATAATAAGAAAAATTATCATGGAAATTTTCAACCTCCTGAAAAAATTAAATTTTGATGCTATCAAAAAAATTGGCGGAAATTTCAAAAATATTTGTGAAACATATTTTTTGCTGCTGTTTAATACTTTGTATATGTATTTATTTTAAAAATATGCAGATAAATGAAAAATTAAGCTTTATGAATAAACCAAACTCTATATAGAAGTACATATAATGAGAATATTTTTTAATATCACAACTTTCTTTTTCTTTTTTGTTTTTACAATATTAAGATTTAATAAATGAAATGTAAAAATACTGAGGAATTTGCTGTTTAAGTATAAAAATTACGAATTAAAAAATAATTTATATTTTATTTTACTAACACACACACACACACACACACACACACACACACACACACACACACACACACACACACACACACACACACACACACACACACACACACACACACACACACACACACACACACACACACACACACACACACACACACACACACACACACACACACACACACACACACACACACACACAGTGAATATTTTAAAGATAAGTGCAAAAATAAAACCATTTTTATATTTTGATTACTCATTAACGTATAATTATAGGTAAGCAGAAATTTAAATATTTTTTATGCTTAAACTCTATATGTCTCTCTATATGCACTTATCTTAAATGTTTTAGTTAAAAAATTTTTAAAATATTATTATAAATTATTTTAAAATGAATATTTTTAACTTAAAATTATTATTTTTCTTAAACTAAATCTAAATATGTGACAATATTAAATTTTTAATTTGAATTGATGAGTTATAATAAATATAAATTAATATATCTAAACATATTGTGGAATGAAATATTTTTGGTAAGTTTTCATCAGGCGCTTACAAATTTCAGATGTTTTTGAAATCTATTTATCTGTAGATCAAGCTTTTTGAAGTAATGAAAAATTTCTTAAGGTAATAATAAAACAAATAGAACAAAAACACACTTACAATTGATAATTTGAGTTAAGAGAGAGGTAAATATTTTTTGTTGGTAATTCTTGATGTGGAAAATTTAAACATCAGTTACCAATGAAAATATGAGAAACATTTGGTAAAAAATCTAAAAAAGGTAATTAATTATATATTTAGACAGAAGAGAAGTTAAAAATTGCAGTTAAGACCATAAAATAAAAGAAATTTTAAGAACGTAAAAAAGTTGCACCCAGTTGGCTTCCATATTGCCTCGCTTAGGAATAGAAAAATAAACATGTTGAATAGGCAAGTTCATACTAAAAAATTTAAAAAAGACATGCAATGTGCTTAGGAGTCTTTGTGACGTACAAAATTTTATAAAAACAATTTAATATCTTAAGATTCTCGATAGCATCATCATACATAAACTAATATATGATAATGATCAGATGCCATATGATAAAATGATGCATAAATATGCGATTATAATTGGAAAAAGAATAATTAAGGAACTTAGGTTACTTTAGAAAATAAAAAGATTTCATTTTAGAAACAAAAACGCAAAAGAAAAAACATTTCATCAAAAACAATCAAAAAATTCAAGATGATACATGTTATATCAAAACTAGTTATGTGAAGACAATTAAATTAGTATCTTGAAAAATTATCAATGTAGAATATTAAGTGACAAAATATTGTTCAGAGAAGCTTAAAAAACTTAAGAAAAACATTTGGTTTCACGTTGCCTCATGATAATGCTGAGATTAATTAAGTTTCATAATTTTAGGCTTCTCACATCATAAATAGAGTTAACTACGCAGTCATTCTTCGTATTCACCTGATTTGGATCCGACGTATTTTATCTTAGTCAAAAAATTAAAAAAAATATTTTTTCTATGATTAAAAATAAGGTTTTAAACATACATTAGCATCAATTATTATAAATCCTAGAGACAAATAGAAAAAAATGTTTTGATGATTGATTTCAAATAATTGGATTTCATGTAATCAATTAACGAAGAAATATATTAGATTTTTTCATTATATATATATGTTAGTGTGTGTGCAGAGTGCCTATAATACGTAAAGCATGATTTTAAAAAAGTTATTTCAGTTTATAATGCAGTTTAACTTTTTTACAATTCTATTTCAACCATGGTAAATAAAGAAAATGTAAGTATTTCAGATTAATTTCAAGTAATGGTTTTCTTGTTGAATTTTGATCTCAAACTTGATATCCTAATTATAAATTTAATAACAATATATTAATATTATAATATTTATACTAAAATTTTTCAAATATATTGCAATCCAAATTGTTACTAATATTTGAAAGAGAAAAAATGCATTCATATGAAATTAATACGGGATTCTTATATTTTGCATTTATAAATAATAAAGTAAACTACTTTATGCATATTTGAAACATAATTAGTTTGTGATTCACGTATATTTTGTCATATTTCTTTCATTACTAATAACATATTTCTGTGAATGCATGAACTCTCTAATAATTTATTCTATTCATTAAGGAGAGATTAATACGTATTTCTTTATTTAATTAATCAATAATGATTTAAAATTCTTACAAATTTCAAATTATTTTTTTCTTGTTATAGTTCTTATTTTTAAATAATATAAATATTTATTTTTAATAAAAGCCGCTAAATTTCGCTTACATTTGAAGATAAACAAATAAGCAAAACATGTATAATAAATTAATTAAATATTTGATTATATTCTAGTTCAATTATACTGATTATTAAAATATATTTATTTGAAATTAAATTCATTCTGAAAATTTATTTTGAATCAAATTAAACTTTTACGATTAAGTTGTATTTTGCTAAAAGAATATGATTCGAACTAAATATATAAACTCACTTTTTAACTTACGTAGAAAAAAATTGTTTTTATCAAAAGAAATTTAATAATTTATTTTCAGGCTACTTTTTCATTAACTTTGCTTTGTAAATTATGCAATGATTATAATACAAATTTACATAGAAAAATTAGAAAATTATTTGCTTGAGTTTAAAATAAAAATAAGTTATTTTTTTATAGATTAAATCCTCGTTACGAAGAACATGCAGTCTAACAAAATTTCATGCATGCAGTCTAACATGCAGTCTAACAACCGAATTAATTAAGATCACAAAACTTTAAATCTTAAAAATCACAACACCTTTATTCGTAGCAAATTCAATTAAGAGATTTCAGCTGTAGAAATAATATGTAGAACAATAATACAGCTAATACAACAGAAAACACAATCCCAATCAATCACAGAAGACAGACAACAGCTTCTACGCACTAATAACTCAGTGTCTTCATTTTCAGCAGCTCACTAACTCAACGGCTTCACTAACACCTAAGTGAACAACATGTTCAAAACTAAAACAGGAGATCTAATCTGGTACACAGATGGATCACTGAAAAACAGCCTCTCAGGACTGGGAGTATGTGGCGTGTCACCAAGAACCAGCCTATCTGTAAGCCTTGGGCGATACGCTACGGTCTTCCAGGCAGAAGTTTTGGCCATTATCCACTGTCTGCGACTAAATATGAAGAAGGGCTACCACGGTAAGCGGATTCTCATTTTTAGTGACAGTCAAGCCACTTTAAAAGCGTTCAGTTCTTTCGAAATCAAATCTAAAATGATTTTGGAATGTAGAAACCTTCTTACACAACTGGCAACTAGAAAAAGGTGATCCTTGTATGGGTTCCAGGGCACAAAGGTATCGAAAGTAATGAAAGGCTGATGAACTTGCTAAACAAGGATCGTCTTTTGCTCCCATTGGTGCCGAACCTTTTTGTGGGATCAATTTGAAGACCACAAAAAGCACTAGGCAAAAGATACGTTTAATCGTAGGCTTCATAACTAGGCACTTCTATTTCAGAAAACATCTCCATAAAATGGGACTGTTTCAGCAAGACCCTATCTGTAGGAAATGGTAATACGCAAGAGGAAACGGCCCAGCATATCATTTACGAATGCGAGGCTCTTGCCCTCTCTAGATTAACTTCTTTAGGCATCATCCATACTAGAGAGTTACACATAGGCTCTATTAAAGAGTTATCGGACTTTATTAATAAAGTGGGTGACCCGAGCAACTGGAACTAGGAAGCATTAGGTTCGGAGTTAATAGTACAAAATGCTGATAAAAGCCGAGGTGCCCAATGACATACAAACCCAACTCTAAGAAAAAGAAGAACACTCAGTGACAGGCGGCGGTATTTATAATCGACTTGGCGTGAAATCTACGAGTTTCGAAAAATTTCTCTCTCTCTCTCTCTCTCTCTCACACACACACACACACACACACACACACACACACACACACACACACACACACACACACACACACACACACACACACACACACACACACACACACACACACACACACACACACACACACACACACACACACACACACACACACACACACACACACACACAAGAATAAAGAGAGCTGGATTAGAAAAATATATAATAACTGGAAATCCTATTCATTTCATACAGATACACACGCATGTACGCACGCTCGCGTTCTGACATAAATACACACTCTCACTTAAGAATAAAGAGAGCTGGATTAGAAAAATATATTATAACTGGAAATCCTATTCATTACATACAAATGATTTAGATTTAATGAATAAATATATGGTTGTATAACATTCCTCATACGGAGTTAACAAATGAAAAAAAATGTTGAATATTTTTATATAAAAGCAAATGTTGAATTAAGAAAATCCCATTAATAAATATTACAAAAATATTTTTTTAAAAATTTTTTATCATGTAAATTAACAACAAATGAAAATATGATTAGATTATTTCTTTTCCGGAGCAGAGGCCATCTGTCACACAATTGTCACCGTTTAATCTCCGCCCACCCTTCTAGACAATTAACAACTGGCGTTGTCATTTACAGAGCTGCCGATAATGTATAATTTAAATCCTGAAACGCAATACTAATTTGCTAAGGAATGTATAAAAAAAGTTGCAGCTTATTTCTTTTTCCCTTCGTCTGTTGTAGCCGACCCCATTCATCTTCTGCTACCTTGCTTAATGTAGTGTGATTTTACCCCCGCCATATATTTTTCTGGTGATAATGAGAATGAGAACTGTGTAAGATAGCAGAGGATAGATTTTTAAGGAGAGTACATATATCTTTTAAACTTTTTCCTCCCTTTCTATTTCCTTTTCTTTCAGTTGAATTTCTCGTTCATTATTTCGCTTGGCTTATGGTTTTGATGAAATGAAAAATGGAATTTCAAATTCTCATTTTTTCCCTTTTCATAGAAGAGGCATATAGAAAAGGTACTCTGATATTCAGCTGTGGAATGAATGATTAATAATGCAAGATTTATTTCAATTAATGTAATACTAAGAGCGGGAGTTAAAATATTTTTAGCAAAAGCAATGTGTTATTTTTATATTGCTAATCCGTCTGAGAGAGGTTCTTCTTCTTCTTTCTGCTTCTTCTTAGAGTTGGGTTTGTATGTCATTGGGCACCTCTGCTTTTATCAGCATTTTGTACTATTAACTCCAAACCCAATGTTTCCTAGTTCCAGTTGCTCGGGTTACCCACTTTATTAATAAAGTCCGATATATATATATATATATATATATATATATATATATATATATATATATATATATATATATATGTATTATATCACTTACTAACCTCACTCACACGGCAAAGCATATCATTTACGAATGCGAGGCTTTTGCCCTGCCGAGATTAATTTCTTTAGGGATCATCCATACTAGAGAATTACACTTAGACTCCATCAAAGGGTTATATATATATATATATATATATATATATATATATATATATATATATATCGGACTTTATTAATAAAGTGGGTAACCCACTTTATACGGTATATATATATATATATATATATATATATATATATATATATATATATATATATATATATATATATAATATATATATATATATATATATATATATATATATATATATATATATATATATATATATATATATATATATATATATATATATATAACCCTTTGATGGAGTCTAAGTGTAATATATATATATATAAAATATATATATACCGTATAAAGTGGGTAACCCACTTTATACGGTATATATATATATATTTATATATATATATATATATATATATATATATATATATATATATATATATATATATATATATATATATATATATATATATAACCCTTTGATGGGGTCTAAGTGTAATTCTCTAGTATGGATGATCCCTAAAGAAATTAATCTCGGGAGGGCAAAAGCCTCGCATTCGTAAATGATATGCTTTGCCGTGTGAGTGAGGTTAGTAAGTGATATAATACATATTTACCTTCTTTATACGTTGTTGTTGTCTTGTTCCAGCTAGGCTGTCAATATGAGGTGCACTGTGCTCCGGTTTTCCAGCTGAACCGTAATTTGGTATGGAGTCCGACTTCCACAGTACCCACATTCTACAGGTATCCGTTTGCCTTTTATATATTATAATTATATGTAACAGCTATAAGCAATGTAAGGTTGCTGGAGCTCCGTGTGTTGGGGACATGTCAATGTTAATATGTGACGTTCGAAGTCCTTCCGCTGGTGTGGCGTGGATGTAGAGAGGAGGGTGCCATTTCAGGCGTAATCTCGTCACTTGACCGTGGTTCCAAATTACGAGGCACTTGGTGATGGGTGAGTATTCCAAACCCATTAACCTAATAGTACAGTCCGAACCTCATCTGCACCGTTATGTATGTATAAACAATGTATTATTGTTAAGGTCTTATTCTTCGACGTGGATGGTGTCGAGTTCAATACCAGTCATTGTTGAGGAATGAGAAATGGAAGTTATGCTTGTTCCTGCATGCTGTTTGGATTTTCCTGCGATTTTTTAATGGGGATTCGTGATTATGGCTCAACTTCTATAAAAATTTATTCATAAATTTAAGATGTTCAAATGCTTACAATAGCTTTAATTGTCATGTTATTCTGCCCGATGTCAAAGACAAACAGTCCTAGAAATAGTTAGATTACGAAAATCCAGTCATTTTGCCAGAAAACTCGATATACATTAAAAATCTCTCAGCATAATGAAAGTTTTAAAGATATACAACGAAATTCTCTATTCAAGATAGCGTTTGTTTTAATATAGCACATTAAAAAGAAATTCAGATGCTAACTGTTTCTTGCCTCATATATTGAATAGAATATTTTATAAATGACTTCGTGGAAAAATTGCCATCATAAAAAAATAAATGATTATTATAATATTAATATTTAGTATAATAGGTAAATTGTTTCATATATATTCATTTAAGATTGACTAAATACATAAAAGACAATGTTTTTATCAAAGCTTTAATCCTTATATAAATATGATTTGAATCATGAAAATTAATTATTAACTTTTAAGTTTCTGGTAATGCAGCTTCTCCTTTTCTTCATGCTTCTTCATTGACGACATAATTTTTGACATACGTAATGATGATCTTTTTGAAAGTTACTGTTAATTATTTGTACATCCACTACTTGCCTTTTTTTAATTTCCTATTACGATTCTTTTAATATATTTTGCACTATATTGCTCATTATAAGTTTCTAAAATAATATTTTTTGTAAAAAAATTATTGTTTTATGTTAAGTTGTCCTAAATGAGTAGCTTTTAAATAATAAATTAAAAGCTGGGTTTCTACAATTTCTAGGATCAACAAGTAATTGGTAAGATTTTACGTTTTGGTACGGGAGTTCTATTCCAGCTGCTGATTAGCAATGATGACAGATTTTCTTTTCCTACTTTTTGAATGCACATCCATCAAGGTACTTGGAATTTTTCTTTTTGTTCCTGTTGTAACATGGGAATATCGTCTACTTTCTACAAAATATCTTCCAGGAATTTTTTTAGTATCACGGGGAGCCAAAATCTAATGTAAGTCATTTGAGGCTAATAGTCAAATGACTTATATTAGATTTTGGTCATCTGTGCTATAGAAATAGAAGATAAAGTGTCTGGTTTTATTATGTTCTGGTTTAGAATATTTTCAGTATGAGCTTTTTTTCAGTTATGTTAATTTCAGTTACTTTCAATTACCTTATTTTCAGTATGAGCTTATATTTCTGAATATTTTTTAAACAAAAATATTATCTTGACATGATTTTTTTTTGTGACTATCATCTTGAGAAAGTTTAGCATTTTGCCTTAAGTAATATTTTAACAACTAAAAGTTAATAATAAATTTGAAAAAAATAAAGAAAAACTTGTATATAAAATGTGATTTACCTTAAGTATATAAAGTTGATTTACCTTAAGAAGCAAACATTTAAAAGTAGGTTTTATGTATCGAATGGTTTTGTACCCTAGTCAAAAATTTCTGTGTAGGTCAACACGGGGTATTATTAGTATTTGTCTTTAGCTATGAAAAAATAACTGTAAACACATTAATAATTAAAAATTACTTTAAAAAATGTTTAAAAATTTAGAAAAATAAATTGAGATGAAAGCAAAAACCAATTTTGAAACTTTTCTCATTTTTTGAAAATAGTTTAGTTCTCATAATAATAGTCTAAGAAATTCTAACTACATTGAAAATTTACACATATTTTACAAAAATACTGCACATATACTTCATTTTATATACAAATATAAAGAGAAAGTTTATAACTTAAATTTATAAAAAAGCTATCAAATAATAAATTAATAATGGATTTATAAAATGTGTATAAATATTTCCCATTCATTAAATTATTCTGAACAAGACATAATAACTGAAAAATTTGCAGATATCTGACTTATTTTAAATATCTTAAAATACAAAATTAAAAGTTAAATTTTTAATATCTTTGTTATTAATTTAATTTAAATGTATTAAATATATAAAATTAATTATAAAATTTTTATTTCATATCACATTACAAATTATAAAAGTAGTTGCAAAACTAATCTATAAATGTCATCAGTTTACAGACATCCACAATAAACTCAACATATTAATTGTTAAAATAAATTGCGAGATCACATTGTATTTCTGAAAATCGTATTTCATAGCTTCCAGGAGAAATTATTAATATTGTTTATGCAAAATCACATATCATCCTTGTGAGATTGAATTAATTTCCATTTGCAATCCTTTGAGAGTAGTTGATCATTTAAACATGCATAATATTTAACGATTTTGTCAAAGGAGCCGAGATGTAACCTGAAATGTATATTAAGCATTGCTTTGAATAATTAGAGTGGGAAATCAAACCCTCGAGAATCTAATTTATCATACTAATTAGTTTTACGTTTGTTGCGGTATTTTGGTCTTCTTTACAAATCCTTCGTATCATCAAGAGTAGCCCAAAGCATCAATATTTCATATCCATTATCAATGAAACTCACAAATGATTCTTAAAATTAATTTTAAAATTGGTTTTCCTTTAGCAATTCATAACATGATGGGTACAGACTGTATCAAAAATTATTTAGTATTGAACAATTGAACACAGAGTTCGTGAATTTTTTGTACTTCTGTACCGAATAATTATTGTAATATTGATTTAATAATAATTCTTGATTTTTTAATTTTTAACTATGTATTTTCAATTTCAAAACGAAGATACTTTTATTATATGATGATTATTGATTAGATGTAGCTTATGAAATTAATTGAATTATTAAAAGTAATTAAATTGTTAGTCAGTTAAATAATTATAAAAATTAACTTATTTAGGATGATTTCTTTCCATAAGATTTCACGCTGAAAAGCGTTATTTGTACATTGCAAAATATATGCCAAAATACCCATCAAATGTTAACACTTATGCATTAAAGCATAATCTTCAAACTAATATTGCTGGCAGCCCAAAGAATTACTATATGTATGCAAAAGCATCAATATTTCATATTCATTTCATATCCATCATCAATGTTACTCACAAATACTTCTTTAAATTATTTTTAAAATTGGATCTGTTGTTGTTGATACTTATGACACTTGGACAAGCCAAGCTCGCTCTGCCTTGGCACAATGCGAATTTAAGTCAATAGGGAGTGTCTTTCGTTTTAATTAGAGCATCACGAAGGTGAAAGTACGTCTTTGCTCAAAATTTCTCCGATAGATGGCACCACCAGAGAATACACTCACTGAATTTTGACATTGATCTGAAGAAGGAGGAAATTTTCTCCAGACCATTGCACCCATGGTAACTGCTCAATGACCGACCACAGGACTTCAATTCCACAGATTTAACGAGCGCGTATATCGCATGTACTCGGTGGGTCTTTAGCGGAGTTGGGAATTGAACCCCGCCCTTCCGGATGGAAGGCTTATAGCCTAACCACTAGGCTACCACGGCCCTAAAATTAGATCTTCTTTTAGTAACTGATAACATCATGGGTACAAACAGTATTGAAAAATTGAACCCGGAGTTTTAAGTTCATAAATATTTTGTATTTCTGTACCTAGTAATTATTATAATATTGTGTGATTTAATAATAATTCTCGCATTTTATTTTTAACTAACTATATATTTTAAATGTCAAAAATGGAATACTTTTGTTATATGATGTTAGTATTGGTTAGATGTAGTTTATAAAACTACTTTCATTATTAAAAATAATTATATTGCCAGTCAGTTAAATAATTGTAAAAATTAACTTATTTGCGATGGCTTTTATTTCATAATGTTGTACGCTGAAGAGAGTTCTTTGTACAACGCAAAAATTATGGCTAAAAGTCCATCAAACATGAATACTTATAAATAAAACATAACATATTTTCAAAATAATATTAGTATTTGAAAAAAAAGTTAATTTTCTTCACGTATTCTAAACTTATCTAATATTTCACTTGTATGTACACATACATATGGACACGTGCGTAATACAATAATGAAGAGAAATTAGTTGAAAACCACCATCTCAATGTATGAAATGGAACTAATCAAAGAGCTAAAAATCAGCCTTTTTAAGTAACATTTTTGTACGCTTAAAATAATGCTATCTACATCAAAATGAATAAAGCTGTATGAAAGTGAAAATATTAACTGGGCACTGATGATCATATAATATAATATAATTTTAAATTAATTTTTCACCTTAGAGTTTTTATAAACCTAAACTATAACTAAATTCTAATACAAATGGCCTTGAAGAAAAATACACATTGGTGGATAAGGAACTAAAACAGTAAATTAACAAGTTGAAATGTGGAAAGATTATTACTGCTGTAAGAATCTAAGTAAAAAAAGAGTTAAATAATCAATTATAACCCCTCCTCATGAAATCTTAAATAATAACCAGAACATAGTTTATTTGAGTGTAAATTTACATATCATATTTTTAAGTTTCTAAGCAAATATTTATTTAATTATTTTAATTAACGTATATCTTCATGATGCAGAAACAGTTTCTTAGAAGCACAACTTTATAACGTTAAGAAATTTCCCAGCCTTTTATTTTATAAGCAATTTAAATTTTTTATAAAATGTAATAGAATTTTTTATACGATAGAATATATTAATTTAATATTTCACTGTTGAGGAACATTAGATATAATAAAAAATTAATTATTTCAACACAAAACGCAACAAATATATATATATATATATATATATATATATATATATATATATATATATATATATATATATATATATATATGCCGACCGATGGATGAGTGGTTAGCGCTTCTGACTGCTGAGCAGCGGGGTCCCGGGTTCGAATCCCAATTCGGGCACATAGATATTGCTTTCTTTCTCTGTTATTTCTGTGTTTATCTTTCCTATAAACGGGTGTGTTCTATAACAGGTTCACTTTATAATGGGTTTGTGGTGGTATGGCATGGACAATGCCACTCGCCTCCGTGACTTGGTTCACAGGTGCCCGTTGGGTAACGACAAATGAATAGCAGTTTCTGTCATTGTTGTGGCATAGGGTTCGTCACCCAAGTACCCGCCGTTGGAAATATATATATATATATATATATATATATATATATATATATATATATATATATATATATATATATATATATATATATATATATATATATATATATATATATAAATATATATTAAAAAAGTCAAAGAAATAATTTCAAATTACATGATAGAAATTAGAAATTTGTGAATTAATTTTTAATATACATTATACTGCATAATATTTTATGAAAAATATTTGATGAAAACAAGAAATTTTGTAAATTACTAAATAAAGATAGACTTGTATTTGAAAACAAAGACGTGAATTTGTGAGTAATTCTTCTTCTTTATTAATATCAGTTTAAATTTTTCTTGCTATTTCACCACACAAACTTCTTCTTATTTACTTGAGAAATACTGACAATGAAATACTAAATTTGAGTTTTGAGCAAGAAAAATAATGAAACCATAAGTTTCACAAACTCACCTATTGACACTATTAAAAAACTGTATGTAAATTCTTACACTGACTACAAAGTGTGACACTACATAATAAAGGGAACACAGTTCACCCGTGAGAAAATTGGCTCCCTCTATTAGTGAATTACAATACCATGAATATTCTAGTTATTGCAATAACAAGAGTATATTTTATTTGTTGTTGAGAATATATGTTTCATTTCTTGCATAGAAAATAAAACTTATCAACTTAGATCTTGTATTTTAACATACGACATTATGTTTTGAAATAAATATAACGTTTATGAAATAAATATAACGTTAATGAAATAAATATAACGTTGATGAAATAAATATAACGTTGATCAAATAAATATAATATTGATCAAATAAATATAACGTTCATGAAGTAAATATAACGTTGATGTAAACAACCATTACTCTCATTTTCTTAAAATCTTAACTATGGATTGTTTTTTGAACAAATATAATTTAAATTAATTACTTTTTATAGAATGGATATCTGTTCAAAATATAATAATATACTGAGAGTATATAAAATAAATATGATTTTAGTTAAAGGATATTCTGATATAATTTAAAGATGACTTAAATTAAAATTGCATTAAATGATTGGAAAATAAATTTTGGCTAGGTTATTTAATTTTAAATCATACAGGAACACACAAGGGTCATTAAAATCCAGGTTGGGAATTTTTAATCTTTTTAATTTTCTAATGCAAAATGAACTACTTTTAGGAAATATATGTGATTCATCATAATTTGTCCATGTTGTTTTAGAGTTATTTCATTTATCTGTGGTATTAATTTATTAATTTTTTATATTTATGTCCTCATATAAAATGTTCTTGAAACAAAATATTATATTACAGTTACATAACTTAAATATTTAAATTAAATTTCTTAGTATCGTGTCCAATTGAACAAATTTATTTTAAGAAGATTGTCTTAAAGGTATCTGCAATACAAATAAAAATAAATTATCAAACAAAACTTTTTGCTTTAGGCACATTTCTTACATTTCTTATTATTAAAATGAAGATGAAAGGGAGAAAATAAAAACATCGAATGATAAGAGCAGTTACTAAGTAATATGAGAGTGTTTCGCTTATCTCATGAGAGAAAGCAAAAAAAGTTTCGCTATAAAGGGCCAGGAGAAGAATCATAGCGCTAGGAAAGGAAACGTAATAGCAATAAATGCTATTTTTTCCTATTATAGTATAATTGAGAAACTTATTTTAGGGCTTTTGTAGCTTTAATCTATAAAGATCTCGGCAGATTATAGTAATTATTTTGCGAAGGACGAAGGAAACTAATTTCACTGAATCAATAACTAAGACTATTCATTTTCCAATTAATTGAATAAAAAGTGTGCTTAAAATATATGTTCAGGATGTAGAAAGTCTGAAATGCTATGTCAATTGTAAATTCATTCATTATTCATTCAAAATAAATACAAAATTGAATGAATAATGAATGAATTACTTTAAATTAATTACTTTAAAACAATTAATAAGATATTGTTTTAAAGTTTGAGGCTCATAACACCACTTCTGAGAAGGATGAAATTCTTAAGCACTGTTAATAATTGCAAATTTTAAAACAGAAAAAACGACTTTTAGTGAGACGATGTTGTGAATTCGCGGAACTACCGCTTATGGAGATCCAACTATTCTCATTTCTGGTGTCACCCTGGTCTAGTACTAGTATAATGGTATGAAAACGGTCTTCTGAGCATAAAGTCCATTCTATCCCAGCCATTTTCAACAAATGGAGGTGGATATTGCTTTTCTGCATTCTGCATGCACGTTTGTCGAAGTGGGTGCTTGGAAATTTTCAGAATTTCCTAAGTTGAAACGCTTGAACGCACCCCTATCTATCTATGCAAAGTTCTGGTGGAAGACAATGTCCTTGGTGGATATTAAAATGCATTACAGTGACCTTCGGCCGTTATATATAAGCTGTTGTCCACTATGGTGTGTTACAGATTTATGATATGATTCAACAATCGTTGAATTCTCATACATAACAGTTTCGTGTGTATTCAACTCAAATTTCTCTTTTGGTTATTTATTTTATTTGAGGAAGTTTTGTCCACTCTTTAATGAAAATGAATGGAAGGTGAATAACGGTCCATGCAGTAAAACGTGTAAATAATGTGATTGGCGCAAACGCTATCAAGGAATGTGTTATTTCATGTACTTTTTCACTTGCGTGATTAGTGAGACCACCAGACCTGAAGCTCTATAATTTCTGGTTTTGGAGCTTTTTTAAAAACCTAGAGCGTACACATGTATTCGAATATAATAAAATTTTTTTTTGAATACTTAAAATCAAATAACTTAAGAAATATAAGATTTATTTCTAGACAGATTTAATTTTCATTTTAAATTTTTTTCAAAATTTTTTTTATATTTTATTGTTAATTTATCATTGTTATAAATCAATCATTTTAAAAAGTTTCCATTAATGAGTGCTACTTAACAGTAAATGGCTTAGAATGTTAAATATGTGCTACAAGACATTTCTTAAATATACAGTTTTTTAAATTACTTCAAGGAATAAAAATATTTTATCGTTAGATGCAAATTTATTTAGAGTAAGATTTGAAGACTTTATTTTTTCTATATATGCAAATAAACTCTTTTTATTTCGATTATATTTGTATTTTCTTTGGGAAAAAAACTTATTTATACATTTTTTCTTTAATTATTTGTTAATTTTATACGGTTAAAATACAAATCTAAGAAAAATTTAAGAAAGGATCTTTAAAAGTAAACCACAGTGCATTTTTCTATCTTAGTGGTATAATTTATCAAGATGTTTTCTATATTTTATTCGTCAACTTGTATTAATTAGATATTCACTTACACTGTTTTTTATTCTAACAACACTTTTATAGTAAAAAAAGGCTTAGCAAAAAATTAACCATTAATATATATTAAAATAATTGCAATGTTTTCACGAAAAACAGTTAACTTATAGTTTATAATGATATTTATCAACACACTTAATAAATTATTAATTAAAATACTGATAATTCATTATCAGTGCATATAAAAATTATTTTACGAAATTCATCGAAAAAGGAACATTGAAAAGTTCAAAAATTATAAAAGTTGTAAGTATATTATGAGACTAAAACTCTTTGAAAAGAGTAACGAAGCTCTTACAGGAAAAATGCAGATTAAAAATTCCTTGTAATTTTCAAGCTACATAAATATTTTTTATTATCTTTTTATTTATTTCTTAAAATGTGTCTTATTTTGGAAGAAGAAAATTTCACTCAGAGATGAATGCGGGACATAGGAAAGATTTTGCCTGGCAATCTTCTCCAATCCAATATACGGAGAGTTTAAATCTCTTCTAGTTTAAAGCGAGTCAATTTTCACCTTCTTTCTAAGAGAAATCATTTTGGTAAATGCTTTCAAAAATGGATGATTTTGGGGAATTGGAAGTGGTTTGTGGTTTTTCTTCAAATCAGCCATTAGAAGCAGGAGCACACTAATGCATCCGAGGAAAAATAAGATTTCATTCTTTCCAGCATTTATTATTGGAATATTTTGATTATGATTTTGTAGAAATAAATAGTTAATGTGATATATTAAACACAGAAAGTTTGGTTTTGAATATGTAAAAAAGTAGCAGAATAATTTGTTTTTCTTGAAACAATATAGTTACAAAGTTTCAGACATAAAATATTTCTTTTAGCCAATGCATGATTCAAAAGTATTCTTTTATATTGCAATTTTATTATTAAAATTTTATGTATAAAAATAATTTATTCGAGCAGTATATTACTCTCTCTCTCTCTCTCTCTCTCTCTCTCTCTCTCTCTACACACACACACACACACACACACACACACACACACACACACACACACACACACACACACACACACACACACACACACACACACACACACACACACACACACACACACACACACACACACACACACACACACACACACACACACACACACACACACACACACACACACACACAGTTTAAAGGAATTATTCATGCTTTGCATGTTTAAATTGATGGGTTATTTTAATTATATTTTAACTTAAAATAATCTAAATTGAGGCAATAGTTTTGTTAATAGTTTAAATAATGGTTTATAATAGCAATTTAAATTAAAAAAATTGAAATAGCTCCTCTAATTAGAAGAATTTGTTTCAACATTGATGAAAAATATTGCAAGGAATAATAATTTACATATCTTAATAAAAAATGTTAGCATTAAGTACTTGTTAAAAATATTTAAATATATGTAACATAAAATGATTAACATAAAATCTTTTAAGGGTGAATGAAGACATTTTGATTTAATAAAGTCTGAAAAATTAGAGGCTACAGGTTTAAAATTTTCTTAACTCCTATTGATAGATTCTTCTGAAAATATGTGACAATAATTTTGATAAAATGGGGAAACTTTGGGGTAACAACTACATTTGCAAAAATCGCTGCCAGTCAAATAATAATTTACAGATGTTTAAATTCTGAGGAAAATTGAATTAAATTTGTCTGTATGAAAAGAGCTCTTTTTACAGTCAGTATAACATATTTGGAAAGAAAGGACATTAAAAATATGGAACAATGATGAGAATAATAATGCGATGAATTTTCATGCATACTATTTATACATTTTTCGCTTAAATTCTTCTAAGTGAAAATTTGGATAACATCATCACATATTGTAATTAGATTAATTTTTAACTTGTAAATCAACTTTTTTTGTTCTCTATTTCTCAATAGCCCCACAGAAAAGCAAAATTTATTGCAATATTTTTTCTTAGCGCATAAATTGCATTTTTAAATAGTATATTGCAATTTGTATTTTAATAATGGATTTTCTATCACCACAAATATTTTATGAAATAATAGGCTGTATAAAAATTATTTATGAATACTCTATACTGAAATTTTAAGTTGGATTTTTATTTAATATGTTAATATAAAGTTGTTTACCTTGAAAAAATGATTTCGTGTTAATGCTTCAAAATATATAAAGGGAAAACTGTTTTTGTATGCAAATTGAAAATATAAATTTGAGATTAAAATTCTTAATTATATCGTTAAAATTGTTTTACTAATATTCACGTTAAAGCGTTTTACAAAAACTTATTTCGTATTACTTATAATATAACATAATAAATTTACTTTCCTTAAACATTTAAATTGATTTTTACGGTTATGAAATGACATACATATATTTTGGACATTTTGTACAGAATGTTTGTTTTCCATAGAATTTAATATGTGATTTATTTTAGTAGAATTTAAAGTTATGATTTATTAATTAAACCAAATATAATTGGTTTTAAATCTTTTTATAATTTAAGTTAGAATAATAAAAACTGAAAAATAAGGATAACGCTAAGCAACTTAAATCATTTATTTTAGGATTTATGTATAATGGCCCAAAAATATTTCCGCGCTGTATAAAATAAATTTTTTTTTGGAGAGGATCTTTAATGCCTTTGATTTAAAGTATTCATCGTAATTTCAGTTTCATAATTTGTTTAGTTTTTTTAGTAAATGATTATAAATAAAGTAACATTGAAGAAAATGAATAATAGAGAGAAAATGAAGAATCAAAGGTTATCCTACGATTTTCTCAATTATTTCTCTCGACCAAGAAATCTTTTTTTGCTGTAAGAAAAGAAATTGTGTAACATTTTGCAGTTAATAAAAAGAGAAATGTATTTTTTGAATTTAAATAAGAAAAAAAATAGAAAACTAGCAATGTTCTCTTTACTACTTTGAAAATGATGTCGAAGATATGAATATTAATAAAACAAAAATGAAAAATCTTTTCCTTGGAGAAGAAATGTAAGAATTTCGTCGTAGATTTTATTTCATAGTGTATATATATATATATATATTGATCAGTTGGGTTCACAAAATATTTAGTATGCAGCTATATTGGCCAGAAAGTTAATTTATTGATTAATTAAGGTAAAGAATTTTACTTCATTGAATTCACTTTGTCGTTTTAAATAATTTTATGTTTATTGCTGAATTTAGGCTATATCTTGATTTCTCCTTTTTACTTTATATTCCCTTTGATAGTTTAATATCTTTATGAACGAAATTTATAGATTTTTCTTATCATACAAATTATAAATGTTTTAAAGGATAAGATTTTAATTATTTTAAAATCTGATTTGTCCTCCGCTATTTAGAATTTCATACGTATATGATGTTTAAAAAACATTTGATGTTAAATAGGTGTTGATATCGTAAATAGAGGTCAATATCCTAAATTTAAAACTTTCCAACATAAATGTTACAGTAATAATTTACATCCTTATTTTGAAATAACATTAATAATTATAAGTATAATCTCTCTCATTTCATTTATTTTACTAATTAAATATTTGAATTCTGTTCTATTATTACACTATTATTCTACTTGATATTAGAATTAAGTTATAGAATATTCTGTTGTAATACTTATTCGTCAAAATTTTGAATAGTATTCTTTAATTTTGAAAATTAGAATCATGTTGAAAATTATTTTTAATTATTTAATTTTAAAATGTACTACAGTATTAATAAATTGAAAATGAAATTTCGTTTTCTTTGTTTTACTTCTTTTAGATCGTCATATTTTTGTTATATAATACTGAAATCCTAAAATTTAATATAATGTAAAACTAAACACAAACATTTAAGTTATTAAGATCCAAGTGATATTGTCAGTAAATGAATATATTAGTTGAAGAAAAGTTTTAAGGAAAATATTTTTGAATGCTGTGTATCATTGGCAAGCATGTAAATGGAAAAAAAAATCATTTGCAAGATACATAAAACAGCACACTTGTTCAAAAATATATAAAAATACATAAAGGTACTCAAAGTGAAATGCATTAAACCTATATAAAACGATACATAGGAAATATAATTGTATTTTATATGCAATCATAAGAAACACAAGATACTACTGATATAAAGTAATATTATAAAAATACAATTAATAATGCTTTCTAAAAGTCATATCTTTATTTTCTTAAATTATTTTTCTATAAAAATTATTTCTAAAGTTTATTATAAAAGTTGTTTTTGGATTTTATATGTGATGCTTTTAAAAAATGATTCTTAATGATATCTGCAAATTCGCGACAATAATGAAAGTCAAATTTAGAATGTTGTGATATGTGATTTTGAATATGTGATTCTTATTATTGTCAATATAATATATGTGATTCTTATTATAGTCTGTTATAGATTCTTATTATGAAATTTTAATTATGTGATTCTTATATATAGTTATCTCTATCTACTATTTTATGTGAGAAGAGGTGTAACTCCATTCATCATTTTTTTATATAAATATTTAAATTTATTTATAAGCAAAATTTTTATTAAGAGCCTATTATTAAAACGACTGATTATCTAACAACATTAGTTTAATCACTGAAAATAAAATACCAAGCAATCAATTTTATTTGACGTATATTTTCGTAATTCTTTTCTCAGCATTAAAATATAGCCTGAAATAAGAAAATCAAAATATCTGAAGTAAAAAAAAAGCAACTAAGTAATAGGAGACTGTTTCATTCACCTCGCGGGAGATAGCAAAAAATGCTTTGCCATAAAGAACTAAATGAAGATGCATTGCTCAAGAAAAAGAGACACAAGTGCAATAAATACGACTTTTTCTATTACGACATAATAAAGAATCTAACTTGAAAACTCTTTTTTACTTTTTAATGTTAGAAAAGTTTACGATTTATCGTTAATTTTTTAGTTTGTAAATGAAGAATGAGACTCATTAGATTGATTCAATATTTAATCTTTTTTGTGGAACAAATAAATAAAAAAAGAAAGAGATATTCAAGATTTTTAGAATGTTAAAAACACTGCTTAAACTATATTTAAAATTAAAGAAAAATATAAATTTGACGATTTTAAGTATATTTATTCCATGTTATGATAAACTTAAGAGATATAAAAAGAATCTTTTAATATTGTTTTAATGATTGATTAAATATATATCGAAACGATTTTCTATTTGCAGAAAGTAATGTGCTCTCGGTGATCAATTTTGTAATGTGAGCAGATTTTAATCTAGATCAAATTTTAAAAATTTACTGAGGACCATTGAAACTGTTCCTTTTTTTGTATACATTGCTTAGAGGTATCTGTTGCTCAGTGATTGGATCATACTCTTAAGATTAAAAATACATCTCAACTTGGCAGAGCTGCTGTACAATACTGCATGCCAAATTCTGAGGTGTTTTTTTTTTTTGCGGAATTTCTTGCTCAAGTGGTAACCAGGTTTTTATTACGTTATAGAGATGGAGACCTATAAGAATTATGTAGAAAATTCTATTTTGGCAATTTTGTATTTACGTCATCGCAATATGTCAACTTGGCAACATTTCTACCAAAAAAAAAAGATTAATAATAAGATTTGGCATGTTGGATTATATGGCAGCTGTAAACTCAAATTTTAATCTAGTCCTTGTTCGAACAACTAAAGAATGACGATGCATTTCTGCATAAATATTGGTTAAGAGCTTTGGAGTTTCTTTCCTTACTACACATGAATATAGGAAACTATTTAGAAAAATGCCCCTCAGTAAAGCAAAATGCGTTGAATGATAAAAGCTTTATTACAGTTTCCAGTTGTTAAACTATCCCTTATTGTTGAACAACACAGACTGATGTTGCTTTTTATTCTTTCCTTTTTTTCTTTAAGTTTTGTGTTATTTTTTTTCATTGTAACAAATGAAAAAATATCTAATTTGTACGAAGCACTTTTATTAAAATCTAAATTGAATATGCTGAAATGCTTTACGATAACTTCAGTCGGTTATGCTACCTGCTGTAAAATATCACAATATACATTAATACTTAAGTAGCCTCAGGACTAATTAGTACTTCCTCTCAAGTCCTAATCTGATCCCAAGCATTTTTGGACAACGAAAGATGGATGATAAGCTTTCGTTTCTTGCATGGACGTCACTAAGATTGTGTTAAGAATAAGAGGTCAACAAGATTTGTAATATTTCATGTTTCTTCCATTATAAAATATGAACACAATCCACTGACTTTGAAAATTCTTCTTAAAAAGAAATCACCATAGACAGTCAAAGATCTCGCTATAGGTATAATCTACCAGGATATTTACTACACGATATCAGCATAGCATATTACACTATGGAAGTGGAAGTTCAAGTAAACACAGAATTAAAATTTTGTGAGTTTCATTCCCCCCAAAAATTGATGCTATTGAAAAATTGAATAGAAGATTTTGAAGAACTTTAATAATTTTAGTCTTTATAACATGTCTCTAAGCACGTATTCAGTGATTTATTGTATTTAAAGTGCTCTGCGTTATGTTAAGTTCGTGTATAAGGTTAAATAAATTTTTTCTTAGCTTGGAGCTTGCAAACACAATTAAATTATCTTAAAAGTAAATTGAAAATACCAAGGAAAATACTTAGATTTCATAGATTACAGGAAATAAATGACAAATTACATTGTAATACAATTAAAATAAAAACTACAACAAACTACTTTTAAATGGGAATCAATCAACTGGAAATTATCTAAATAAGTATCACTGTAAACTAATGATTCAAGCTAATTCAATAAAAAAATATAATAAAGAATATAAAAATTACATGAAATTTGAAGAAACATTAAATTATACAAAAAGAAACAAAATTTCAACCCAAATAAGTAATAATGTATAGCGGCTAAGAACTGAAACGAGAAATTCAATTAAATGAGGTATTTTAAGAAAATATATATCTCATTTTTTTAAAAGAGAAAATTGGAATTAAACATTGAAAGAAGATATAAATGCAATTTAAGCTATATTGAGCTATTGATAAATTAAATTAAAATTTCGTAGTTATGTTACATACAAGGAACTTAAATATTCGTTGTAACATATTCCTAATAACTTGTGTTGAAGATAAAAGGACACATTAAAGTGTTCCCAATATTATTTAAACCCATATGTAAAAGTGATATATAAAAAAAGTCATTATTTCAATAAATTACTGTATTGAAACGGAAATAATATTCAATACTGTGATTTTGAAATCATTCTTTTAATAAACTACACACCACAAAATTATTTTCAATTATAACGTCTATAATTTCTTATATTAATTAACAAATTCTCGTTACTTGTTCATTTACTGCAAATATTACTATGTGCTTCACTTTATAAATAATAAGATTTCGAATCATTTTGAAAACAAATCATATGAGAAAACTATTTACACAAAATCATAACTTTTGCTTTCTTGTAAATTAATATTGGGTTGAAACGAAAGTATTTCATTAAAAATGTTAATGAAAAGTAAATTGAAAGCAGTACATTTAGTGCGGGAAGCAATCTACACCAAATCTATAACTTTCTGCAATGTTTTTAGAGTTTTTGAAGCCTTTAGCCATGATACTTGTTAGCCACGAGTCTAGTAATATATCAACCTCATAGCTAACATCCAATGCGGAATTGAAGATTACATTAGCAAGATGTAAGCGCAAAGGTAGAAGTCCGAAAGAACGATGTCATGACAATATTGTGGGTATGGCAAATGATTTGATTAAGAGTTCGTAGAAAGTCCAGCCGATGAAGGCTTTGTACTATCTTGATGAAACTGTAGAAAGCACTTTCCATCAAGATAGTACATGTGATAGTACTTGATGTATGTGTTCCATCAAGATGTGGTTTGGTACTATCTTCATGAAACAGTGCTTTCTTTCACCGGAACTCAGTTCAACTTTTAGAATTGATATCAACTTAATATGGACTAACATCTCGTTGAGCAATTTATTGTCGATGGTTTTATCTTTCTATAGATATTATTTGTGGATAATACTATGACAATCCCACCGGATACAAAGCATGATCTTTTTATTAGTCAAGCTGTGCTATGTGATGCTAATTATTCAATTTCATTTACGCTTATTTACTGAATGTTAGTTTATTGTTTAATCAATACAATCTATATGGGGTATTTTATAAATGAAATATGTCCTACAGCAATATCAATATATTTTTAAATTTATAAATAAAAAAACGTTGAAAATTGGTTAAAAGAAAACATAATTATTATTAACTTTGTACTGATCATTTATCAATAAATTTTTAAATATTGAACTTTAACCTCATAAAAACGCATTTTATAGAACATGTAATGATTTATTTTATTTTCCATTGCAATAAATTTTTATATCAATGCTAAATTTTTGAATTATTTGTATATAGAAGATGAAAGTTATATAAAAGTAAGAGTCAAGGATTGATTTAGACAGACTTGAATAGAAAAAATCTATTCAAAATTTACATTTTTCCCTGGTATGAATTCTGGAACAATATTGATCCTGTGATGATATAGAATCACATGCATATAACTTTTTTTAACATTTTTATTTATAGAACGAGTTTTAAAATTTATGTTGCAATTTAAATAAGTCAATTTTTATTCTAAATAATACAAGAATAGTAAAAAAATATGTTCAGTATTTTCATACTTTTTTCTAATCCTTCATATTTATTTTAGTTATATTTTCAAATATTATAGTTCTCACAATTTTTATAATATAGTTAATTTGTTTCACCTTATAATAAAATAATTAGAAAAAGAGTCTTTTCTGCTAGAATTGATTATGTTCTTTTAATAGTAATCTGTAGTTTATGTTATGTAATTAAGAGCAATTATGTTATGTATGAAAGTAACAGCAGTTTATGTAACTCAACAAAGTTCAACAAATTTTTTTCTATAATCATCAATAATAGTATTATACAACTGTCCAATATAGTCTAGTAAACAAATAAAAAAAATCCAGTAAAACTAAATTAAAATGTTAAATCGTTTTGATTCATGACGATTTTTCGGCAAAGTCTCGCTAATCTTGAAGTTTTATCTACCTGATAAAAGACAGTTTTCAGATGAGCATTGAACATATGAGTTCAATTTTGCTCAAAGAGAAACATAAGGCTCAGATACTTAAAAAAGAGTTCTCGGAAACATTCTTATGCAGAAAACGAACTAAGCATTCTTGTATACTTAATGTTAACTACCATCAATAAGCGTGAAATGAAATTTCCCACATAAACTATGTTGAAGAGAATGTTAAAGTTTTTCTCTGAGAAAATGTTAACAGTTTATATATTACTTTCTTAAAGTGAAAGGATACGTTTTCATATTTATTTAACATCTTTTTATACAATCATTAGACAATCTTATTATAATAATTTTATGATATAATTATAGCTTCTTAACAGTTATTTGTTTAACATCAAAGCTTATACTACAATAAATTTCTTCACATTTCCATAGCATATTTTGAAAGCTAAATGAGGAATTATAGAAGAGTAATGGAAATAAGAATCGTGGACAGAAGCTTATTAGAAAACTAGTAGGACATATGTAAACAAAGTGTTGAGTCACGAGCAAACTCCGTGAGAGGTAAGTTTCTCTGTTCGGGAGTGGCAACAGATGAAAAAAGATAGAACCACTGTAACGGTTGTATTCTGAAAATAAATATGGCGAAAGAGATAAGTGTTTTAATGTTTGTGATGTGCTGTTTGATTTAAATAAATGTTGTTAATCTTTCCTTCAATATTGACATCTATAAACAAAACCTGTTCACATTCAGTTTTACAGTAAATCCTAATTGGAATTACAACACAAGGACTTAATAAGAATGGAATGCAACAATCAGGGTTATAAATTCGCTATAATACAAGAAATTGTCAAAATTTTGTTTTATAGCGCGAATTCTACTTAAAACAAAAAGTGATCAGCAATTTGATTTTGCCATAGATATATACTTACCATCTACACAATATAGATAAACAGGCATTTATAAAAACATTTAAAGATTATAGAAATACTTATTTATGCTCTGAAGTTAATGTTGAATTATGTGATCAACACAAAGTTGATAAATGATTAAAATCTCTCGGCATCCAAGCAAATGTTTTCAATCATGCCAGATATTGTCAGATTTATGATTTACAACATATGTTTATTATTAAATAGTATGAGGCATAGAAAACATTATTCGCGAGATGTTTTGCAGAAAGAAATTATGAACATTTTAAATGAATAACTTAAATCCTAATAAACTAAAAAATAAATAGTTTTATTATATTAAATGAAAATATTTTTACCGATATAAATGAAGTTACATGGATAGTATAAAGGTTCACTGAGTCACTTAATTGGTATTGATGATTCTAAAAAATGGTTGCAATAAATCTCTTTAAAAATAAATGGAGATTTATCATCACACCATAAGACTTAAAAGAGAAACTATGTCATAAGCCATTTCTTTCATTGGAAAGTCCTTCCTAAATATTTAAAATTTTGTTAATATACTTCATGTAAAATAAACAATAATCAAAAACTAATATGTAAAAAAGTAATTCTTAAGTATACAGAGTGATTCTAAATTGTTTTTACAAATTAAGAGAGTTCATAGTACCAATATAGACGAGCAATAATTACATAGGAACATTGGGTCGCATTCAACTCTGAGAGGTAAAAAATAAGAAAGTAGAAACACATCAAGAATCTATCACGAATTTACCATCTGAAAACTTCCACAGAGAAGAAACGGTATTTTGTTCTTATTGGTTACCGGAGAAAGTCAATCAGACTAGACGTTGCCCTTTAGAAACGGCGCAACATCATCTCTGCAAGTATTATCTGGATAGCATCATCCGACAATTTTTGTGAATGCTGTGGCGGTATACACGTTCGAAGAATTGGCTGATATGCAACTCATATATGGAGAAATATGAAGGAATGGACGTGAAGCAGGAAAATTGTACGAACAACGGTTCCAACTCGTCGTATTCCAAATTATCCTGCCTTTGCCAGTGTTGATCGACGACTGCGAAAAAGCTGTTCGTTTGCCATCTCAAACAGCAATGCAGGACGTTCGCAAAATGCATGAACACCAGAAGTGGAAGACAAGAGTTTTGACTAGATTTGAAGGATCTTATTCCATTAGTATGCTGGTGTCAACTGTGCAACGAGAAACGTGGTCAGCATTTTGAGTATTTGCTGTAAGGTTTTCACTAAACAATGAATATGATTGTGAAACTTTTGGTATTATTCATTCGCTCACCCAACATTGTTGTAAATTCAGGTAGGAGTTCCTCTTTTCCGCCTCTCAGAGTGGAATGCAACCCTATATTCTTGAGTTGTTGTTGTCGTGTGCCAGCTAGGCTGGCAATATGGGGTGCGCTGCTCCACATCTTCAACTGAACCATATTTTGGTTTGGAGTCCGACTTCTTCAGCACACACACCATAAGGACCATTCACAAGGGTAGGCAACCATTCACACTTCATTCATACAAGGAAAGGACAAAGACAGGATAGATAGAGAGAGAAAGTACATTCATGCCCGAACCGGGATTCGAACCCAGGACCTCAGTTTCCATAGTCAGGCATGCTGACCACTAGACAAGTTGGTCGGCATATTCTTGTGTAATTATTGCTTGTCTGGATGGGTACTATCACCCCTCTTAATTGGTAAAAGTAATTTAGAATCAACCTGCATATTTAATTACAGTGCAAATAGTAATTTAATGTAATTAACTATACATTTATGAGGAACAAATGTGTTTATGTTACATTTAAAAATTGAATAATTAAATTATTTTAAAAAATTCAGCAGAATATTTGCTTAAAAGAGAACAAAGAGGAATCAAATTCATCTGCAAGATAAGTCACCGTTTAAAAAAAAAAAAGGAAAATTTCAGAAAAACAAAATTGTTCAAGTAGAGTTTTATAAAAAATTAGCTTTTTTCAATAAAAAATTGCTACAAAACTAATCTACCATCCTGATTAGAGTTACAGAAGAATGAAATTGAAAAATGATTCTTTACGAAGCAGAGTAATATAAGAAAAGTATAAAAATTGAAATAATTCCATTAATATAATGCTACATTTCACTTTTTATTGATAGATGGAAGATGTAATTAACATATATCGTTATGATAAAGGACTTATTCCTAATTAAAAAAATAGTTAGGACTCAAAAGATGATTATTTTAATGTTTTTCTGAAAAAAAAATGGAAATTTCATATTCAATTTCGGTAAAAGTGCTGAATGTCCAGTTACGTTTGTCCAACTGTTTGATAGAGAGTAACAAAGTATTTTACATGCTTCTCATGGTAACTAGGAATCATTCAAATTTCGTCTACCTTAATTTCATTAGAAGACGAGAATTTTGAATATGAGTTTAGTAAATATAAAGATTTTTTGTGCAGCTGATACTTTCCATGGAATTCTTGATTTCAATGGTTTTTTTGAGTGAAGAAATTTAATGAATCAATGTCACAAAGTTATTTTCGACCCAGCACATTTTGGGAGGTAATGACTTTAACGAATCTGAAAGCTGAGAAAATATCAATTCAAATATGCACAAAAGGTACCAATTTGAACTAAAATGGAAAAAAAGATTTTTTATTAGTTCAAAGTTGGGACAAAAATAAAAAACTATGACTTAATAAAAGTTAAAATAGTTACTGTGAATAACTACTTTAAATTTTGTTATGTCAGTTTTTATGTAAAGCAAGAAAAAATCAGATATAATAATAATAATACAAAATTAATGAAAAATTTAAAATGTAACAGACAAAAGAGTAGAAATCATTAATGAAATAAGGTAGGATAGCTTGTTTCTAATTTTTTTAAGTCTAGCTCGAAATCCCTTGTGTTTAGTTCTCAAGCATGCTTGGTACTCTGTTTATCAACCCACTGAAAGAATGAAAGGCTGAGCGACCTTGTCTAGCTCGAGGATCGAACTTGTGCCTTGGTAAAGCAAAACCCCACCACTAAGCTACTAGGCCTGTTAATTAGTAGTCGTTTTAAAAATTATTTTTCAAACTATATTTTTGAAAATATTTAAATAATACAATACAAGAAATCAGCTTTCACTGAAAAATTATATTTTGTTAATCTATGAAATTCGTGTACAATATTTTGAATAAGTTGAATATATTTCAATTGTTGATTTTTTTTTTTATAATGCTTAAATGTTTAAAAATTTTAATTTAAAAAATGAAAATTAAAAAAATTAAAGTGAAACATTCATTTTTTAAAATTTTTTCTTGTTTTCACTAACTGTGTACTATTTTGAAGAATATATTATAATATTTTACACAATCAAATTAAGTCGTTTCTCAATTTTTGAGTAATCTAAGCTATGAAACATTTAGATTAATTTAAAGAAAATTTTATCTCAAATGACCAGTTATGTGAAACTGAAGAACGAGAAAAAGGGAGAAAGCTAAAACTGATAGTCATAAGAAACAAACATATGCATGTAATTCTTAGTAATTTTTCTGAGTAATTCTTTGAAAAATGATTAAGAATTGATTAATAATTCTTAGAAAAATTTAAGTTCTTTTAATAATTATGAGATTAAAATGTTTTGAATCGTAAAATAATTTTTCTAAACGTTAATAAATATCAAATATTTTTCAAAAGTTTTCTTTTTTATTCTCTTGAATTAATGATTTTTATTTTTATCTCTTATGTTAACAAAAAACGTACGTTTTAAAAAATTAGAAGAATGTCGGCATTTATTAAAAATTAATTTTTTTTTCATGAATAATACATAAAAATATGTTTTCATTTCAGTTATTTTTATTAGAAGTAAAATTATATGAATTGAAAATTATATTTCTTTTACCAATTTTTTCCTAGTGAAATGTAATACGAATTAAAATATAAAACTATTTGTTTCTAATATTTCAAGGTTTGGCAAGTTTATTTTTTGTTAACATATCAGACCACAGTCAGAACTGACTGTGGTCTGATATGTTAACAAAAAATCCACTTTAAATTCTGGTCGATGACCAGAATTTAAAGTGGATTTTGAAGTACTATGAGCAATCATGCTCAAGATGAGAACCGAACCAAAGAACACTTGAACTGAAAACCAGAGTATTAGTTGCCACTTTGGCCTTAACATTTACATTTACACCGAACATATGATTTGTTAATTCTAATTCATTATGAAATATATTTTTTGCGATTATTGTTGATATCATTTTAATTTAATTTCGTATTTATAATAAAAATATATTCCAACTTTGTTTATTACCTTATATTATGATTAAATAACCCTTTTTAGTCTATTGATACATAATGTATTGAATTTTCTTGTGACTGAATGCCCAGAACAATATCTATAAGAGACCAATTATTAAAGTAATCATTAATAAACTGTAGATACTCAAATTTTGTTTATTTTATCAAAATAATTAACATGAAGTGAATAACTAGCGTGCTCAAGTAAATACAGGATAATTAAAATCAATAGGCTTTTATTGCGAACTAAAATCAGACAAGCAACACACTTGCCATCTCACTCTGCCTGTCTGGCGAGTGAAAACCAACAGGCTATATATACAGGTAAAAATATCTTCTGATTGGTTGGTGACAATAAATATTTACATAAAATTATAATAAGCACAGGAATCATATGCGGAAAGAAAAGTTCGTTCTAGAAGGAGAGTCACGCACATGCGGTTCTGTAGTGCGAATTGAATACTGCACATTCGTTCACCACAGTACTCCCCCGTCAGTCCAGTTGCTGCAGGGATGGCAACGGGAACCGGAACCGGACTCGACGTCCAGAGCGAGTCGTGGTGGTGAGGTTGTCGGCCTTGCACGGAACTGGACGAATGTTTGAAGATGGTGTTGGTGCAGAGTGATCGATCAAGGTATGTGCTGGCTTCAGACGATCGATAGAAATTGAAGATTTCTTTCCATTGATCATTAATGTAAAAAACTTAGGAGTTCTGTGAACGACAAGAAAGGGACCATCATACGGCTGCTCCAAAGGTCGGCGTACAGCATCCTATCGGACAAAGACGTGTGATGTAGTGTTGAGGTCTTTGTAGATAAAAGTAGTTGCTGATGAATGCCTCGAAGCAGGTACTGGACGTAACAATCTGACGTGGTTCCGAAGCTTAGCAAGAAAGTCGGGAACAGGCAGTGTGGAACGGCTGGTTGTATCCCGGACGAATTCTCCTGGGAAACGGAGTGTCGAGCCGTAGACCAGTTCTGCTGCCGATGTGCCAAGATCTTCCTTCACTGCACAGCGGATTCCGAGAAGTATCGATGGGAGCACTTTTACCCAATTTGCAGGATCTGTACACTTAATTGCAGTCTTCAATTGGCGGTGCAGTCGTTCAACCATGCCATTCGAAGCAGGGTTATAGGCAGTAGTCCTCAGCTTTTCAGCTCCTAATAACTTAGAAAAAGAATGAAAAAGTTCGCTTTCGAACTGCCTGCCTTGATCTGTTATCAAGATTTGAGGGGCTCCAAATCGAGATACCCAACCTGAATAGAAAGCTTCTGCGACTGATTCAGCAGAAATGTTGTCGATAAGGTAAGCCTCTGGCCATCGAGAGAATCTGTCGATGCAAGTTAAACAGTAACGATAGCCCTGAGATGGCGGAAGTGGCCCCACAATGTCGATATGCACAACACGAAAGCAGTCACTTGGTAACGGATAATCACCAATGGGAGAATGAGTATGGCGATGAATTTTAGATTTTTGGCATGGTAAGCATGCTCTCACCCATTCTTTGCAGTCTGTCTTGACAGTTGGCCAGAGAAACTTAGAAGTAATAAGCTTGGTCGTGGCACGCACTCCCGGATGGGACAGACCATGCATCATATCGAAAACTTTTCGAGTGAAATTAAATGGAACGATAGGTCGAACAACACTGGTCGACACATCACAAAAAAGAGAAGTAGAGTTTGAAGATAAAGGAAAAGATTTAATTTTCAAAGAATTATTTTTAAGAAAATCTTGTAAGGAGATATCATGAGATTGTTCTTTAGCCATTTCTTCATAATCAATTGTGGTAGGAAATGAAAAAGCATGAATTCTAGAAAGTGCGTCGGCTACGCAATTTTCGCTACCGGAGACATGACGGATATCAGTCGAAAACTGACTAATGAATTCCAAGTGCCTCAGCTGTCTAGGAGAGGTTTTCTCAGCTTTCTGACGAAACGCAAAAGTAATGGGTTTGTGGTCAGTGAAAACGGTGAACTCTCGACCCTCAAGCATGTGCCTGAAGTGACGGATAGTGGAATAAATTGCTAGCAACTCTCGATCGTAGGTACTATAACGCGTCTCGGAAGGGGTAAGCTTTCGAGAGAAAAAAGCCAAAGGCTGAAGATCGCCACGTTTGGATAATTGGTGAAGAACACCACCAATAGCGACTTCAGACGCATCTACCATGAGTGATAGAGGAGCGTTTTGACGAGGATGGTAAAGCATGGTACGATGAGCAAGTTGTTTTTTGCAGTTTTGAAATGCTTCGTTGACCTCGTCCGTCCAAGTAATTTGGGTTTTATCAGCTTTTTTCTTTTTACCTTTCAGTAAAGCGTGTAAGGGGGTTTGTAAGAAAGCAGCATTAGGGATGAACCTATGATAGAAATTTATCATCGCGAGAAATCTGCGCAGTTCCTGTACATTTTTTGGCTGAGGGTAGTTTTGTAAAGTTTGTACTTTAGAATCTGAAGGTCTTATGCCATCAGCCGAGACAATTACTCCTAAAAATAATAATTCTTTTTCTCCAAAAATGCATTTATTTGAATTTAAGACAATGTTATGTAGGCTTAGTCGTTCAAAAACTGTTTTTAGGTCCGTAAGGTGTTCTGCTTCATTAGTTGAAGCGACAAGAACATCGTCCAAGTATGTAAAACAACAGTCTAAGCCTCTTAGTACTTCTATTGTTTCTATTGTCTTTTTTCTGGCGCAAAATCCAAAAAGGACATACTGCGCCGAGCGAAAGGTTAAAAAATTTTTGAAATCAGAATAAAATATCCATTATAAAATTTGCAAACAAGTTTATTGCAGTAAAAGATTATAAATTTGAATCTTATTAAAACAAATTTTTGGAGTAAAGAGAATGCGTTATAAGCAGTGCAAAATTTTGATAGTCCTTAAGAAAGCAAAGAGATTTGGATGAGGTATTTCCCCAATCAAGTCCAGTAAATTTAAGACAGTGTTGTGGAAAAAGGTAAGACGAAGATGGTTAAAATTAGGACATTCAATTAAGATATGATATACAGTTAAAACTATTTTACAACTCGAACACAGAGGTGCAGGTTCCTTAAATAAAATGTAACTATGTGTCAAACGAGTATGACCGATTCGAAGTCTGGATAAAATAACGTCAGCACGTCTGTATGAGATATTACTCCAGTTCCGAATGTGAGATTTAACACAGAAAAGCTTATTTGTTACTTGCGTATTCCAAGAATTCTGCCAAATAGAATGCGTATATACAGAGATTGAATGCTTGATATCTGTATAAGGGATTGCTTGGTCTATAGGGTCTTTACCTTCTTTAGCAGCTAAGTCTGCTAATTCATTGCCAGTAATACCGACATGACTAGGTATATAGCAAAACAATATTTCGAAACCATTACGAGACATTTCATTTAACAAAACTAAGATTTTATTAATCAGGGGATGAAAATGTTGAGGAAAATTAAGCTGTTTCATAATGCTCATACTGTCAGTATAAATGCAGAATTTGCGGCTGCGAGAGCACTTGATTATGTTAAGAGCTTTCAAAATGGCAACAATTTCAGCAGTGTAAATAGAACAGACTGACGAAAGACAATAGCTATAGATATTAGTGCCATAAACTATGCCACAGCCGACGTGTCTTTCTGTTTTTGATCCATCAGTAAAGATTGGGAAGTAATCATGAAATTGATTCCGATGAATACCATAAATTTGTTTGAAAATTATGGGATCAGTATGTTCTTTGCTAAACAGAGAAAAGTTGTTTAGACAGCATATTTGTGGAAAATCCCATGGGGGAATACTATTGTAGTCAGCAATCTCGACTGGAGTTAAATGAAGATCAGCTTCCTCTATAAGAGGTTGAATCCTAGCATAAAAGGGAGGAGTGCAAGAAGGGCGAGCGTTAAAAAGTCTCTTTAACGTAGAGTCAACTCTTGCATACCTCAGTGGATGGTTTAGAGTAGAAAAACTCTTGAAATAATAATTAAGGGAAAGCTTAATGCGTCGTAGTTTTAAAGGAGGTATGTTGCAGTTAACATAGAGACTGTCGACAGGTGAGGTACGAAACGCTCCACTACAGATACGAAGTGCAGCGTGATGAATTGGGTCTAACCATTTTAGGGCAGACTTTGAAGCTGAACCATAAGCCACACTGCCATAATCGATACGGGACAATATGATAGATTGGTATATTCTGCACAATGAGGTTCGATCAGCACCCCAAGAAGTATTGGAAAGAACTTTTAGTATATTAAGAGATCTTTCGCACTTTTTGCGCAAATGTAATATATGGGGCAAGAAGGTAAGTCTGTTATCAAAAATTACCCCAAGGTATCGTATCTCATTAACAACAGGAATGGATACCTCCTGAAGTTGGATATTGGGATCAGGGTGAAGGCCACGTTTCCTACAAAAATGAATACAATTGCTTTTACTTGGTGAAATGGTATAGCCATTTTTGTCACACCAGTCAGTAATTTGATTTACAGCCATCTGTAGTTGTCGTTCAATTAAATGTATATCTGAACCTTGACAGGAAATCTGTAAGTCATCTACGTAAAGTGTACTTTTAATACAGGAAGGTAATGTAGATAAAACCTTGGAAATAAAAACAATAAATAATGTTACACTAAGTACACTACCCTGAGGGACGCCCTCAGTTTGGACAAAGGATCTAGATAAAACAGACCCAATGCGCACTTTAAAATTTCTTTTTTGTAGGAAGTTTTGAATAAAAAGTGGTAGGTTACCACGGAGATTAAAACCATGTAAGGTCCGAATAATACCATAGCGCCAGGTTCTATCATAGGCCTTCTCAATATCTAAGAATATTGAGACAAGATGGTTCCTACGAACGAAAGCAGTTCTAACATCATTTTCCAAATTAATAATATTGTCTAACGTAGATCTACCCTGACGGAAGCCACTTTGCTGCTGAGGTATACACCTATTGTTTTCTAAGTAAAATACAAGACGGTTATTTACCATGCGTTCCATCGTTTTACAAAGGCAGCTTGTTAAGGCTATAGGACGGTAACTTAAAGGGTCTTTAGGGTCTTTTCCTGGTTTTAGGATGGGGATGACTATTGCTTCTTGCCACATAGAAGGGAAAGTATTTTCCTGCCAGATTCTGTTGAAGAGGAACAGAATATTGGTGAGAGAGACTGGTCTTAGATGGCGGAGCATTTGATAAGTAATTCCATCGGGACCTGGGCTGGTATTATGGGTCTTGGATAGAGCCTTTTGTAGCTCATACATATGAAATTCGTAGTTATAGGGTAACTGTTCAGAATTATTAAAATTTATGTTGATCTGCTCAGCACGACTTTTATACTCTTGGAAAAAAGGTGTGTAAGAGTCAGATTTGGACACACTAGAAAATGCTTCGCCAATTTTATTAACTACATCCTCGGGAGAAGAATAAACTGCAGTGTTAGTAGTCAATATCGGGAAAGAGAATTCTTGGTACAAGCCATTAGCTGCTTTCACCTTTTTCCAAACAAGTTTGCTAGGAGCGCTAGAAGTAATATTTGATGTATATCGTATCCAAGAGTCTCTTTGACTTTGCCTGCGAATCTTGCGGGCTACAGCCTTCGCTTTCTTAAAAATAATTAGATTATTGGTAGTAGGATGTCTTCGAAAAATATTCCAAAACTTTTTTTGTTCACGGTAGGTTTTTGCACAGGCTTCATTCCACCAGGGTTTCCGCAGTTTTCGAGGACGAGAGGAATATTTTGGAATAGATATTTCAGCAGCTTTCATAATAGTATTTGTAGCTTTAATAACAGCATCATTTATATCAGTATTTGTAATCATTTCTTCTGTAATAACTGCCAGTTCTGCAAAAGAATGCCAGTCTGCCTTGTGATACTTAAAGGTTGTAGGTTGTAAGCCATTAGAAGGTGGATCAGCAAAAGTAAGGATTACAGGAAAATGGTCACTGTTATACAAATCATTTTCAGTGGTCAAGTCCAGATGAGGAAATAAAATAGGAGAGCAAATAGCCAAATCTATGGAATGAAATGTTTTCGTAGGAGCATGAAAGTGAGTTTTTTCATCTTTATTTAGCAGACAGAGACAGTGATCAGTTATCAGTTGCTCAATTTGTCGTCCTCGAGAGTTTGTATTAGTGCTTCCCCACAGAGCACTGTGACCATTAAAATCACCTATTAATATATAAGGGACGGGAAGTTGCTGCAATAGTTTATTTAAGTTGCTTTGTGGAATGGCAATACGTGGTGGTAAGTAAATGTTACAGACAGTGATTCGAAAATTAATGTGTATCTCAACTGCCACAGCTTGCAACGAAGTACGTAATGGAAATCCTGTGTGGGGGTAGTTATTCGAAGCAAGAATGCACACCCCTCCTGATACAGAATCATCAGGTATGTCCATTCGATAAGGTGTGTAACCTTTTATTTTCCAAGTAGTATGAGATTTCAAGTTGGTTTCTTGGAGTGCTAGACAAACAGGATAGTATGAATTTATTATGTCTTTAATGTCAGATATATGCGTGCGGAGTCCATGGCAATTCCAAGAAAGAAGAACTACCATTATGAAGGGTTCTTTTTACGGTGACGTGATCTGTTCTTCACAATCAACTCAAAATTATCAATATCAGTATCCATATCACTATGGCTGTCTGTAGGAAGGCTGGTTTTAAAAGCAGTTACATTTGGTTGATCTTTAATCTTAAGCTTTTTTCTGTTATCAGAGTCACTTGTTTTTTGTGGCTTTATAAATATAGACTTCTCTGTAGTAGGTTTGTTTTGTGTTCCAGGTTTAAAAAAGGTGATTGATGAAGTGTCTGTTTGTACAGCAGTTGATACTGTTTTTTTCAGTACATGGGCATATGGTTTCTTGAAATTAATAGTATTTTGAAGTTGTTTTTTAGCTTCTTGATATGAGATTTTTCGTGTCGTTTTTATCCGTTGAATTTCTTTTTCATGTTGCCAGTGTGAGCAGGTTTTAGAAGATGCGCTATGATTTTCTTTACAGTTAATACAAAATGGTTCAGATTTACAGTCAGATTCCTGGTGTTCCAGACTTGAGCATCGAGTACATGTAGGTTTTGATCTGCAAAACATTTTAGAGTGTCCAAATCTATTACAATTAAAGCATCGTATGGGGTTTGGAATATAAGGTCTTACAGGGCAATTCAGGTAACCTGCTTTTATTGAATTTGGAAGATTAGGACAGTCAAAAGTTAATATTAAGTTTTTTGTGGGGAAAATTTCTTCACCTCGATGGATGGTGATTCGACGGACATTGCAAACTCTTTGGTCTTTTAATTCTTCCAGAATCTCAGTTTCAGATACTGATAAAAGGTCTATCTCTGAAATTACACCACGACATTGATTAAGTGATTTATGACTTGAGGCTATGATGGGAATTTCTCCAAAAACTTTTAAAGATAAAAGAGACTTTGATTGTTGAGCAGATGAGCTCTCGATTAGTAAATCTCCGGATCTTAGCTTTTTTACATTACTAGGTTCTCCTGCAACTGCCTTAATCTGTTTGAGAATTTTGAAAGGTGACATTTGCTTAAGCATGCCCTCGTTGTTCTGTATTAATATGAACTTTGGGTAAACATTTCCAATTTTGTCAAATTTATTATCAATTTGTGACGAGTTAAGGCCCTCGCCGTGGCCAGAATTTTTTGGACCCATGAGAAAGAGAAAAGTTCATCCCAGTGGGCCCCCGCCCATCACAGAGCCCAACAAGGGAAGGCAGTTACCGGCTCTGGCAATAGCCAGCCTCGGCACTTACCTTAGGGGTATCACCAGGATATAGTACTACATGTTGGGTTGAGGATCTAGCGAGCATGTCCGCACAACCCAGAATGCAGGACTAGCCCTACAGCACCATGCAAGGGTTATAACATTCCTAACATAGCACCAGCCGGTTGACTGAGAGCGGGCTCACTCCAGCCACCCGTCTACAGAGAAGCCTGGGCCAAAGGGAACGCTAAGGGACCCCAGGACACCAATTTCCTCCTTACGGGACGCCATACACGGCCAACATATGGGGTGGAAGACCAATGAAAAAAATGGATGTAAGACCCATTGAAAAGCAAGATACAACATAAGCATGAAGTCTTGATCTCGACGACGACAAATAGGAAAAGAAAGATAAAGAAAAGTAGAGGAGAAGAAGATAAAGATCGCTAGGGTACCTTAGGATAGCGACACCCATATTTACCTAAAGAAGGTAAACCCCTGAGGGATGGAAAGGAGAAGAAAAGAAAGAAGAGGACAGATCGCTAGGGTACCTTGGGATTGCGACACCCATATTTACCTAAAGAAGGTAAACCCCTGAGGGGCTTAGTACTTCATCCATATGCCTCTGAAAAGTTTGGGCTGCATTTCTCAAACCAAAGGTCATGTAGTTAAATTCGAAAAGTCCTATGGGAGTAATTACGGCTGTTTTTGGAATATCCGCTTTTCGGACAAGTATCTGATGATACGCTTTCACTAAATCTAATTTGGAAAAAATTGTTTTACCTGCTAATCCAGCGTTAAAATCATGGATGTGGGGAATTGGATAACGATCAGGGATGGTAACACTGTTTAATCGGCGGTAGTCACCACAAATTCTCCAGGTCCCATCGTTTTTAGGAACCATGTGGATTGGACTCGACCATGGGCTTTTTGACGGTTTACAGATGCCTTGTTTAATAAATGCAGAAAATTCTTTTTTGAGTGCGGCTAACTTATCTGGTGACAAACGTCGTGCTTTAGAGGCTATAGGGGGACCATTTGTATGTATATAGTGAGTTACAGCGGAGTTTTGATTGTCTTTACTAATGAAAGGTAGCGTTAATTTAGGATATTGCGAAAGTAGTTTAATGTACTTTGTAGTGTTGGCAAGTGTTGTAATACCTAATGATGGGCCATGTGCCGCTTTACCGCTTGAAGTTACGAACATAGTTTGGTCCATAATTCGCCGATTACGGATATCGACCAATATACCAAACCGCTCTAAGAAATCAGCACCTAAAATGGCGTGGTCAACATCAGCAATAAGGAATGTCCAAATATAGGTCATGTTAAGCCCAATGTTAACTTTCAATTTCTTGCTGCCATAGGTGTTAATGCAAGTACCGTTAGCGGCGTAAAGCGTAGGTTGAGATGGTTGTAAAAATTTATTGGTATGCATCTTTGATCGGGGAAAAACTGAGACGGCAGCACCACTGTCTATTAAGTACCGAGTACCGGTAACTCTGTCATAAACAAAAAGACGACTGACTCCTCGACCGTTATCTGTCGTCGCCGAAACAGATGGGTCTACTAGTTTTCCTGATAAGAGCAAGGTTTTTGCATTTACCTGCAAGAGCTTTGAACCGCCTATGGTACCAACAAATTTTCCTGGCTTCATTCGAGGGAGAACGATGTCTAGAATGAGACCGACGACGATTGTACCTATTCTTACTAACGTTGCGCTGGCGTGTCAGCTTGTTAACAGAAAGCGTGAGGGCTGCAACTTGCTTAGTTAAAACACTAATGGAATTTTCACAGTCACAACTGCTGTATGCGGTATTTGGAGAGACAGCATTAATGGCGGCAAGACCTGAAACTTCGGAAATTTTATCCGCGATTTTCGCGAGACCGTCTAAGTTTTCTAGACTTACAGAAAGTATCTGTTGCATATGCACGGGCAAACGTTGTAACCATAAGGCGCGAATGCCTTCGTCAGTCATTTGGCCGGATGCAAGATTTTGTATTTCGTGTAGCAATTGGGAAGGTCGTTTGTCTCCTAAGGAAATGTCTTGAAACAATGATCTTAAACGAGCTGTTTCAGTCTCCGCAAAATGGTCAATAATACGTTTTTTAAGAATAGCATAAGATTGCTCTGATGGTGGGGTTTTAATTATGTCCGCCACACATTGGAGAACGTCTGAGTCTAAAGCAGAAACAACACTTAGAAATTTAGTGACATTAGCTGTAATACCAGATATGGTAAATGAAGATTCCAGTTGACAAAATCACAACTCGGGATTTTGTTTCCAAAATGGCGGTGGACGAAAGGCGATACGGGAAAGTTCCGGCTGCGGAAAATTTCCATCCGTAACAGAAATTGCTGACTTTTCCTGAGCAGTCATAATGTAACAAAACAAGTTATAGCAATGTAAGAAGTAGAAAAACTAAGTAATATGAAAAATACTTATACAAGTTACGAATAAGAAAATAGTGGTAGTCAACCGAAAAGAAACTTTAACGAAACAATTCGTACAAAAAGGTATATTGAAATAAGATTTTCACCTGTGCGTCATTTTTCCACGTCCGGGTCACCATTGAAGTGAATAACTAGCGTGCTCAAGTAAATACAGGATAATTAAAATCAATAGGCTTTTATTGCGAACTAAAATCAGACAAGCAACACACTTGCCATCTCACTCTGCCTGTCTGGCGAGTGAAAACCAACAGGCTATATATACAGGTAAAAATATCTTCTGATTGGTTGGTGACAATAAATATTTACATAAAATTATAATAAGCACAGGAATCATATGCGGAAAGAAAAGTTCGTTCTAGAAGGAGAGTCACGCACATGCGGTTCTGTAGTGCGAATTGAATACTGCACATTCGTTCACCACAAACAAATAAAGCACTTTCTTCGGAAAGGTATTATTTCAATAACGTATAAAAACTTATGTCACACTCATAATATCCTAAATTGTATATAAATGGAAAACCCATTATAAATGTCGTTTGCATTATGCATAATTAATCATTATTCTCTTTTTTAATATAGCTGTCACCGAGGAATACATTGATTGATTCATAATGGAATGAAGACATTTTTAGGAAAATACTCTGATTTAAAAATCATTGATGTTCGCCAATTATCAAGATTTTTTTTCCTAAGGAAGATATGCTGGAAAAGAGCCAAAATATGCTACATTTTGGAAAATGAGAGCTTTTTGCAAAAATAAAGCATAGAAAAAGATTTTGTAAAGCAAAATTTCCAATCCAATACCTTGAGTTTTGTATCTCTTCATGATAATCGCCACACTCTATGGTTATTCGATTTCTACTTCCTTATATTATTTTAGTGTATTGTCTTTAAACTGAAAAATTTCAAAAATTGAGTTAGTTTGTATTTTCCCTTCAAATCAGGCTCTAGTGCATGAAGTTAATTCATTAAAAAGGAAAAATAAATGCAAGCTTTAACTTTTTGAAAAATGAAAGTTAGAGAACTATTTAATGAAAAGTGGACTGAAAATTCTATAACTGAATGCTACAAAAATAATTAAAATATTCAGAAAAAAATTAATTGAATTGGGGAGATGCAGCGTTTTCTGTTTAACATATTCTGCAATTTTAAAACTAAAAATATTTTTTTTATATTTTACTACTCAATTACATATTGATTATATGTATTTTATACTAGTTGTGATACACATTTCATTCTTGATTTTTAATGAAAATGGTACTTTTTCTGTAGTTTTTTATTTCATTAAAGTTGCCAAAATGCAAAAACTTACATATAATTTATTTTATTTTTGTAGTTATAGATTAAATTAAAATAAAGGAAACTAAATTTAACTAAATAAACTAAATTTTATAAAATTTAACACAAGTACTGTATAATGCAGATTAAAAAGTTTAATATTTCACAATGTTCTCAAAACTTTTTATAAAAATTATGTAAGTTAAGAAGAAAAAATAGACGATATATAGTTTAGTGTTTGTCAGAATTAAAATGATCTGATATTCCACTGACAAAGATTGTTAGTCTAAGATATTTTTACAGATTTTGTATTGCACAAGTGTTGGATTATTGTGACAAATTTTTAAATTTTGTTTCTTCACCTAATACATACAGCAGCACAAAATGAAGCATTTCATTATAGGAAAAATTCTGTCTATTGAAATTAATAGTTAAAAACCAGAAATATGAGAGAAATAGCTTCCTTATGCAGAAAAATCAGAAGGAATATATAATAACAAAAATAATATTTTTTAATAAATTTATAATAGCAGGATATAAAGGTGATTATGGTATTTTGTATTCAAAATTACTTTGTGTTCACTCAATTGTTATAAATCTATTTTTTAAAAAGAATATTATAAAAGAATATACTGAAGGAAAAAAATTCTAAAATGAAAGAATGGAAAACAATCATTACTTTTTGGTAATTTGAGATTCTAATTTCGTAAAATAACCGAATTTTACTAGTTTGAAAAGTAAAAGAAATTTGCAAGAATTTAATTTGAAAAGGATCTTCACACTTTAAACATTCTGAGAAAAGAAATATTTAAAGTATTCTCACAAATGATAGTTAAGTAAAAATACTATTTGTTTCAAAAAATAATTTTAGTTACGCGTCATTCTGAGAGTTTTTACCAAGGAAACAAAAAAGTTACAAATAAAATGTTTTCTTAGCCATCATATTTAAAGAAGAATATTTATTTTCCTTCAGGCTAAAGCGAAGAAGATAGTTTTGTTTGGAGGAAAGGAAAAATTTCTAAGATATGTAAATTTTATTCTACCACTTATTCTTTCCTCAATTGAAAATAATTTCCTTCAATGTCCAAAGTGTTTTTCTGCAAGATTACATACATCAAACATTTTTAATAGTATACAATGCTGTAAAAAGAATCAAGTTTCATTTTGAAATATTGAGGCCAAAACACACACATTTTAAAATCTATTTTTCAGAATTCCATTTCAAAATGCAATGTTCAGGAATACTGTCTTTATTAGTCTTTTAATTTTGCTAATTTTATTTCTTATACTTTCTAAAAAATTTAGAGCCCCAACTCATTTCAAATTTTTGTATTCAGAAAAGAATATCATTTGTAACATATATCTTTATGGTAAGATAATTATTGTATAGTTTAAAAAACGTATTTAAATCATAAAAGTATGGCAATTTCTCCAAATATAAAAATCAAATGATTTTTTCTGTTAAATTAATATAGAAAAACACATCCACTTAGTACTGAAAATCTATTATTTACCTATTAAATTGGTTTAAATAAAAATACCATATCTGTATAAGTTAGGATAAGGATTTTGAATAGGAATTAATGAAAAACTTTCAAATCATGAATGATGCGTTTACTTCATCGGATAAAAAATCTATTAAAAGTATGAATGATATTTTATTCATTTTATTGGCCTCTTAAAAATTAAAGGCTACCTTTCTAATGGATTTATCTACAAGCTTTTATGACTTATTTAGTCAAAACATTTTGTGGTTTAAACTTAGTAGTTTAACTCACTAAGTTTTCACAGATATAAGCCAAGCCAAAAAGTGCTTTTAGACAGCAAAAAGAACCATTCTTCAAGTCACTAAAATTATAACGCTATATTTATCTTGGAGATTTGTTTAAGAGTCCTTTGCATGAACTAAACATTTCTAAATTGTTATTAAATTTTGATTAAAATTGAAATCCTGTTTCACTACTTGTGAATAATAATTATTATTATTTTCTATTTTATTGTTAATCAATTATTGTTATTATTATTTCTGTTTTATTACTAATTCAATGCTGTTATTATTCCTGTTTTATTACTAATTCAATATTGTTATTATTATTTCTGTTTTATTTATCAAAACTGTTTGACAATTGGTGATGAATAGCTAAAAGGCAAAGAGTAAGTTTTTTTAACATGCAACAGTTATCACCTCTATAAAAATATCTTATTAAGCAGTGAAACATACTCACATGATACAAGAGATGAAACCCGATTAACAGAAGCGACTGATAAGATAGATGTATGTTACTTATGACACTTGAACAAGCCAAGCTTGCTATGCCTTGGCAATGCGAATTTAAGTCAATAGGGAGCGTATTTCGTTTTAATCAGAGCACGACAAAGGTGAAAGTACGTCTTTTGCTCTTTTTAAATTCTCCGTTAGATGGCACCACCAGAGAATCCACTCCTTCAATTTTGACAATGATCTGAAGAGGGAGGAAATATTCTCCAGATTATTGGGCCCATGGTAACTGCTCAACGTCCGATCACAGGACATTCAAATTCAAAGATTTAACGAGCACGTATATCGCATTTACTCGGCGGGTCTTTGGCGGCATTGGGAATCGAACCTCGTCCTTCCGGATGGAATGCCGATACCCTAACCACTAGGCTACCACATGTAGAAAGCAGACTCATCTCTCATTTGCAGTGGTTGGGATTGAACCGAAACTTTTATTGCGAAAAGCATGGTTGTTCTACTAGGTTAAGCAAGCGAAAGTTATCTTTGATATAACGTAAAGGAGAAAACGTGAATACGGCTTGATTTTCAGAGATAAACAATCCGTATTCATGTTTGGCAAGGAAACTCTGATGACCCCCAAGCATCCACTCCAAAAGGGGTGCATGAACTGGGTAGAAACAGAGTAAGAGTTTTTTGATATCGCTGGTTCGCAAGAAAAAATAAAATAATTTTTTTGCAAAAATATGAATGTCCGATTGAAATTAATTATGAAACCCAGTTCGAGAGCAACAAAACATGTTGAAGAAGCACCTTGGGAACTAAGATTTCAAATTCAATTTAATAAGAGTTAATGACGGACATTATATTCATAGCCCATGTAGCACCAAAATGGGTACCTGGTACCGACATCCAGCAGTCAATGAATATGAAAAGGGATCAGTGATGGTCAGTTTATCTTTTTCATCACTGTACCGTCTTTCCTCTTGTGTCCATCAAAGAGATTACATATCAAAATGTTTAACAAAAAACTTTTTTAACTGATTACATATTGCTTTATGCTGATATAAAGATGTTTCGTGGATAGATGTTTCAGTAGATATTGATCATCTTTATACCTCTAAAATGATGAAATTTGGTATGCAAATAAAAAAAATTAATTATTACGAAAGTTAAAACTCTGGCCGAGTCAGACACCGGATCTCAATTCCGTTGAACACAGCTAAAACACATTGGCAAAATATGGGAAAATAAAATATTTTTCAACTAAGGAGATTATTCAAGATTTTTAATAGGAGCTGGTGAAAATTCTGGATGTACCTGAAAAAAGCTTCGTTCATTCCATGCACGGTTCTGCAATCGATGAAACAAAAGAATATGCAATTAAATATTAAATATATTGCAATATTTCTTTATATCAAAACTATCAACTTCAATAAAAAATATATATTAAAAATTAAATAGTATCAAATCTTCGGTTTTTAAATTTTCAAAATCAGACATGGTATTACTGATTGCATTAAATATTCCCCTACTTAATCACTGGAGCTACATAATTGCATATATATCGTTATGAAATCTTGATAACAGAAAGATTTTTTTTAATAACGGTAGGCACTGGGTGACTAACCTGCCACCACAATAAGGCTGGAAACTGCTACTCATTTACTGTTACCCGGTGGGCATCTGTGAACCAAGACGTGGAGGCGAATAGTATTACTGACGCCATACCACCCGTTTATAGGGTGGGCCACATTCATACACCATCCCAGAAGAAAGGACAAAGAAACACAGAGAGAAAGAAACATCCATGTCCGAACCGGGATACGAATCCGGGACCAACAGCCTACAAGTCAGGAACGCTAACCACTCTACCATTGTTTGGCTTAAAGAAAAATACAAGATCTTAATTTTATACTGCATACTACACTAAATAGAAGAGGGTTTTTCTCATATACAAGAAAGATATTACATGTAAGATTTTTTTCAAGAGCAGGCACTTGGGTGATGAACCCTATGCCTCAACAAGGCCAGAAACTGCTCTTAATTGTCGTTACCCAGCTTGCACCTGTGAACCAAGTCAGGCAGGCGAGTAGCAATGCCCGTGCCATACCACCACAAACCCGTTTATAGGGTGGGCCACATTTTTACTTCATCACAAAAGGACAGAGAAACACAAAGAGAACAGAGAAGGAGAGTAATATCTAGTTCCGAACCGGTATTCTAACCCGGGATCCACAGCTCAGGAGTCAGGACCACTCACCCATCGGTTGGTCCAAATTCCACCGGTCCATATTTCTATGTCGTTTTTAATATACATATTTCCAAAGGCGGGTACTTGGGAGACAAACCCTATGTCACAACAAAGCCAGTTACTGATACTCATTTGTCGTTACGCAGCGGACACCTATAAGCCATGTCACGGAGGCGAGTAGCATTGCCCGTGCTTTACCAAAACAAATCCGTTTATAGGGTGGGCCACTTTCATACATCATCACAGAAGAAAGGACAGAGAAACACACAGAGAACAGAGAAGGAAAGTAACATCCATGCCCGAAACGGGATTCGAACACGTTCCTGACTCCAACAGCTCAGGAGTCAGGAACGTTAACCACTCAGCCATCGGTCGGCGATATTATTTGTAAGATTATAAATTCTATTAATCTATCTATGTATATTTAGTTATGATGGTGATATATTAGTGTAATAAAGTTAAAATAAATATATTAATGACATCATATGTAATTTTTTTCTTAATATTGTGACACTAAAGTATCTTGAATAATTGATTAAAAATATCTTACAGCCAAAATGTACCTATTAAATCTTAAAATGAATAATACATTTTCGTAAAGACTTAAGTTTTAATTATTATAAAAAATTATTTTATTCTGGGTAAGTTTATAATTCTGCTTTTAATATTTTTTGAAATATTACATTTTTTCCTTGCAACACACAAAAAATTGAAAACTTTTTTTAATTGAATGTTTGAGAAATGAAGCCATATTATCTATTAAAAAAGAATGAAATTATAATTTTTTTTCTTTTACAAGATTAAAGCGAACATTATTAATTTTTTTGTCTTGAATAGGATGTAATCAAAACAAACAATACAAGGTTACCAGACTTCTGCTAATGACACATTATTTTTTAAATATTTCATTGAATCTTTTAGATTCAAATCGTTTTTTTCCTTACTACAATGTATAGAAATTTTTTCCCCTAGAATTTACAATTCTTACGTAAGAAAATAACATAAAAGTTTAAAGTAACATATGAAAAGAAAAAATAAGGCTTATATAAGAATTCCTAAAAATTTATTAGAGCATTTTGTTTATTTCAAAAGAAATTCTTAAAATTATTTTGGAAAAATACTGCTTTTCTTACAGTGATAAATTTTTGTTTGTATATTTTACAAAAATTCCGGTTATAGTTTGCTATGTTTTTTATAAAAGTGTAGCAATAAAATTTCTATTTAGTAGGCATTGGTTCCTTTTTAAGGTAAAATTTAAAATATTTAGTAGCATTATAGTTCTGAGTAAAAACCTTAAAAAATGTAAAGAAACAGGAAGAAAATATAAATTTAATATAAAGAAATTTATTTTTAGAAACTGTTTTAGGGTTTTGATAACCTTAAAATTATTATTGAAATATATAACTTAATTTTAAGAAAATTTCACTTGTATTATTTAGCTAACCTTTGTAAAAAATATTTTCTTAACTTTTATATTTAGTTGCATGTATTGCTGAGTTTAAATTCTTTTATTTAAAATATAATGTGATGTTAGATAAATTTGTTTTAATAACTCACTTTTGTTGCATATACGATAATAGCTTCTGTATAATTCAAATAGGAAAGCAAATGAGTATTTGAAAGTTTATTCTAGGAAGTGATTTCTTATATTTTATGTATGTACACATATAGTTAATAATACTTAAATTTATTAAGAAATATTTTAAAACTGCATGAAAATACTTTCTAAATATCTGCAATAAAGAAAAAAAACATGTTTACACAATGTAAATAAAATACTCAATGATTGAATTAATTAAGGCATTATTCCAAATTCTTGACCACAAATGTATTAAGAAGCTTAAATCATTATAACTATAATATATATATATACCTTAATGGCATTTTGAAATTTTCATGTTTGTTTAATTTTGTAGGCTAATCGAATATATTGATTTCCATTTCATAACAAACATTTATATGTCAAAATAACAGAATCAAAATTTTTATATTAGATAGAAAGTTAACCTACAAGTAAGATATATATATCTCAGATTCCACAGTACTTTAAAGTTAAACATTTTAAGGCAATCAAAATTAATGAAAATAACCGTTTTTTAACACAGTTTCACAACATTTTTTCATCGAGTGAACTATTGTTTAAAGATCATCCTTCTTAAATACGATAGGTCAAGAAGTAAATATAGCCTCAAAAAGTTACTTTTTAATTGATGGAACTATTCTTCGCACAAGGAATTTCCAATGTCACTATAAATTTTCTAATAGGATTCAGATTCGGGTTGTTTGCTACGTATAATTATAAATCTATGCCTTTATTTTTAAATTATACTTCGTAAATGTTTTGGCATATGGCATGGGGTAGAATGCTGCTGAAAGATAAACGGTCTACTTTTTTGGCACAAATACTGTATAATCCATTTTACCAAATACTGATTTTGATGATTTTTTTAGCGGATTTTCTTGTCTATCTGGCAACCTATTTTTTATTACGTCATACAAATAGAGATTTATAAGAATTATGTAAAAAATTCTATTTTTGTAACCCTATTTTACATCATAGCGAGACATCACTATACGTTATCTTAGAAACATTTCTTCATCGCCAAAAAATTTAGAATTTGGCATCTTGGATTACACGGCATATGTGCCACTTTATTGGGGAAAAGACCTCTGATACACAAATAATCTTGGTTTCAAGACAGTATAAATATATTTTCTTGGATTCAGAATGCCCTTCATCACTTGAATATGAGTCACATTATATGCATGCGTACGTATTGAAATCTGACATTCATTAGATTCTTTGTATTTGCTTCAGTTTAACCAGGATGGAACTCTTCTCAAAATCTAAGCCTCATGTATATTGGACCATTAAGTTATTTTTCTTCTTTTTAATTTAATTGATTTTATTTTCAATTTACTTTTTTATATTAAATTTCTATATATATAAATGCATCATACATGCAAACATACATACATACATACATACAGACAGACATACATACAGACAGACATACATACATAAATACATACAGACATGCATACATACATAAATACATACACACACATACATACACTCACACAAAGTGTGTGTGTGTTTATATTTGCGGGTGTATAAATACATACATATATAGGTATATATCAGCTTATTAATCAACAATTTTTCTAACTCTATTTGTGTTCCTCCTCTTATATATAACACAACAGAAAAATATGGAATCTACTTCAAGTCTTTAGAGAGAAGCATATTGAAGTGGATTAAAAAGTGAAGTTCTGATTAAAATTATAAGCCCTTAAGAAGGCAATTTTTTTCTTCAAATTCTTGCTTTAATTTTCACTTACCCGAAGAATTTTAAAAGTAGTTTAAGATACCAAAATTTGTTTCAGTATTAATACACATTATAATAACTATAAATAAATTATAATTAATTTTGTAATTTCTTGAAAACTCTTTGTTGAATTTATTAAATATTTTTGAACTGAATTTCTTTTTTTGTTATTTATTTGACATTCCTTCAAAAATTTTGGAATAAAAATAAATATTGAATCAATATTTACACTTCCCATTTTACGAATATTTATAATGTTAATCTTTTTTTCAATATACTTGCATCCACTTTCAACAGAGTGTTCATTAATTGTCTTTACATGAATTGTTTGAAATTCTTTTACTCTTCCTTTCATTTTAAATTTATTGAAAGAAAAGATGTGAATTTGATTTTTTGTCAAAATTCTAATAATGCATAAATAGAAAATAAATTGCCTTTTAAAAGAATGTATGATTATGCAAAAAATATTATCTTATTATTACCTTTTTTATACACTTTAATTATTACTTTTTATATAACTGACTAAGCAAAACATTTTCAAATAAGCAAAAACAAGCAGTAATTTCTTAATGTCTTTACATATTAATTTATTAATGAATTTCATTTATTTTAATTGTAGAATGGCTATTTTACAGGTCATTTTAAAATGAAAAGTTTCAAAAATATTTGAATTAGAAATTTTTTTAAAGAAATGTTATAAATATTATACTTAATTGAATTCTGAAGATAATGAAACTGCGCTTAATTAATTGAGGGAAATTACAAATTGCTTATGGATATTAATATTCATGCCATAACATAAGGATTGACGAATCTTTTACAATAAATATATGATAAGACTTGTCAAATTTAAAAGAAAATATATGTATAATCTTAAGAAAGATATATTTTTGGAATTATTTTTAGATTACGCAAGTTTATCAAGGAAACTAAATTGTTTTAATCATAAAAAAAGAAATCAACTGTTATTCTTTGTAAATCAAAACCACTTTTCATAAACAAATGATACATTCCTAAAGTGATTATTGAAATAATTTATTCCAATGCGTTTTCTATTTTTATCGACCTACATCTCTAGCTCTCGTATGTTAAGTAACCAAATCAACACCTGAGTTGGCATCTTTTTCCCATCACCACCTCAGCGGAGGGATATTGGAATTTACGAATATTTTAACACGCATGAGCTATTTCTGTAATGAACTTTGGTAGGATGAAGTATTGAACCTGCTAACTCTCGGTCCCGAAAATGTTTCTTTCTCTATTCATAAGATTATTACAGCACATTTTTAAATAAAAATAATTCTACTTCAAAATGTTGAAACATCTGAAATAGAAATCAAGAAGCTATTCTGTAAAATGTTCCAGAGAAATAAAATATCCTCTCCCCCCAAAAATGAATGAATTTTCAATAACATTTTTCCTTTGAATTTAAATTAAACACTATGAATTTTTTAGCTTTAGACCAATCTTTCAAAAATAAAACAAGTGAAAGTGCTCGAGAATAGTATCTGTAAAAAATCTTCAATGAAAGATTTCAAAGTCCTTTCCAGGTTTAAATATTTTGTTAGTTTTTGAGAAACTGTATAAATAATTCATACGTTTTAGATTTCTTTGTTGTGTACAGAAAATTACATGAATCTTTAAAACTTAGAATGTCTAGGTGTCTTACTAAACTTTAATGAAGCTCTTGTTTTATTTCGATACACAATTTGACATAATTCAAAGCCTGCTTCTACAGAGTATTGAATTCTATTCTTTAGAAAGATTTACAAAATCATTTTGTAGAGTGTTGCTACATAAAAATATGACAATGAAAAAGTTTTTTTTGATAATTTATTCGATGAAATTAGACTCAAATTCGTAATAAATTATAAGATTGTTCATTTTATAGAAAAATAAAATGAACTTGAGTAATATTTTATTAAATTGATTTTTTATTTAAAATAAAAATGAGTCTATAATATTTAAATGCTGCCTCTCTATTTCAATGAAAAAATATTAAATTAAAAAATAAAGCGGCATATTGTCTTGTCAATTTATACATAGATGAATATATATTGATATTTATTTGTATTATTTATAAAAGAGTAATTCTCATAAAATTGGATTATATTTCATAATTTTTTGTTACATTTAACAGGCTTAATAAATTGTTAAATACAGATGATAATTACTATGATTTTAAAAATAAAGTTAGAGACTAAGTGACTTAGTGCTTCTAAATTTGAAAATTAAAATAGAGATATTTGATTTATCCTTTTTCATTAGTTTTGTTACAGAATCACAACTATGTGTGTAAATTGTTTGCAATATAAAGAGCACAACTTGTTTTCCTAATAATATTTTCAAAATGTTCGTTTACAAATATATTCTGGCAGAACAGACATTCAATGTGACAAAATGTTTTCACAGTAAAGTTTAACTTCAAGACACAATACTAACGCTTAGTTAATTGTATCAAGTATATCTTCACAACAAAATCAAAATGATTTTTCGATAACTGTGCAAAAGTGCAAAAATTACAATGTAAAGTTTACATTTTTTAATTATTGAATATTTGTCAGAGCACCATTGTATGAAACGGTCTGTAGCAACTGATAGCTGTTAGTCTATACTTAATTTGCCAATACTAATAATTTTAGTTTAATTTTTTAACTGACTCTCTCTTGTCGATTATTATACACTTTTTTTAATCCCTGAAGCTGCTTAAAATTCATAACTGAAATAATTATAAATTTCAGGCAGTTTCATTGATTATATTATTATGCCTAAAATAGTAGTAATAATGAGGGAAATAAAATTTCAAAGCTGAGTTAAGACATTTAAAGGAATTCATAAAATTTACTGTGGATTTTATATTAGCAGACATGAAGAATTCGAATTTAATAAAATGCCTTTAACTTTAATTTTATTAAATTTGAATTCTTTATGTCCACCATTAATTTTATTAAAATCGAATTTCTTCATGCTTGCCAATATAAAATCCATCGTTAAATTAACGAATTCTTTTAAGTGTCTTAATTCAGTTTGGAAATTTCTTTAATTTTTTACATAAAATAAATGCAGTCATTTTAAAGTTATTATTTAAATAATATAATTTCATAAACATAATTATTTAATTTAACTAATAAATTCCATTTTAATTACATAAATTTTATTAAAATTTATAAAAATTAAATTATAAAATTATATATAAATATTTTTATTTAGTCAGAGGAATGAAATAAGTAAATAATTATTTTTTCTTACTTTAGGAGTTTTATATCTTTTATTTTTGAGAGTCTGCATATTCATGACAGCCTAAATTATCTTGGTGTGATTTAATTTAATTACAACTCAAAATTGTCATTTTATGGTATTATGTATTTCATATAAAATCATAGAATTTAAGTACAAGTGGTTAATAGCAATTATATAAAATTTAGATAAGAAATATTAAAAGTTACGAATAATATATGTATAAGTTTAATTTATATTCAATACTTTGAAGGAAAAAAATTATATTTTATGAATTCATTCTAAGAATAAATTTGCTTACCTTTAGTTTTTATTTACAGGTCAGCAAATCAAAACTGTACATATATAGATTTTAATTATTAAAAACAATTTAGCACATCCATAGTAAGCTAAAATACAGTTATCAATTCCGTCTTTTGTGTTTATTAACTCATAAGTAAAGTTTTTCTCTTTAGATTTTAGTTAACAAAATAATTTTATACAACTTAAATGAGATATAACGTAGTGATCTGTTTTCTATTTTGTATCTATTCATTTTAAAGCAAAGCAAAGTCATTTAGTTTTAGATTCTAATTATTGAAATGAAGTCATAACAGATCCATAATAACAAAAAATGCAATGATTAGTTCCCTCGTATTGTTTATTTATTCATCAGTAAAGCACTCATTCAATTTTAGAAAGTAGTTAACAAAAATAATTTAACTTATTTAATGCTATATTAAATAAGATCAAATATAGTGATTAGATCTCCATGTCTTGTTTATTTATTAATCAACATATAAATACTTTCATATTTAGATTCTAGTTATTAAAAAGAATTCCACATTTTTGAAATAAGATAAAATATAATAATCAGTTCTCTCTTTTCTATTTATTCATTATTCATTCATCAAAAAATACAGTATTTTATATTCTAGTTAATAAAATGACTTAGCATAATTTGAAATATAAAATAAAATATAGTGATGTGTTTTCCATTTTCAATTTATTTATTCAACAACATAAAAAATTTCTCCCTATTTTGATTCTAATTAATAAAAAGATTAACACAATTAAACACAATTATTCATCATTTCTCCAAAAATGAAGAGTACTATATTCTAGTTAATACAAATTACTTAGTATTATCTAAAATAAAATAAAATACAGCGATCAGTTTTCTTGTTTTTGTTTATTTATACGGCAGAAAAGTGAAATGATTAATCTTTAGATTCTAGTTAGTAAAAAGAACTTATAATCTCCAAAATAAGATAAAATACAGGAATGTGTTTTCTTTTTATTCATTTATCAGTATAGTAGATTTTTTAATATTGTCCTGCTATAGAGAATAACGACTCTAGAGAATAGAAAATAACGAGTTCAGAGAATAGAAAATAACGAGTCTAGAGAATAGAAAATAACGAGTCCAGGAAATAGAAAATAACGAGTCCAGGAAATAGAAAATAACGAGTCCAGGAAATAGAAAATAACGAGTAAATCATCAATAGCTAACAAACCACATTGAATACATTTCTAATTGGATAATTTGCATTCAAAAATAAAAATGGTTAATTGCTTCTTGAAATATACAGTTTATTGCTGTGAGTTAAATATTTTCATACTTAAAATCATTTTTATTGTATGAAAATCAACTAAAGTATTTTTATTATAGTTATGCACTTTAAAAAACTGATAAAAATATTGCGTTAAATCCGTCAAAATAAAATTTTAAAAATCATGTTATTAAAATAACTTAGCTGAAAATATAGTCCCATAAATATATAAAACAGACACATTTTAGTACAGAAAATTTTAGGGATAAAATGCTTCATTTGTAAAAAAAAAGTATGTTTTAGCCCATAAATTATGAATAAAATATATTTAGTATTTTTATCTTTTATAGTTCTAGAAATATTTCTAAGAAAAAGCTTAGTATTAACTATAATAATATTAATAAATTTGTTAAATTGTATTATACAATTATTATAAGTATTCTGTCACACAATTTAGATTATCACAATAATAGTCTTTACATTCATAATTATTACTTGAAAAATATTTTATGAGCATTAAAATTCACTGCAGAAAATAAAGATAAAGTAAATATAATCATCTATAATTAGAAACATTGCCATTAACTAAAATATATTATTTTACTCAGAAAAAATGTACAATGATGCATTTATTTCCTCCCACATCTTATAAAATTAACACTTTAACGCAGTTGATTTATTAAACATAATTAACTTTTAAAACACTACTTATAAAATTTCCGGAAAGCGAATGAAAAATTCTCTCTTTGAATGCATTTATGAGAGGCATTTAATGTGATATACAATCAAACGGTTTTAAAGAATCAAATTTATATTTAATCTAGAGCAAAAGAATATATGAAAATATGGTGATTTGAAAATGCGTGAATAAATAAACTTAATAAATTACTTAGACGATATGGCAGCATCAGAGAATTCACTCTTTCACCAAATAAGGCTCAACAGATCTCTCAAGTTAAATGAAAACAGCTGCATCGCAATAACTATCAAATATTTTCTGACTGAATGCGTTGCAATAGGTACGAGATAAATTGGTTGATAAAGCGAACTATCCATTAGGGAATGTTTCAATGGGGCAATTGATTTCAAACTGCCTTCCGTCTTTTACATCGACAATTAAAATTGCAATTGGAAGCATGTAATGGAGAATTGGGCTTAAAATGCCTATTTACAAATAGAGCATAATGGACTATAAAATTTTACCATTAGCGGGAAATTCACCTTTATGTACAATCTGGTGTGTATTAGTGGCAGAAATTACCATTGAATATATTAGATATTATATTCAAACAGAATATTTTGTTGTGAGAAATAGATGCTAAGGTTAAGAGAATTAATTCAGTTCTGTGTCCTTTACTTTTCATATGTGTTATATTTCTCCCGTACATTTTATTATTTTTTATGTATTGTTAAAAGATTCATTTGGCTTAAGCATGACCTTTTTCGCTATACATTCGTCATTTCAAATATAGTAATGTTTGAAATTAGTTTTTGAAGCTTGTAAGAAATAAAATATTTGCTTTCATAAGACCTTCCTAGTCTTTAGAGAATTGATTTTCAACTGTCATGAAAATGTTTTAGGACTGGAATAAAATTGCATTGTGCTTTTGTAAGGAAAAAATGTATTTTTCTTTAGTTTTAGTGATAAATATAGAATATATCATGAAAATTCCTTGTATTTACAAACTACGTTTCGGAAGAATTCACCATATAATATTTTACAATTAAATGAGTTGTTAGTTATAAAAATTATTATGAATGACTTTGAATAAAAATTGATGATAAAAATCATATTACTGAATCTATAGTAATTTGTTTTGTTTCATGAGTGTTTTAAATGCACAATGAATGAAAAATAATGCTTTAACTTTGCAAAGTGACAAATTTTCTATATTTTAAAATATTCTATAGGAATTGTATAATTACACACACTTTATTTAACATTTCTATATTATACCTTTGTTTACGTTCACCCTTAATTTATTGACTGATTGATAATTGGTAGATATTGGTTCTCATCAGAAGGCAACCTTGAATTTCCTTATTGATTGCAGATGACCAAAACATCAACATTGTTTTGGTCATCTGCAATTCCAGCAAATAAAAGTTAAGTATATGACTAAAAAAATATATTCTAAAAGAGTTTATTTTTAACACTCTGATAAAGTAATTTATTTTAGGTATACATATTTAGTTCTTAAACTAATCGCCGATAAAAAATACAACAGAATTATATTGATCAGCAGAAGCTGTAGTCATCAATCACAGAATTGCTATCGTTTGCAGAAATCTTTTCCCGTCAACTCAATTAACGACCACCCTTGTCATTCACAGAACTACCGATAATGCATAATTTAAACCATGAAAAGCTATGCTAATTCGTTAAATATTTTTTTAAAAAATTGTAGCTTATTTCCTTTTTCCGTCTGCTATAGCCGATCCCATTCATCTTCTTTTACTTTACTTAATATAGTGAAAGTTGTTTCTACGCACTAGATATATTTTTTGGCGATAATGAGAACACGAACTGTAAGTTAGCAGTCGAAAGTCAATTTTAAGCTGAATATATATCATTTAAATTATTTTCATTCTTTAGTTTGCTATTTTTTCTGCTAGAATTCTCATTTATTATCGCGCTTGGTTTAAAGTTTTGTTTGAATGAAAAATAGAATTTTAGACTTTTTTCTTTGTTTTAGCCAGATTAAGAAAATAATTCTGTTGTTAGTTATATAGCAAGTGGTTTGTAGTTAGTTAAAATGATTTTGTAGTCACAAAAAGTTCGGATATGAATTATGTAGAATAAAAATATAAAATGCAGTACAAAATGAATGTAGAATATCGTGTTGTACTTTTTTTACGTATGACAACTTTTTAAAATACAAAACATTCTAAATTGGGCAAAGTTGAATAGAACTTAAAAATTTTAAGAAAATAGGCAAATATTATTAACTTTTAAAAAAGGAAATGTTTTGGTAGAAAAAAGAATAATTGAAATACTTATCTTTAGAATGCTCTGCTTACATTAACATCTTAATTTAACATTAACATCTGTAGCTAAAATCCGCAGAAATTATTTAAAATATTTTATTAGGAATAAAAAATAAAGCAGATTTAGTATTTTTGGCATTTACATATGATTTTTATACTGAGTAATTGACTATTGATAATTAATTTCAATTAATGGTTACGTTGTTCTAGATAAGCCGCGAATTCTTGGTAGAAGTTTCTATTAGTGACAATAAAGTTAACTGATGAAAATAGACAAGGAAGTTTTACAATTAAAAAAACCCCATAAAATTTAAATAAATGAAAAAAATTGTCATTTATTCAATTTATTCTTTTTATAAAGTTTTTTTGATTTTACCAAAAAAATTTACAAAATTAGTTCCTGAAATAAACATTTTCTTATAATATATGTTTGAGAATTGATGCCGGTAAATAAATAAATATATGAAGCTTTTCAAATATTTTAATCAAAGAATGCTAAATTATTTTTGGTTTTTCCTGATATATATATATATATATATATATATATATATATATATATATATATATATATATATATATATATATATATATATATATATATATATATATATATATTTAAGTATTTATTTTATTAAGTTTTTAAATTTGAAAATTATAATGCTTTAATGGTTCAATTGCTCATATTTTCATACCTAAATGAGAAATTATTGGTTTGAAATGAACTTTTTGAAGGGTTTTAAAGAATAAGGAAAAGCCTTTTTGAAAAAGTGGGTTATTTAAATCTCTAAATAATTAGGAAAGTGCCAGTTTTGTGTATTTATCTCCAGTATTTCTACTTATTATTGGGGTAGACAAGCTTCTCGATAGTCCGAGCCATTTTTTAAAATTTGAAATTTTTCTCGAGCCGCAATTAAATATGTATTTTAAAGGCATGCCAAAAAGTATTAAACTTTTTTTTGTATCTATTGAAAACCAATAAATTAAAGTTCAAAATACGTGTATTGAATTTAAATATTAAAAATAAAACATTTATCTTACTTCCCTTGATGCATCTTCCAAGTTTTCATTAACAAATTCTCCCTACACAAGCTATCTTAACACGAAAGTTTTGCATGAGTAATGTTTCAGGAAATAACAACAATGGCTTCAGTCACATTATGAGTTTGATTGCTAAGCGGTCATCACAATTGACTGTTGTTTATTTAAATTTGATTTTAAAAAAGTACGTTTATCTGATCTTAATTTGGAACATAGTGGATACTGATTAGAAAACTGAGGATTATTGGCTTTATAATGTCGACATAAATTGCTAAACTTATAATTTTTGACCGTAGAATCACAAATAATACATAATGCGTTATAAATATAATAATAAAGAGAACAAATAAAAAAGGAAAACGCGATCAAGAAAATAGAAGTTTTAACAATGAGTGGGAGGAGAATTCCGTAAAAAAGGAATTCTCCTCCCACTCATTATTAAAACCTCTATTTTCTTGATCGCGTTTTCCTTTTTTATTTTCGTTCTCTTTCATCATATTTTTAAAACAACTGGAAATAAATAAACAAAATTTAGAAAATATAAGTTGTGTGTCATTAAAACACTGACAACACGTGTTACATACTGCGAAACAAATTAGAGTTAACTTACCAAAAATTACAGATTGCAAATGATATCCGTAGCAAGAGTGATATAAATTGTTACTTCCAGAGTACAATGTCAACTGTCCTTTGCGATGAAAGTATACAAATTCAAAAGTGGTCTGGAGTTGGACTATTACGTACGATTACCCCACCGTTTATGTTCGTTCACGTAGTTTTGTTGAGTCATATCATTCTTAACTTGGACGGTAATAAAATTTGTTACAACGTTGCACTAAGTCTTTCGTACTTGTTGTCAGTAATTTAAAAGACATTTTGAAACATATACAGAACGATAGTAATTTTTGAAATGTAATAACACAAAAAGGAAAAGAGAATTTGGGTGCACTTATTGAGAGCCACAAATAATCATTCTAAAAGCTGCATGTAGCTCACAAACCGCAGGTTGGCCACCCCTGACTTTTTATATTTTACATTACACGTTACTCATTCGACATAATTTAAAAGTTTATTTATTATTTTTACTTTCACTGTGATTGTTTGAATGAGAAAAAATCATATTTGCTTTATTTATTCAGGAAATAATTTTAAATTATCAACACAATAATAGATTTATGCAATTATTGATAGAAATAAATAATAGAAAATAAAACATCTTAAAATATGATGATTATTTAATTAAGAAAACAGGTTAAGAACAAGACAATTTTAATAAATTATTCAAATACAACACACCATATATTAATATAAATCAGTATTGAGAAAGTCTTGAAATTTTTTATAATTTAAACAGTACTTATATATGAAAAAATGTGATTCATATTAATCATACTTTCCATTCATTTATTCATAAAAAAGGACGGGTTCACAATTTCCCATTATTTTAAAGTAATCCATGAAATATTGTGTGAGTTGTAATTATTAGATTAAAATATATAATCATTAAATGTAATTGCCGCCCGTCCTGTCTAGTGGTCAGAGTCCCTGACTACGGATAGGAAGGTCCTGGGTTCGAATCCCGGTTCGGGCATGGATGTACTTTCTCTATCTATCCTGTCTTTGTCCTTTCCTTGTATGAATGAGGTGTAAATGGTTGCCTACCCTATAAACGGGTCCCTATGGCACGTGTGTACTGAGGAAGTCGGACTCCACACCAAAATATGGTTCAGTTGAAAAAGTGGAGCAGCGCACCCTATATTGCCAGCCTAGTTGGCACCCGACAACAGCAACAGCATTAAATGTAATTGAGGATTACACAGTGATATCAAATGAAAACAACATTTTAATGCATGAAAGATGATGGAATTTTTTTAAAAATATTATTTATAATTTTTTTTAATTGCTTAGTTTTAGTCCAAAATTTCCCTTTTAGGGAAAAGTCTTATAAAACAATTAAAACTTATAAAATATTTCGTTCCTTAATTTTTTTGAAAAAAAAATGAATTTTTTTATATACTGGTTCATAAAAGATAATATAAGCCTTGAATATTTTGCAAGAAACATTTTTTCATTCAAAACGACTGGCAAATAATATATATTTAATGTCCCCTCGCTTTTGATAAGCTAATAAAAGGACAGTATTTGCTACTGAAAGTTTTTACTTGCTTATCTAGTGAGTCCTTACGCAGATTACACTCGAAACAAAAAAAAATCCATTTTGGTTGTTTTCTTAACTTTTATATTTAAAGAAGGATGCTTGTTTTTCTTTGGAAAAAAATCTCTTTTGAAAAGAAAAAGAAGAATTGTTAAGATAAGAAAGTTTTATTTTAACTATTCACTCAAAATTTTGAAAAGAAGATAATTCAAACTTCAAAGATTTTTCGGTTCAAATAAATTAAAATGTACTTCAAAAATAATGCTATGCGTAACAATTTTTATCTGAACTATTATCTTCAAAATATTGAGATTACGCTTTGAACATTAAAGTTGTTTCAGCATTATAATTTTTCATTATTAGAATAAGGTAATGAAAATATAACAAATGAAGATTAAAGCTAATTTCTCTCATTAAAATTAATTATCTCAAAATAAAATTAGATAAATACTTATATATAAAAAATGCTAAAATTATAGATATTTCAGAACTTTATGATTAATATATTTTGTTTTCTACTATCATTCAAACACTTCTTGGCTAATATGAATTTAATAGATCTCGAGAAAAGTTTTAATTAGTTAATCAAATAGAAAACTAATCAAAGTAATATATTTAAAAATATTTTTCGTTTAAATAACTAAAAAAAATGGTAATTTTGTATTGCATTTTATGAATTCTATTGAATTCTATATTTCCGATAGCTTAGGTAGTTTGTTTTCGCATACTTCAATAATTAATGTCATTCATTCTTCAGAAGTTGATAAAATAAAAATACTTTCAATATTGTTTGCTCATGTTAAAAAATTTTATGAGAAAACCGCAACCACTAACTTTAGATTATCAATCCGATTTAAGACAATTCAAAATAAATTATTGAAAACCTTTAAAAATTTAGAAATAAAAAGTCTTGAATGGCTAATTATATCAATGCAGGAAAATATTTCAAATTTTCTCATTAAAGTAAATTTTTAATCGGGCTGTTGAAGAAAAATTCGTCAATAAAAGGATTCATATATTTTATTTAGTAGTATTACCAATAACTCAGAGCTCAGCTTTATTGATGATATTCATGTTGTTTAATGTCTTTTCTGATAATCTGTGCAAAACGGGTATTCAAATATAAATAAACCTTTGATTTTTAAAAGCAAATTAAAAATAATGTATTTGGACTTGGCTTACTGATAATGCAGGAAAACTATGCGGCAGAAATATGCTATAAATTGAGAAAAAGATAAAAAAATTACATAAATTTTTTAATATTAATGTTTCTTTAAAATTTTTTAAAATATGGTTTCTGTAGTATTAATTCCATTTATAAATGAAATTTGTTCTGATATATTTTACTTATATGATATACAGATTAATATCTAGTAAAATTTAATAAAAAATTTGCATTAAAATTTTAATAAAATTTAAATAAAAGTTTAAATTTTTGATATATAGGAGTTCATCCCTTTGGTAAATGAAAATCCAAATATGTTTATCACTTTAAGAGTCTATAAAACTTTCAGAATAACATCTTTCAATTGTTAATGCCTTAAAAATGGAAAATTATGAAATTTATTTTTTACATATTTCTTTTGACTTTATTTTGGTTAGTAGACTTTGTCAACGTAAATCTACATACTGTGTTTATCGTCTTTTTTAAGCCATTGTCAAATTGCGAGATAACATAAATGGCGTCTTTCTTTCATAGATAAAAATACATTATTTATCAATACCCTACTATTATTTATTAGTACACTAATATTTGATTCGGTTTAGTCATATATCAATTTATTTACTAATTAATAAAAATTGACAATACCAGCCATACTTATATCAGATATCAATTTCTGTACTAGTCCGTAAGGATAAGTGAAAGTATCTAACGATAGGAAATTCACAAAATTAGCTCCATTATTATAAAAACCAAACATTTATCATTGTCTTCCGCTTTAAATATTCATTAAATATAAACTTAAAAACAGCAACTGCTTTTGAAATTTAGATGAAAACATATTAATATAAACAAAATGCATTATTATCATTTTAAAACACATAAGTGATAACAAAGGAAATGAAATTAGACTAATATAAGAAAATGTAGTGATTTTTTATACAAGTAAAAATATTTATAATTTGCATAATAAGAGGATGAAAAAATCATTTTGAACATAAAACGCTATAGCACATCTGTTTTATCTGTCGCTATTTCTGTTATGGTTGATGGAAGACAAATTATATTACTACATTCGAATGTATAAATGTACTTATATTTACATTATTTTGAAAGCTCAATAAGCAAATTGAACAGATATTGTGTGTGAAGAAAAGAGAAAAAGTATTATGTAATAACATATCCAACAAGATATTGAGGCGTAGTAGTGAACTTCAGATAGAGGAAAACGGGTGATTTTAAAATCTGAATTTTCATCATAATCTGTACTCATTTGTATTGAAAACAGTAAGCAACTATATATGTTCAAAATATGATTGCAACAAATCATATTTACAACAAATTTTCTGTTTTTACAGATTTTAAAAGAGAATGTAGCAAACCAGATCAGATTTCTAACTTTAAAAGAACTTATCATTTTTGGGGATATATACCGCAGAAATCATTATTAATCAAAATAATATGCTGATAAATATTTTGGCAAACGAAAGTTTAGTAGAAAAAAAGTATTGAATTCAAATATCTTATTTTTTGTACATAAATCGTGTCGCTTGTAGATCTACGTAATTCTTTCCAAAATTTTCTTCCATAGTTAGGTACAAAAAGAGTGAGTGACATTCTTCTGGTGTCTCGAAAAGTATTAGATTTATAATTTTTTAAAAAATATAATCAGAGAACTTATATATGAATATACTGTATTAAATTTATAAAATTGTAAAATCAACAAAAATAAATTTATCAAGGATTCTTTTTGTTGTTCAGCTTAGAAAATCATGTAATGTTAATTCCTTTCTATCAAAGACTATATTTCAAAGATTATTGTTTATAAGGAAGAAAGTTAGCAAATAAAAATAATTAAATGTTAAGGAATGTGATTTTTTTTCTTGGCATAACACTCATTGATTATAAGTTGTATTTTAAGCGTATTAAGAATTACTATTAGATATATTAAAACTATAACGCAAGGATTCACTCTAGAATACAGTTTTCGAAATTAAAGGTGGAATTGACTATTCGCCATCTGACACTGTTGAATAAAGGGGGATGTATATTTTGCCCTTTTTCTTTTATACATGTATATCAAGTTTTTCCAAATTTTCAACGAAACTAGTATGATATACCCCCCCCCCTCCATAATTGATGACCTTTGCGACTTTTTTCATCACTAAGTTGAATACATGTTTTTGGAACTGGAAATTTCCCCGAGTTCGTTGAATTGTAACTCAGAATAAAAAAATTCAAAAACTGTTTCCACTTAAAAATACATATATATGATGTAAAACGGGAGAATATAGAAAACCTGGCCACGAAAAAAAAAAAAATCCGAAAAGGAACTAAAACTCAAATTGAAAATACTATTATCAAAACAAAAACGGCTAGATTTGGCACGAAATCTCTCAGCGGTATATATATCATACGTATATCTTTTCTAAATATCGTCTCTGAATAATGCTCAGTCTCAAAGAAATATCCGCCAAGAAAGGATAATTAAGGTGAATTTTCATTTACTTTAATTTGACAACTAGACTATTATTCCTCATACTGCGAATATTTCATAGTATAAAGAATAGTGAATATCGAATAATGGAATAAAATTTAAAACGATAATATTTTTTACTTTTGTAAAAAGTAGAAAAAAATGGATTGCTTTTACTAATGTTTTTATATTACGTATTCAAACCTAATCTTGATAAAGGAAGAAAATTTTAATCAGAGATTTAATAAGGCCTTTTTCTCTCATGATTTTAAGGTAGTTTACTTTTCATTCACAAACTATATAAAATTTAAAAATTGTTTTATAATCTAAGATATTATATTTTGGAATTATTTTGCATTATTTTCTTAAATACACAGACACTGTTTTATTAGATTTATTCTAAATAAATAAAATCTTAATAATTTGTATGTTGAACAAAATATTATAGCTACTAAATCATGCTATAGATCACATGTGCTTGTTGGAAATTCAGAAATCCATATAACATTAAGATAATTCAAAGCTATTTTATGGAGGAACACATTATCAAATATTTGCTGTTTCATGATGTGTAATATGCTAATGATAACTGATCAAATATTTACAAGTCTTTTTAAGAACTTTTTTTCAGATTATTCTATTTGCATTTTTTTTTAAATAATAAGTAATAAAAATTTAAAAAGACGTAAAAATTAGGAATAATTTTCTTTTTCAAACGTCGATGGGTGGTTTAACGTTTTCTGCTATTTTCTCAAGGAGTGCTAAGCCCAGTAAAGCTGAAAATATTTTCAAACATAAGCTAAGGAATTTTGTAAGTGTAAAAGCAAAAATATTTACTTTGGAAGCCCGATCAAAAGAAAATATAAAGATATATCTTTAGGTTTTCAAACTCGAAATGCCAAAGTCGCTTTTTATCAAGAAAGAAAAGCAACTTATATTCCAGACAATATTTCCTAAACATATAAATTCCTTTTTGAATTGGATCAAAATCTTCAATACTTATTTTTCTTTTCAACAGGAAACTAATGTTTCAAAGCTAATATGTGTTTTATATGTACGCTGATGCTTCCTAAAGTTATCCCCACTTTTTTGATGGAAGGCAACGCTTGAAAAGCCAGAAATATTTTTTGGTTTTTCTTTGGTTAAAAGTTAAGTGGATTTTCCTTCGCAATCTTTAGAATATCGTATGATGATGGGAATGATCTGTCATTCTAGCTTTGTATTTTGTCTGAAATATTGGGAGAGAAAATACTCATTTTGGATGGATTCTCTTATATGACAATGTGAGTTCAAGCAATGGTTGCATTATTTTGAAAGAAATAGGGAAAACTTCTTATGTGATACTGTTTTTAAGATGTACTAATGTATACCTTAATTTTTTTCATGATTTTAATTTAAATAGAAAAAGTATTGAATCTATATAGTTTACAAGCAATTTTAAATTAAATGTTTAAAAGAAATATAGCAGAAATATGTTTTAGGAAATGTGTAAAACGGGAAAATAGGAAATGTTTTTCTTCAATATTATAATACACGAACAATGTCGATTTCTTTGTGAAGACAAACTAGGTGTAATAAAGTATTGAAATTAAATATACTGCTTACTATAATGAAATACAAATAAAGTATTTTTGTAATTAACTATTGTTGTTGTTACTTATGAGGCTTCGACCTACCAAACTCGCTATGGTATTGGCTATGGGAATTTAAGTCAGTAGGGTGCGTCTTTTATTCAACCAGAGCATCACGAAGGTAAATGTACGAATTTGCTCTAAACTTCTCCGATAGATGGCGCAAATTACATACATACATAACTGTGTGGGGAGACCCCGGACTGTACCTTAAGGTTAACGAGGTGCCGTCTCCCCAACACACCTAGTATGCTCCACACCTCTACAAGGTTCGTGGGGGCACCACCATCGTGGCATTTAACAAGACAAAGAAATTGTGCTTACAAATTGGTAGCAAGAAGTTACAAAACATTTTAAGGGACTTTAAGCCCTGTGTTAAACATCAGGCAATAGCATTAAATATTTTCTCTGAGTTAAAAATAAAATATAACATGATGACACATACAACGAACAATGGAGAAACAATTTACCATCAATGAAAAGACAGTTAACAATTTCTAGGGTAATTATGGCATTAAAATATTATATACATTGAAAGCAATATTATAAATTGTATGAGCATTTAATTATAAAAAGGAAAAAAATGGCATGATACGAAAGTTGATAATTATATACAGGCAGGTAGCGTATACAAGTTTAACAAGCACTTTAGCTTTTAAAAGTACTTTAGGTTCAAAAAAATATTCAAAAGGTATCTAAGGTGCTAAAAGGGAATAGGATTCAAAAAAGTTTTTAAAGTTCTAATGCCGTCTCATAATGTTTGAAAAGTCCAAACATGTCGGAACATATAGTTCATAAATATTTCATTAAGTTCATAAAAATCTTTATACACCATTACTAATTATGGAAGAAAGTTAACTTCAAGAATAGTTTTCTGACTCGTCTGTGAAAGCGTGGCCTAAATCCTGACAATGTTCTAATCCTCGTTTGTTGAGATGAATCATCAGCTTTGTGAGGAGTCATCTGCGGTGACAATCTTTTAAGCAAAATCTCAGGAACTCCATGTTGGTCTGTTAGGAGTTCTTCTTTAAGTGGTATTTCTAAGTCGCTGGGCACTCTAGGACATAGTGGAAAGGGTCCCCCTGGGCTCCACAGATACAGGTTGATGAAACTGCCTTTCCGAATCTTTGGAAATACTGTGGAAACGGGCCGTGAAATGTTAGCAGCTGGTTGAGGTATGGATTATCATACGTTAGCTTGCTAGAGATTTCTGAGAGTAGATGTTTGGTCATTTGATCCCTGTTGTTGCATTGTCCCACAGAGACAGCCATTTCTGAAGTGTGAAGTGCTTCAGTTGTTTGATAAGTGAAGATCTTGGATATGGAATCACTAATGCTTCAGATTAATAAATTTTTGTGGCTTCCTTTGCAGCGATGTCGGCGCACTCATTTCCAACATCACATTGATGCCCTTTAATTCAGTTAAGATTAATGTGCGAAGTTGCAGCTGCTAGTTTTCTCTGTATGGCATGCATTATTGATGATGTGTGAAATGGGTTAAGTAAGGCATGCAAAGTTGATGAGCTATCAGACTAAATGGTTACAGATCTGAGGCCTTGGGCATTAGTGATGTTGATAGTTTCGAAAATGACTATGGCCTCTGCTTGAAAGACTGAGTTCTTATTCCTCAGCTTAATTTTGTATTCTTTAAGTTGTTTGTCTTAATGATAAATTATTCGGCCTGCACCTGCTTTACCGTCAATATATGATCCATCGGTATAGATATTGTAAATTTTGATTAACTTGATTTGACCTTATGCTGGCGAGGAGGGTTTGGAGGGCAGATTGTGGATGTGAGTTACCTTAAGTCTTATCGATGGACACAGTCCTAATGCACAGGATATTCATAGTCAGACGCACTGAGGGTTTGGTATCCCAGCACAGTAGTTTCCTGCTGTTGCAGTACCCTAGTTTTGTGTGCTAGCTGGCTGCAGGTAAGATGAAGTGGTGGCAGGCCTACCAGTGTGTTGAGGGCAATTGTGGACGTGGTCCTGAAGCTTCTCGTGATTAATAATGTAAAGTAGCACTGTAGGTTGTCTAATTTCCACTGCTTTCTAACAGTCGTGAGTAGAATTCACAAGGATGAGCCATAAGTAACCATTTTCTACATGACAGAAAGGTAAATTGCTTTAGTAATTTTATTTTTAATGCCCCAGTCTTTAGCGATCATGGAGCGGTAACGCTGAACTATTGGTATCATCTTTGTTTTTAACTGCCTGATATGTTGTAAGAAGGACATTTTGCTATCTATTGTTACTCCGAGATATTTTAGTATGCTTTAGGCTATTATTTTCTAATGTTATTCTGGGATTTGATTTTATAATTATTTTTTTTTCTGGTGCAGGATAAGGATTTGCGATTGGGATGAGAAATTGTGAGCTTTAAGTTGCTACAGTATTTTAAAAAAATGTTGCAAAGATTCATTACAATGTGATTGCAGAGATGCTTTTGTATTGCATTCAACTACTAATAATATGTCGTCGGCGAAGGCAATTACTTTCGTATGTTCTGGCCAGGATGATGTTAATAATTCATTAAAGAAGATGTTCCACAGGATGGGGCCACCAACAGATCCCTGTGGGCATCCCTTGGAGTGAGGAATTGTGACGCACTCTCCATCACATCATGAACCGTGGTGAGCGATCTGTCTTCCTAAAAGCTGAAGATCAAGGATGTTATATAACTTGGACATCTAATTTGTAGCAGTGCTTGACGCAGCCTTGGCCACCAAGTGAGTCAAAATCCTGCTGGATATCCAGCGCAATCAGTGCTACGTAATTCTGCTTATGATGTGATTCGTCAATTATGTTTCTAAGTTTATGGAAGGTATGTTCTGTCGAGCTGTTGCTTCGAAATCCGTATTGGTGATTACTAATGAAATTTGTTTTATACAAGCCTTCCTTCAATCTCTCCAAAACTTTCCCTAGGGTTGATAATAAGCAGATTGGCCGATAGGAGGTCGGGAGACTAGGGTATTTATTTTTCTTTAGAAAGTAAATAACATGACCCTGTTTGAATGGTTTGGGGAAAGTCTTAAGCGTAAGGCAAAGATTAAAATATTGCAGGAGGAAAAGTTGCATTTGCTCGAAAGAGAAGCTTGAAAATCACATTGTCTATCCCATCTAGGCCTGGAACTTATGAATTGACAAGATTCTTGATAATATACTTTAGTTCATTGAATGCAAAGGGTGGGTCAGTTATGGTTGTGGGATTTAGGGAACGACTTCTGATTCTGTGATGGTGTTGATTGTCAGTTGCAATGTCATCTGCTGAAAAAGTAGCTTTCAAAAGGTCCTGAAGTATGGTGGTGGTAGTCTGACTAGTATTGGTTGTAGTCGTGAGAATCTGAAACTGTGTGGGCTGGAAAGTTTTGTAGGTAACAATTTGTTGAATAATACCATGTTCCTTATTATTCGTTGTGCAGAACCGTGACCAGCTCTGTAATTTTACTTCTAAAATTGATCTTTTATAGGTGGCCAGGTGTTACTTATACTTAAGATGCAGCTGATCTCTAATGGCTGGTGTAGGTGCATTTTTCATTATTCTTTGTATGGCACTTGTTTTTTGCTTTTGACTCCTCAGGCTGGTCGTCCACCAAAACAGGTTTGTTTTCTTAACTGAATTTCGGATACTGAAGACCTCTTCTGACGTTGATTTTATAACATCCATGAGTTGGATGGTAATTTGTTCTAGGTCGTTGGGTGAATTCACACGTTGAATTTCTATTTTAAGTTGATTCAGATTGAGTTTGATTTTTTGAATAAACTTGTGTTGACATTTGTAGGAATTGTAACGTCCATTAAAAGTGATGATATGATGGATTTCGAAGAGATACGAAATGTTATGTGTTTATGATCAGAGCATGTAACATCGTCAGTCACAGCAGCCCACTGATCTATTAGGCTGGAGGCAAAATCGTTTACTTTGGTCAATTCTGGCCATCCAATTCCAATAGGGCCTTCGAATGTTAGTGGGCAGCCCTGGTCGTTAGTGGTAGAGAGATGGTGCTGTGAAATTAAGTCTTCCAAGAGGAGTCCTCTATGGTCATTAGAAGTGTAGCCCCACAGTATGTTATACGCATTAAAGTCTCCTCCAATAATTATTGGCATTCCCGGATAGCTTTCAAAGATGTTATATAACTGCTGAAGAGCAGTTTCAATCCTTTCATAGGGTGAGGAATACAGTCTGGCAACAAGTAAAGGACGTGGTTGCAGATCCAGCTGAATCACAACAAGATCTCTTGTTGATTGAATTATTGTGGGATTAAAAGGTGGATTGACAATGATGGCCGCTCGTAGGTTGTCTGGCCCCATTGCATGAAAAACATTCCATCTAAGAGGAATTCCCCTGATGCTCCCTTTCAATGCATACGGTTCTTGTATTAATATCGATGCTGTTGGTGGCTATGAATTGTGAAAATTGGGCAATTGCCGATCTGCTGCGTTGTAAGTTAGCTTGGAAACAAGTTACATTGTTGCAGGATTAGTTAAATTTTTATCAGTTGGGTGCAGTACAATTGGTATTGATAGCGTACTGTTTAAGTTATCATTACTGGTAATTGAGGTTTCGTTGCTGTTATGAGTGGGCATTTTAGTTAAAGTAATTGACTGATCAGTTATTTATCGATTAGTGGAGCTGCGGTAAGTGGTTTGCTTGTAGTATGTTCTTTTTGGTTTTTCTAGCTGTTCGTTGGTAAAGTTGTTATCTGATGGGCAGTTGAAAACATATGACGGGTAATTAGTAGGGTACTGACATCCTTTTTTATTATTCTCAAAACACAGTTGATGCAAAAAGATTTATTTTCGGTACATTCATACGTCATGTGTTCACCTCCGCATTTTCCTGCAATTGGTAGTTGTGTGATGGAAATACTGGCAGTTTTGGCATCTACGCACTGTCAAAAAGCGTTTCATTCTGAATCTTCCTAAACCTAGGAAAGTGAAGTGATTTTTGAGGAGCTTTAGCTCCAATGGTCTTGGGAGTTCAAAGATCCATTTCCACAAGTTGAATTTACTTAGACTTTTTCTAGTTTGGAGAATCTTAATATCCTGTGTATTTTTCAGACTTAAGTCCTCCTGAATCGCGTTGAGGATTATTTCATCAGTGGTGGTTTCTGGAGTGTTAAGAAGAATTAGCCGTATTTTCAATATTTCCTTTGAGACCGCCGTACTTTTTTATTGTTAAGAATTGTTGATAGCTGTGTTATGTCCTTATGGTTCCTGCATTGGATTTCGACATGGGTTTTTCTAATGTAAATACCTTTAGGTTGGACATCACTTTCAACTTGTCTCAGTGTTTGTCCGATATTGTCTGCTGGAGCTCTCTTTATTATTAGGCATGGCTGAGATTTTACCACTTGACTATAAGTTTTTTGATTCTGCTGGTTTGGTTCCAGGTTCTTCCTTAAAGGTTGTAGAGTGGACTTTTGAAGTTTGTTGTTTAAGAATTTAAAAGCATTTGCTAATTCAGGTATGTTCTGTTCCCTTAGGTCTTTTAAATTCTGCAAGAGCACTTTCGATGTTGGGTCAATGTTTTCGATGGGGAGTGTTGGTTGAGGAGTTGCGAATTTAAATTCCTCTTGTAGGTTTTTAATGAGAGCTAGGGCTCTATCGCGATTCTTAGTCGGGAAAAGGAATCTGCCCTTATTCGATGATTTTCTATAGGGCTTGTGCAACATTGCAAGTGGTGTTGCATCTTTAATTTTTTGTTTTTTCCTTCTTTTTTCAATTTGTGATGGTGACTTTACTACCGCTGGGCGCAAAATAATCTCTTCACTATGAGAGTTAAGATTATCAGTAGTGCCAAGGTCTGAATCTAAACCATTTAAGAGGTTTTCTGGATCATTTGTGTAGGTATGTTTATGGGTAAATTCAATTCAGACATTAAAATTTGCGTGTTCAATTTGGAAAATGTTGAAAACTGATTAAACCAATAGGCTTATTGTTTAGAAAAAAATATTATGTAATGATGAGAATATACTATTGATGAAAAAAATGAATATAAATGTAAAGTCTGACAATAGATACCGAGGAAATGACCTAGATGCCATGATCATCCCGTCCCATGCATCAACCTGCACATCCGGCGTACAAAATAAATGAAGCAAATTTCTGTGATTTAATGTAATAAAAAATGTAAGTAAAACAATATTACAAAAAAAAGAATATAAAAACAGACAGTGTCATGAAGAAAACCCCATGGGACGCTTTCAGTAAAAAGTCTTATCAGTGTAATCCTACTGATGGTGTTGATTTCATTAATATAAATCAACACCATCAGTAGAATTACATAAAATTTTTAATAAACATTGATTATTAATCAAGGAAAAAAAGATTAAGAAGTAGTCCATCAGATAAGCATAGCGCTGAAACTCGCATGTCTGTATCTTAATTTGGGCTGTTTTATTTGTAAATTATTTGATTATCTTTCTTTTTTTAAATGATAAGAAATAATTGTAATAAAACAATTATAAAAGATTGAACATTAATTTATTTACAAGATAATTTTTATAGATTAATTTATTTTACAAGCATTTATAATTGTCGAATTAACATTGAAAAATAATTATTAGACAGATATATTGATTATAAAAAATGAAAGACATTAAAAGTTAATGTAAAAAGTACAATTAATAATCATATATTACTATAAAATCTCAAAATTAAAATTAACGTGTTAAAATAAAAAAAAATAAATAAATATAAAAAGGTAAATAAAAATAAAATTTAAAAATAAAAAAATAAAAGAAAAATTATTTTTTTCAGTTATAACAACAATAATAATTGAATAAAAATAAATAAAAAAATATGAGTCATTTAGTGAGACTTATTTAAAAGAGTCAGACTAGAACGCGAAAAAGTTGTAGTCCAAATGTACGGGAGAAAGAGAAAAAAAGAAAAAAAGTTTAAATCAAGAACTAAATTGAAAAAAAATAATTAAATAAATTTTAGTCCCTATACTTAAGCATAGATGCTAAAAGTTAAAAAGAACAAGTCCACAAAAAGAGAAATGGAAAGTACCTATATATATATATATATATATATATATATATATATATATATATATATATATATATATATATATATATATATATATATATATATATATATATATATATATATATATATATATATATATATATATATATACTTTCTAAGTGTGAATATTAGAAGCACATTTAGAAATAAGGAACTTAGAACTTTGTTCCATGTAGCAGTGACAATTAGAAACCGAGAAAACAGCTGATTAATATTAAAATTAGTTAAGCGCAGGGAATTCGGTGTGCAATGTGTTAAGATGAAAAAGAACAGGGGCACAAAACGGGGAACAAAAAGCAGAATTGTGGGGAAAAAAAAAAAACTTCTACATAGGGGAAAAAATGAAGAAACACGAGGAGAAAATACGAAAAGAAATACAATTTCTTAATGCACTAATTATACCATATCTCATTAACTGTTGATTGGAAACAGAAATTACATACTTAAGAATAGTCACAGAAATCCACTCCGAATAGACAAAAAATGATCGGAGTGGATTGATTAAAAATTAAAAAGTTACGGTAGTTTTAAGGTAAGAATTGCAATCTAAAAATCCAAAAATACAAAATTAATGGAATAAAAATAAAAAATTTACAAAATTATAGGAAAATAACTATTGCTCTTACAATTATAAATTATGCATTTTTTTGGAAACGGAATAATATCCTCTCCAATTTGAGAAATATTTTAGAAATAGGAGAATTAGAACCGAAGTCATTAAGGAATAATTAAAAAGGTTGAAAATAATTTGCGAAAAACTGACGAATAACATGGATTGTATGTATTTATTAAAAGGTCAATATCTTCGGTTCCAATGATCCCATCAACACAGTCTATCATCGAAATGCACGAAATCAATGCACGGAACGTAATAATACGACATCTGAGCACTTACCTTCGTTTTAGCAGCTCATCATGATATTAATTAATCCAAAGAAACAATGATTGATAGGAAAATTTTTAAAGTATCGAAAACAAGTTTTTGGAAAAGCAAATTTCTACTTTTCGAAATTTTTGCCACAGAATTCACACCAATTGTACTTGGGATAAATATCTTCAGAGCTACAGTGATAACTAGATAAACTAATTAATTGCGACCTTCTAATTAGCCGCGAAAGAAAAATCACGAATCTCCGTTTCTGGGGTTGTACGAATGGTTGCTATGCAGACGGAACTCCGTTACTGGGGGTGTACGAATGGTTGCTATCCGGACTGTGACAGCAAGACAAACAAAGAAACACGTCCGCTCAGTACAAGAGCTGGAAGCAAACCTTTAGATGGCGCCACTAGAGAATATATTCTTTTAATTATGACATTGTTCTGAAGAGAGAGAAAATTTACTCCATAGCATTACACCCATGGTAAATGTTCAACGACCGACCATAGAACTTTCGATTCCACAGATTTAACGAGCACGTATATCGCGCTCATGTACTCGGAGGGTCTTCGAACCCCTCCCTTCCGGACGGAATTAGGCCGATACCCTAACCACTAGGCTACCACGGCACTGTAATTTACTATAAATTAAAAAATGTTTTTACAATATTTTCAAGAGTCTTTCTCTGAACTATTTTGAAAAGAAAGAGAAAAAAATTTGTATTGTACTGGTTTTAAAATATGTGTATGCAATAATACTAAAATTTTTAATATCATGGCAATTTTAATTTAGAAGGAGAAAATTGAAATTTATTCTCAAACAATTAAAAATTTCTAAGCGTTTTTGGTATTAATCGAAAAAACGGGAAAATAAAAAATTGTGATCTGTAATTTTTTTCTTTGCTAAAACTATCATTCTAAAGATAAAGTAGCTCTAACAAAATATTTAAACTGAAAAAAATGTGTTTTTTTATAATTTATTCAGAAATTATTCTTGATTCAACTCTAAATTGTAATAATTAAGTACTAAATGAGTGTTCGAAGATTGCACCATTAGCTTAGTCTTTCCAAAGAAATTTATTTCTTTTTCTATGTTAAATATGCTACTTTGTTACAAGGCGTTTATGGTATACATTCAAATCAAAACATTATTAGCGTTTAACACTTTTTATAGATAAGACATGTATTTATTCTTAAAAGTAAGCTTATGACTAATTTTAAAGAAATTGTTTGGAGCATGTTTTTAACATTTTGAGAAAAATATATTTTAAAATGTATTGTATGAAATTGAATATAACTGCATCTTCAATATTCTTTTTCAATAAATAAAATAAATATTTATTGTATTAGGTTGGTGCGTATGAAATGTCGGATTCTCTTTACATGCGGACGTTTTCCTCCCTGTTTTCGTTATACTTTTGTATTTGGCATAACCTCATTCATACTCGTATTGTCCATTGCTAGAGACTCATTTCAGCAAAATAGGTTTTCTCGAAGGTCTTCCCTTTTTTATGTCTTTTGAGTTTATTGCCGATATGAATTCTGCCGACATTCGCGTCATTTTCTTATATGAGTACAAACTTGGTAATAGTGCTGCAAAAGCTGCACGCAACATAAACCAAGCGTTTGGGGAGAATACGGTTAACGATCGGAAAGTGCAGCGTTGGTTCGAAAAATTTCGGACTGGCGATTTTTCACTGCAAAATGAGCCGCGCGGAAGACCCAAAACGTCTGTGAAGAATGATGACCTGAAGGCTCTAGTGGAAGCGGATCCAGCCGTATCCACGAGGGAACTTGCTATCAGGATGAAAGTTGACCATACAACGATATTGAGACACTTTTCTGAGATTGGCAAGGTTAAGAAGATGGACAAGTGGGTACCGCACGCACTGACAGAGCGAAATAAGCTGGATCGGTTAAACGTATGCTCATCATTGCAGCATCCACCATATTCACCGGATCTCTCGCCGACCAATTTTCATTTTTTCAAGCATTTAGAGCTGTTTTTAAGGGGCAAACACTGTTGTGGTGAACTCGGTAATTTTCGAAGAATCCCGAGGAAAACCCAGATTCGTTTTTCAAGTAATTGAATGACAGAGATGAATTCAAAACAAAATACAATAAAACTTAATAATTTATTTTAGTAACTTATTTACAAGAGAAATTTACATTTACAATCATAGCATTCTTGATTAAACAATAGAGATTCTAAAATTACTATTTATTTTATGACAATTACACATTAATATCATCATAACTGAGTGCGACCAGACGGACGAGGAACGAGAGATCAGACTCACCCCTTTTTGAAGTAACCGTTGTTCTCCCAACGTCAATGGCATTACCGGCTCAGGATCTCGCTTGCCTTGCTCCTCGCTCATGGGTTTTCCCTCTTTTCTCTCTTTCTCTGGTATCTCTTCTCAGACTCTGTCGTTTCTATTCTGTTCGTCTATTTGGCGGACATCTGCAGCTCCATTCTGGAAATTCGAGGCAGGGTTCCTTCTGGAATGTGGGTTTATATTTTGTATACAACTAAAATCGTTTTAGCATCTTCTTATGCTCAATGAGGACCTAGTCCTCAATTGTGGACTCCTTTTCTTTGTCGGGCTACTCTGGGGCTTCTGTGTGTCTTCTCTGTGTTTTGATGCAGTTTTTAACTCTTCATAATTTTCGGCTTAACTCCTCCTCTTTACACCATTGGTTTTCCAAAGTTCTGTAGTTCCTCCTATACTTCTATGGGATAGGTCAGAAATCTCTCCCCCTCATTCCCGACTGGTCAGATTTACAAATAATACATATCATAAAACAATATACTTTGCCTGCAATTTCCTCCAGATCACTCATCCCTTCCGAAAGGGAAAATGTATTCTTTTATTGCACTTGTTTCATTGTGCCAATTTTTATTACATCCTTTCCTTTATATTATTCCCGCTTAGGTTGAAAGGAAAAGAGGAAACTCTTAAATTTAAAGTGCAATAAAAATACACACACACATTTTCTCAGGGTTTGGTTATGTCGTATTACACTACGACAAACACTATGAAAATGAAGACAGTCTAAAAAACTCGATATCAGAGTTTATTAATTCTAAAGACCAAAATTTTTTTAAGACAGGCATCTACGCTTTAAAATCTCGTTGGGAGAAGTGTATTGAAGCGAATGGTGCATACTTTGATTGAATAAACAGCTTTTGAAGAAAGATATGCAGTTTTATACAATCACTTAAGAATCCGACATTTCATACGCACCAACCTAATAATAATTAAAGTGCAAGGATTTTTTTCACATGCGTGTTCATAATAAATGTTAAACGAATTACATCTAATGGATTCACTTAAGTTTTAAATTTTCCAAGCATAGCTAGTTGTAAACTCTTTCAAATTGATTTACACATTTTGTGGAAAACTTTATGTGTCCCATAAAATTATATACTAGTAATAAAAAATGCTTTTCAGTAAACCTTAAAACATGTGCTAGGAAAAATTATCAAATGTTTAAAATCTAACTTAAATATTTTACGTTCATGGATCTAGACAGCAATAAAAGTAAAAAAAAATTGATAAATTTTCTCTTTTAATACATATATATTATTTAATCTACCAGAAGACAAGTATTTAAAATGAAGTGAAATAAGTCAATACTTTTTAAAAATAAAAATGTACTATTTTTTTCAAAATAGTATTGACTAATTTAATTTCACTTTAAAACTTTGTTTCAAATTTTTTTTTATCGAATTTCAGTTAACAAATATATACTTTAAAAATTTTTCTTTAAAATTCTATCTGTTCATCAAAAGATAGATACATTTATTAATAATAATAAAAGATGTGAAAAATATTTTTTTTTACCGAGTTGCATAATTTCAAAATACTTAAATACAATATTTAACCTCTTTCTTTTCAATTGATTTAAGTGTATATTTTGAATAGAATTTCAAATGTTATATATCGAAAATTATTATTTGGTTTTGTTCCTCTTTATTTTCCAATTCTTATAAACTATAATTGTTTATTAGATCATAATATAATTGCTATTTTTGTTGAATTACATAAACTTCTATGCTCTTAAGTAAAGTGAGACGCATATGTAAAAATTGTTTCTGAACACCATACAGTAATTGTTTCGATGACGTGGGTAATAAAAAAACTTGCCTTGATAAATTTAATTAAATTGTTTCAATGAATTAAATAAATTTAAAAAAAGGAAGGACCTAATTTATTTTGTTGGATGGAGATTTAAGATATTAAATTGTGAAATTTATAATGGATTTTGCTGATAGGTATTATTATAAAACAAAATAATAATCTAATTTTGTATTCTAAAAATAATAAATTAAAATCCCTTAAAAGACCATAAATAATAAATTTGATAATCTTTCCGAGGGCATATGTTCATAGTATCCATAAAATATAAAATCCATTTCAATCATTTGATTCATTGTGATTGTTATTTATAATAAAAGAGAATTTATAATATCTTTAACTAACATTTTCATTCTCATACTTCGATGATAATTTGTCTAAAAACATGGCTGTACGATTCTCACCCAATAGTTTGTAGTATAGTTATGCTAATAGTTACTTACTTCTGTTACTATTCAACTCATGCTACCGCACTAATTTATATTCATCATTATTATCAAATATGTTTAGTTGGAACTGCTCTATCGTAATTAATTTAACTCATCTGCAAACAATGCACCACATAACACTGTAGATTTATATTAAAAAAGAAGTACTCAATTTGGTATTGATGTCCCATTCAGAAAATTTTGATAATATGCTGACGTTTAATCACTGATTATATAAGCTTTTAAAAGATTGAAGGCAATTTTGAACTATTTATTTAAAAGAAAGATTTAAAATAATTGTTTAGTAAAATATAATTTTTCTTTCACTGTAAAATACACGTAAACACATTTTTAATGGATATTCAGTTTTAGGTACTAATATAATTATTGAGAGAAAAATTTCTTTTATCAAACAAAAAAGATATATGCCTAAAGGCAAATGGATTAATGTTTTATCATTTAACATTTGACCTCTTTTGATAAAAGTGATTTGAATTATTAATAGTATATTTGTAACATTTTTCGAATTAATAACTTGGTATTCTATTTAATTTCCAGTGTTTTTCATCACATGTATCATTTAAAAAAATCCTTATTTATAAGGTATTCAATTTACATTGGATTTTAAAGCAATATTAACTCAAAAAAAGTTTACTATATACTTACATATCTAGAAAAGTATTACAGCTATCATAGGATAAGATTTTTACTTAATGGCAAAATGATAAATTTGAAAAAATTAAATGATTTCTATAAAATATTTAAAAAAGAAAACATATTAAAAGATACCAAAGATTAGTTAAAGATCACGACAATGCATAAAACCAAACAAATCATCTTACTAGTTATCACATCTAGTTCAAGAATTTCCTTTTAGTTTGTATTTTTTTAGTTTAATTTATTATTAATGATAATCGCATAAGAAATCGCCACATATTCAAGGTTTTCATTTCAAGCTATAAAAAAACATTTTATGAGAAAAAGTGAGAAAAACATTATTAGCGTGTCATCAAAAATGTTGTTCTACAAAATGTTTTGAAATTCTTCAATAAATATAAATCCTGCTCAGAGATTTTTATGCATGACGTTTTTTATGTATGCAGAATTTTAGGGATATTTACAGTTTTTATTATTTCAGTAACGATTATAATACATTTTACCAAAGTACATACATTTTAATTTTCTTTTCTATTTATCTAGTTAGAAAATACAAATTTTAAAACACTGATAAAATCACTAGAAAATTTCCCAAATTAGCAAAAATTGTTAGCATATTTAATTTCATATTTCACCCCTATGATTCTTCTCTTTCTTAAACTAAAAACTTCTCTATAAATAAAGAATATTAATATTAAGAGAATTACTATTAAAATATATAAGAATATATGAATTAAAATAAAATCAAATTTGTGTAAATTTTTTAAAAGGGATATTTAATATTTGGAATGTAAAATTGCTGGATATGTAAGATAAATTTAGATAAGGTCAATATTTGCATGTAAATAATAATATCCGTAAAAATTATACTGTTATTTATACAAAGTAAATGCATTTAACTTGTCTTTTAAAGTTTTTACTGAAATAAAATCCTTTCCCCCATTTAAATATTTTATAAATTTCTAAAATATTGAGAGAAATAAAACTCAAAGTCATGGGATGAACTTAAAAAATAATATTTTTTCTTAAATTGATATTTAATTAAAGAAGATGATTCTTTTTATCTGAGACCAGTGTAACTCCAAAAAAGAGATACAAACGAAAGATTTTCCTAAGAAAAATGTGTTTCACATTGTACCATTTAAAAGCTTCTGCTTGATTTAATTTATTTCATTTGCTTTCCCATGGTACCAAATAAATTATTCGATGTTTTCTAAAGTTTATTATAGTACTCACTGAAAATAAAATAAGGATTTAAAGTGAAATTCTTGTAGGAGAGGTGTTATTAGAATATTCTTGGGAAAGATTTTTCTTATTTTAAGTCACATCTCAAAATGTATTCTTGAAATAAACTACACCCTTGACAAAAATGCAAGGATTTTAACTTTATGTGGCTTTTCTTAAAATTGTATTAATAAAATTACAGTAAAAAGTAGCATTATTGTTAACAATTAAATCAAAAGAGATATTACATATTTTGTAGTTTTTTGATGATATCACTTTCATTATGTGAAGCTGGTATATATATATATACATACATATAATATGTAATATATATATATATATATATATATATATATTTTAACAATTTTTAACAGTAATACAGTAATTCATGCAGTACTTAAAGCTTAAATTTTATTAAAATGCATAACAAATTAAGTATGAGCTTAAAATTAGTTTTATACTCGACCTGAAAGCTAATAAATTAGTCTTTCGTGTAAATTATATCCAATTTTAGCATTTACACAGAGCTTTATTCTTTGCACGCAATAAACTCAGTTACATGGAGCCTGATTAATCTCATGTCAATTTGATGGTACAAAAGTTGACAAATGAAGCACTTTAACAGTAGAATGTCCAATCATTTTATTAAATATAGCTCAAAATTGTTTCTGTTCATTAAATTTAGTTATACATTAGTTTGTTAAAGCAGCACATTTTTATTATCTATACATGTAATTCAATGGCATTCTTTATAACGTTAGTTATCTTTCAGAATACTATCATATTTTTCCATAAATTTATGATTTTATTTTTTGATTTTGTAATATGATTATTGATAATAGTTTAGATTCTTTCAATAAGTAAATTTTTATCAAGAATATAGAGTTTGCTTAATTTAGTTTAGTCAAATATTTTTGAATGTATAATGTTGTGGTTCACAGGAGATTTTAATTGAAATATATTACATAATTTACCTTCAGTAAAAAACTATTTCTTGAATTTGAATATTTTAAGCAAAAGATGATTGCTTACTCTTACTTATTTTATGTCTCAAGTAACCATTTTCTCAAAACTTGTAAATTTTTTTAAAGTTAATTTTCTTTTTACTAAGATTGCGATGAATTTTTAAAATTAAGCCCATTAAATAGCAAAAAATACATTTATGAATTGCTTGTGTGCTTTTCAAAAGTTCAATATAATATAAATTATTTACTTTATTTTTAAAGCGATAATTATTTATTCCTAAAGCTAAACACGTATTGGACATTTTGAGTAATATTTTATAAAGTAAAGTAGATTCACACAAAGTGGTAAGTGCACTATCTTTTGAATGCAAATTATCGTTCTTCGGATCTTATGTTTAATTTAGGAATTTTAAACTATCTTTCTCATTTTTTCTTGTCAGTAAATTATTGTTTATAAAAGTGTAATTTAACACTGAAAAGAATTTCCAATGTTAGAGTAAGAAACAGTTACCTATTTATATATTTATTTTTCAGAAATCTACGAACAATTCATGATTATTTCTTCAGTAGGATTCACATAAATGTTATCTTTTTTTAGAAAATTTATATAATTACCAGAATAATGAGATAAATTATCATTTATACAAAAATGTTTTAAAATAATAACAGCATTCTAAATTTATAATAAGAATTATGCTATCCATGCTAAATTAATATATACTTAAATTTTGAAGCTGAAAACAATGTTTAAGAAGACAAACTGACTATCAGTTGTTAATAATTTTCTCATTAAAACTGTCAAGAATTAACAAGGTTATAGGTACTCTTCACACCAATTTTAAATGAGGAATCGATAGAACCTTGCTACAGCAAATTTTTAAATTAGCATTTCCTAACTATATTTTTGTCTAAAACTGACATAAAGAGTACTGTAGAGCTTCTATTAATTAGAGTACATCAACTTCTACAATATGGGTTAAATTATTCAGACAAATATTACAAATGAATTAATTCTTAAAATTAATATTTAAGTAATTTTTATTGTCACGGTAAAATACAATATATTTTCTTCACTGGTAAAAATAAATAAGCTACATTTCATTGTCTGCGTCACGAGAAGATATAATGCAATTTGTAAGATGAATCTATTGCAAAGTGGAATGCAAATCAAAACATTTGATTTTCCCCAAAAATGTATACACTGAAACTAGGGAAAAAGTAAAATACAGCCAAATTTTCATAAAAGTAATTAAGATAAGTCATTTATTTATTGCAGCATTTGTTTTGAATTTTATCAGCAAAAACTTGTCAATCAATCATTGCTTTTAGGAACGAAATCAAATCAAGTCCTATGTGTTTTTTTGATCATTTCACGATAATAATTTTTGATTTTAGTAATTTAGAAAGTTACAAAACTATATTTAAGGGTAAGCAAGAATTGAACAAGAAAATTTGCAAACACTGCTAAATGAAACTGCATCATAGTCGTAATAAATACTCTTAAACAATTAAGGATACCTTTAAAAACACTTGTCAATCGCATACTCTCAATAGGGAAGTTCCAGAATACAAGAAGTTGGGTTTGAATTCATTCAACTAGAAAAACGAGAATAAGTATTTATTATTATGTATGAAACTTTGAAACAAGCAATGAAGAAAATAGATATTTTAGCAAACAGAAAATAAAATGAAATTGTGTGAAACTTGTCGAAGCAAAGAAATCAACATCGAAATAAGCCATTATGCAAGTTCCAGTATGTTATAAAGGGTCTGTAATGTTAGAAACTGTTGGAGTCAATTATAAACACAATTTTTGATCACTATAAGCAATAACTGACGTAATCATGTTCACTTTCAATGGATTCCCTCCCATGTTAACATCCAAGGCAACGAAGGTGCATAGATCTTGTCCAAAAGAGATTGCTCCGAGTTTCCCAACAGTGACTACAAACTTACTTATAAAGAAATTTTCTCCATCAAGAATAAAGAAAATAGGCAAGTCTGGCTCACCCCTCCAGCTCATCCCTGGTTCATCAGGAAGACCCCTGGGAGTGCGTTAGATTTCGAAGGTGACAGACATGATCAAACGACCGTCTCAAGACTTTTAAGTGGGCACCTGAGGTGCATGAAATTTGAATCTGGGCGCAAGGTATTTTCTTTGAGCTCAAAATGCAATCTGAAGCCGGCTTCCCTCGATCTCATTCTAGATTATCTGGGATTTGCTTTGGCGGATGTTTACGCATGTCCGCTTTTGACACTCGATTTCGCTAGGGTTCACGGTATCATGGATCTGATCAAGCTGCCGCTAGATCTTTGAGGGATTGGAAACAACAACAACAACTGGCGTCATCAAAGCAAGAAATTAGTCGAAAACAGCAAGAGTATTTCAAGAAATTATAATTAATTGTTTAATGTGATCATTTGAAAACCTGTGTAAATTTTCCGAGTCTTTAATGTCAAACGAATCCCAAAATTATTAACCAAAATTAAGTAGGGATGAAGCATACACTTTCAGTAAAAAGATTGATGGAAGTAAGAGAAAAGAAAATGCAGTAAATTTTATCCTATTTTTTCGATCTTAGTTTTATGATTTGTTGAATGATAAGACTGATTTTAAAGGATTCAGAGTAAAACAAATTACGATCTTTTTTCTGAAATCAATCTTGAATTGGAATTTAAAAGATTTATTTATGACTAAGATAGAAAAAGCATCAATTCCTTTTTTAAAGTGCACAGTAAATACATAAAAATAAATCCTTGACAAGTTGGAATCAAAATTATCGAATGCTAGAAAAATATTTACACAAAAACACTTAGGATGATTATTCTCATTTGTGTTTAAATTAGATGAATGAAAAATATTCTTTGAGTTTCATGGCAGTTTTAAATTTGTGATTATTATCAGCGCATTTACGGTTATATTAAAATATAGTTTAATAATTAATATTAAGCAATGTACATAAATATCATTATTTAATGTATTTAAAAAATTTAATAAAGTTTATTAAGTAATTTTATCTTAATATATTTAAATACTTCGTTTGTTTATAATGTTAGTAATTTATAAAAATATAAAATTTATTTGGCATATTGAAATTGAATAATTCAAAATTTAAATGACATAGGTTTGAGAATAAAAAAGTAAATAAAATAAAATGGGAGGGAATACAAAATCAAAATTAATTAAAATATTTCAATTTAGAAATAGTTTCCAATCTAAATATTTTTCTTATTAATAAAAAGAAATGAATAATGGTTGATAAAATGTTTCATTATAAGCAAATCTTTAATTTTTCTAGTAAATTGCAAGAAATAAATGATATTAAATGAAAGAAATCACTGGGAATCATAATAAATTCCTTATAATTGCAAGAAAATTTGCTTGATTTCTTCAATTTAAGAATATTTCATTATTTTTCGCAAAAAATATAATAAATATTCATTATTTTACAGCTAATGAAACAATTAGTATTTTTATCAAATTCCAAATAAAGAATTCGATACACTAACAATCTATCTATCTATCTATATATATATATATATTATGTTTCTGAAATTCTTATAATAAATTATACATAAAATATATACTAGATTTTAAGTTGAAATCTTATAATCTCTTGCATATATATTATATAAGAATAGAATTTTCATTCTGTAGAAATTTTACTAATTTATTAAAATGTAATGAGCTACCAATGCACAAATAATATTGAAATGAAATTTTTGCTAAAATGATTAAAAAATCTTTCTCTCTAAAAAACTCTCTCTTAAAGAAACGCGATATCAAAAATAACAAAATTTTTCTTTACAATTTAAAATGTCGTTTTTCAGATAAAAATAAGATATATATGTATCAGATACTGTATTTTTAAGTTTGTATGCATTTAAATTCCTAAATGAAGTGTACGCAGTATTTTCAAATTAATCTTCGTTTTTCACTCTAAAAAATATTGCAAAACAAATTTGTGTTTTATTTATACATGTCTAACAACAGAATTGCATCAATGTTTTTTACAAAAAAGTTATTTTTTAGATCTAAAATATTTTAACTTTATTATTGTAACGTTTAAAATTTTTATTCCTTTAAAACAAAAAGAAAATTTTTTAGAGTGTTTTGTTTATTTTCCAATTAAATTGTAAAACAATATAAAACAGAATTTCATCAAAATAAAAAAAATACTATTTGTATTTCTTGAAATATTCTCTTTGTCTTTCAAAATTGAAAAAAAATACCTTTAGACATGAACTTATTTTATTGCAAACAAGAAAACATGTATTTTTTTGCTAATATTCGTTTGTGTTAAAATTTCCTTAGTAAAAGAACCAAGATGACAACATTAAGTGACAAGCTTTCTAAAAGAGGCAATAAAATCGAAATAAGATTGGAATCTTTGGTACTTTTCCACTTCTGTGTGAGTAACACTCCTGCACTTTGCAGGTTGTCTGTCATTCGATTAATTCCAAAGAAGAAGACATTAATTCTTTTCCTGCCTGCTAATCGAACCTGATTGTTGGAGAGAAGAAGAAAGAATTTAGTTACATGTGGAAGACGTGAAATAGAGTTTTTTTCATGGAAGGAAAATTAAACTTATAATTAATGCTTAAAGTATTCATAGCTCATAAATATACATCTAATTACAGAATTCATATATTTCTCTCACTATCAAAAGTATCCCTAAACAAGAGAGGAAATATAAAATTAATGTTTCTCGCAATAAAGCTGAATTAAAGAAAACACTTCATATAAAATAATATATTAGCATATATTACAAGAGAGAAAGAGAAATCAAACATAAAAAATAACCTTATGTGCGTGAACATATCAACTGTTTCTATTTTATTTAATAGCTTTTAATATGAATTGTAGCCTCCCACCCTGTCTAGTGGTCAGCGTGCCCGACTGCGGATATGGAGGTCTTGGGTTCAAATCCCGGTTCTGGCATAGATTTACTTTCTCTATCTATCCAGTCTTTATCCTTTTCTTGTATGAATGGATTGTGAATGTAGTTGCGTACACTATAAACGAGTACCTATGGCATGTGTGAATAATTTTAAAAATGGAGCAGCGCACCCCATAATGCCAGCCTAGCTGGCACACGACAACAACAATAAGAATTGTAAACAATCAAATGAATCTATTTCACTATAAGACTGATTTAAAAATAATTCATTAATACTGCATTGCTTTATATAATTTTTCTGATATAAAAATTAGGACTTTATTCTAAAAATATTTAGTGTCATTAATAAGAAAACATGCAACACTTATAAATATACTTTATTAAATAGTACTTATAAATGCACTTTAGATGTTAAATAGTCAGTTTAAGGTCTATACACGGATACAGCGAATACTAAGTAAGAAACAAATATAAAATAAGCTGGTAAAACACACATGTTGAATTTTGCAAATTTTATGAATAATTAATTTAATAATATAAGTATAAATTATTTAATAATATAATGTAAGTAAATTTTTTAGTTTTGGTGCATTAACCCAAATGAATGAAAGGTATGAAATAGAGGAATGTTTATTTCAATATATAATACATATTAATGAATGCTTCTGCATCTAAAATGGGGTATTTTTCCTAAATGTTATGAATAGAATGCAATTATATACTTTTAAATTTTACAAAAGATTCAAATTTAATTTAATTTATAGCATGAGAAACTATTATATTGTAAATAAATATTTTTACAGTTATTAAAAACTTAAAATATTTAACAGTAATCATAAAGTTTACTGCTTTGAATTGAAAAGTAGCAATTTTTATAGAAAATGCATAAATTATTAATGAAATAATTTTAAATATCATTGACTATATATAAAATAGGAAATGATAAGTATTATATTTGAATAAGAAAATGCAAATTTAGTTAAAAAGTATATATAAGTTAAAGCAAAACCTTCAAAGCTTTGAAGTAAATGCTTGCATTATTTTTATGGTAGCTTATTTATATAGTGGTTTGCCGACCGATGGCTGAGTGGTTACCGCTCCTGACTCCTGAGCTGTGGATTCTGGGTTCGAATCTCGGTTGGGGCATGGTTGTTACTTTCTTTCTCTGTTCTCTCTATGTATCTCTGTCCTTTCTTCTATGATGATGTATGAATGTGGCCCACCCTATAAACGGGTTTGTGGTGGTATAACACGGGCAACGCTACTCGCCTCCGTGACTGTGGTTCCCAGGTGCCCGTTGTGTAAACGACAAATGAGTAGCAGTTTCTGGCCTTGTTGTGGCACACCTCAGTGCCCACTGTTGGAAAAAAATATATTAGTTAGTATAAAAACAATGAACATTTTGATATCACTGCGTATTTTAATTCAAATTATGAAAAGGACATTCATTATTATGGTAAACAAAACATTTAAAAATATCAGTCTCATACTGTAATACGCGAAGCAAGACTATAAGAATTCGACATTTGTTTCCTATGAAACAAAATAAAATTTGCTCTCTTATGAAAATTTAATAAAATTACCTAAAATTTTAATTTTAAAATGCAATATAAAGTTATAATTTACCTGCATGTATTTAAATGCATCTAAAAATATCACAAGAGAAGTATATATTTTTATTAATAATAGATAGAAAATACCAAAAAAAAAATAAATAACTGATATGCATATTTGCCTATTATATTTACATATAAGCCATTATATAACTATCGAGGCAATTTCTGAAATTAAGATAAAATTGTTTATTCAGGTTGTTAGAAGTCACATCCCAGCTTAATAAGCCAGCACTCCAAAGCTAGCTGGATAAGCACTTTTCGCCTCACTTTTTGAAAAATATTGCTCCAGATGAGACATCTTCAGAAAAAAAATCATCGGGTGAAAATATGGATGGTGTGTTTAAAAGGATATTACAGATTTTTTATTTAAACATTTGCAAATCTCTCGAGTTACACCACGAGAAACATGTGCCTGAAGATTAATTTGGCAACAAATGGCAACGCGTTTATGTTACTTGAACATGAATTTCAGAAGTGGATATGTAAAAAAGAGCCCCAACCTGTAGCACTTGTCTAAACATTTTGGCATTTCAATCACTCCGATGCGTCTGTGATTTTGCACTTCAACACAGACAACGTTATCACACGCTTCTTTTCTAGAAAATAAAATTTCCTACCACACTAACAAATTTTCAAATGCTATTGCTTTTTTTTGAATTCAGTTTACATAGTTTAAATCTGAATCTTTACTTTAATTGAGAAAGAAACCATTTTTCATGTTTAAATTTACACTTGGCATCAAAATTGAGGCTAAATTTTTTGAATTATAAAATGCCTGTAAAGTAAATTTTCAGATATTTCCTAAGTTCTTACTTTTTATACTTAACTCATAAAAAAGAGATCTGCATTTTTATATTTAATATTTATACAAAATTTATTTACTTCAGCATTTCATCGCTGTATGCGACTGCTTAGAAGCAATCATATCTGACAATAAATTACATTTGCTCCACTACTTAATTAGTAACTGCGTATTAGAATTGATATTTTATGATAAATTAGTTTATAACTAAGTTAAATTCAGATACATTGCTACTGACTAAATATCAAATATTAACAAATATGAATATTTATTGGTAATGGTTTGAAATTTTAATTTAGTACGCTTCTCAGTAATGCAACAAAACTCTAGAGATATAAGATATCTAAGGACAAACACGTTTTTACAAATAAACTTGCAATGTGTTTGATAATTTAAATATAAATGTATGTTATACATAAAACTTATAATATAAAATGAAAAATAATTTGTTCAATAGTTTTTGAATTCAGCAGTTGTTTCAGAAAAATTAAAAAAAAAAAATGAAATATTGTTTCGCTTAGACGTAATTGAAGACCCATGATAATGATATGTCGTAGTTTTAATGGAGCAAATTGTGAAGAAACGTACCCAGTTGAAGAAATGAAAGATGAAAAACAATACCAATGTTCAATACTTCAAATCGATTGGAATGTTGACAAAACAGTTTGAGTTTCAGTTTGAATAGTTACTCCATTCCTCATATTATCCAGATCTAACTCTAAATATCTGCACACTCAAAAAGAAGGCTATAGGGGAAGGGCTCTGTATCTAATGAACGAATGACAGCCAAAATTGAGTTTGAGTCCAAAGATGAATTAATTTACTATTAAAAAACAATGTTGAAGAAGCGTAGAGAGAGAGAGAGAGAGAGAAAGGCACATATGAGAGACACTTAAAATATATTATGTTGATGAAAGTTGGATTGATTAAATCATTTATAGATAGAATAACAAAAACTCCGATAAATGTCTTTAATACTCAAAGAAGAAAAATATATAAGATTCTGCGTATATTGTCTTAAATTATTTAATTAACGTTTCTGAGATTTCTACCTCTAACGGATTCCTTTTTATTTAGCATCACGACTAGAACAAAGATGCATTATATCTTAAATTTAAATTAATTCACCAAATTTATGAATAAAATAAAACTAAACAATTAATCGAACACAATTATCGGTCTCATTATCTTTTTCATTATATTTGTTTCTTAAGAATCGCTTATTCCAAGCAAATAAATTCATTTAAGATAGTTCAAGATTTTTGTATATAGTTGAAAGAAAATATCTACTTTTCCTGACAGTAAAATATGGTTAAGAAAATAATAAATATCCTCCATAAAACGCCTTAAATAAATACATAGTAATTACCTACAAAAGGAAAGGTATGAATTTTCGTTAAACTTCTTTGTTCCGGTGAGAATAAATTAAATATTATGAATCCGTTAATTTCAGCAAACTTTTCCAAAATAATCAAACTAAGGTTTCGAGAAACTTGTTGCTAGCGAAAATATTTTATTAAAATGCATCTTCTAAGCTCTTCTAGATTTAATTTAGTCTGTTTATTTTCTTTTGTTGCTTTAAATAGGCAATTCTCATGTGTTCTGAATTGCACTGTTGCCTAGAAACTCGCTTGAAACTTTAAAATAAATTCTTGGAAGTTAGAGTTTATGTGGAAGTAACACTAAATTTTAACGAGTTTCATTCATATATGTGACTGAAATTTATTTTATAAGAATATTGTATTTTTTGCACTATCAAAAGGAATATACAGTATATCGTGTCTTAAAAATATATTAATAAAACTTTTATTCAGAAATTTTTTTACAGTAAATATTTAAATATTTATTTAACATTAATTTCTATATTAGGTATTTGTTTTATTACATATTTATTTTTATACTTATTGGGGAATACGCTGGAAATTAATAAAAAATATGGAGTTAAAATAAGAAGAGTATAAAAATATTTACTTTGCTAATTTTTTTGTGTAGTCTAATTTTTTATGCCATGTAAATATTTATTAAATACTTTGAGAATAAATAATTTAGATGTGTAATTAAAATGTATTTTGAAATTATACTTACGTGTTTCTGTGTTACATATTTAAAACTTTAAATATTTTTTTTGAATTTTAAAAAAGTTTTATTTAAAACTTTTTTTAAATTTTTATTTTAGCTTTATATATTTAAAGCTTCAAATAATTTTTTGAAAATGAAAGAATGTAATATATTTATTCTAATTACATGTTACATTTTTCATATAATTTTAGAGTTTTACTTTTTAAATTTATATATCATCACACTAATAATAGAAAATTAAAAATGCAAAAATTAGTTATAAGTAAATGTAATAAAAATTAATAAGACAAAAATTTTCAAAATAAATTCCATTTTTCTAACTGTGAAACATTATTTATGTTTATAAATAAAAGTTGCTTACACTTTAATATTATGTTACTAATTTAGTTCAAAAGTTTTAATAATATATGAAATTTACTCTTGATAATTGATTAACTCCCTTTATATCATTGAGTCTATATATTACAGTAGAATCAAGAAATTAAATTAACACTTTCCATAACAACGTAAAATAGTTTATTTATTACTTTGCAAAGTACTCATTTAAAAATCCCGTTTTGAATAAAAATAAGGCGTTTTATAAAAACAATTAAAATTAAGAAATTTTTTGAAATTATTTTATTTAGTTCTGTTTTGAAAAAAATGTGTATTAATTTGTGTATTATATAATTTGTTTAATAATCTATAATTTAAATCTCTATATATGATTCTTACGTCGATAAAGTTAGTAAAAAGTGGCTTAAAGCATGCAAAAAATTTTACTACTTCCCGTGAGCATGGATTTTAAAATTTCCCAATATTTTAAGAAACTCCTAATCTATACAAAGGGTATGGATTCATATAGTATTGAATCAAATTCTAAAGGTACTGGGAGTATTTAGTTTATTATAAAAAATATATTTGAAGAGGAAAATATGTTTTTTCATAAAAGTTTTATTTTATGATAGTTTTAGCAATAAAAGAGTTTTTATAAAATGATTATACTTTTTATAATAAATACTCTTATATAATTTGGTATTTTTATCTTTTTTATTTATTTTCATGAGTTACACGATAATATAATGCATTAATATAAAATATAATTATTTTCAAAAGAAGCATTCATTTCTTATATCTATTGGAAATTGAAAGTGTAATTTTATTTTAACATATTTAAACTAAGAATATTAAAGCTAACATTTAAATATTCAAATAATTTATTTAGTTTCTTCTGTGCTATGTAATTAGATAAATAAATTGTTCTAAAATTAAAAGTCTATTGTATTTGCATTAATATAGCTATACATTAAACTGTTTATTTATACAAATTTATAATATTAAGCAGCTTTTCTTTAGTGATGAGTGCATGTCTTATTTTTTAAAAATAATATTTTTAGTAATGATTTAACAATTCTAGAAAGAATTTGCATAGAATAAATTTAAAAGGAATAATATATTAAGCTCACTTAAAATACATATGAATAATAATACCGAAAAACTGTTAATATTCATTTATTATTTACGAAGTTTATTAAAACAATATAATATTTTAACTAATGGTAAAAAAGTTAAATTTATTAAGCATTACTATGTTAAATAGTTTATTTTTAAAAATTTATAACTACATATTATAAAATTTGTTATAAAATGTTACGCGTAACATAAACATGGCATTTTTATTCTATAATACTTGACATAGAATTTCTGAATACAATTCATATTTTACAACACATAAATCAAATGATATTTTTAAAGTATTAATCAAGTAAGATTCATACAATAACTCTTATTCGGAAAAAAAAATTATGAATTCCAACATAATTGTTTTAAAAATAAATAAAACTATTGCATTTATATTAATAATAGAAAGACGTACTTATAAAAAATATTTTGATTGTTTTAAAATAAATGGTTCTGAGAAATAAAATCTACTTACTAACCATTTTTCATCAGTTATTAAATGATAAATTTTCTAGCAAAAATAGTGAAAGCATTCAATAAAATGACAAATTATTTAAATTATTTTTACAATAATGTTTCCCCAATAAAACATAAATTACAAATTTTTTTATTCAAAAACATAAATGGTTTGCTTGTTTCTTTTTTGACCAATTAAGGGAACAAAAAATTCTTAATAAATATTTTTTGTGTGTTTCAGATGATTTTTATGAACGTAGATTTAGTTTAGGAATTTAAATCCAAAACTGGCCACAAATTACACACTTTAAGGCATTATAAAATTTTTATTATTTCCAAATAATGATAAATGTTTCATTCCTGGAAAAGATTCTAATCCACTTATAATTAAAGTGAAAAAAACTGCTGTATGTAGTGTCAAAAGGATTTTTATCACATGTCTGACTAAAGAATGCTTATAATTTTTCTCCCAAACTTTTTATGAATAAAACTTATATTTTTATGTTATACAGCCTTTAAAGCTTTAATTAATTAGAAAAATTTTCTGAGTTAATTCTTTTATTTTATTAAAATGTTTTTAAAAATGGTGTTATGGCCTTTTAAATAAAAAGTATTTCAAAACAATTTTATATTTTCGTATTTAGATTAAAGCCCATAGAGTGAAATTGGTTTTTAAAAATAAATATTTTGCTTGACTTCATTATTTAAAAAATATATCTATGTGTTCCAAATGATAATATGGTGATATTTTACCTTTGAAATTTTAATTGCTTAAAAGACAATTTAGTTCCATATTTATTTACCTAGTTGCAGATACGTATAAAGGTAATAAACACCATTTGTTATTTTTCAATAAATTTAATATTTGAAAAATGAAGATCTTTAAAAAATTAACTTATAATAAAAGTTTAAAAATGATAAAATTACCATTTGATAAATTTATAGAATAACACAAATGATAATACCTTATTGAATAATATAAAAGTATTTATTGAATGAAATTATTATTAAGTATTTATTCAAAAATATAATTGAATAATATAGCAGTTTTTATAGATATCATTTATATGTAAATTGACTATTAAAATGAAAGAAAACAAAATAGTTCTAGTAGAATCTTATATTCTCTTTCAGTTTTTAATATATTACACTGGTTTTGTCTTAATTGAATAATTATGTGGATTATATGTAAGCCAAATGAAGTTAGCCTTTTTTTTAAAGAAATGAGATAGGATTTAAGCATTATAACTGCTGTTTAAATTTAAGAATTTAACTTCTGAAAATATTTTCATTTACACAGACCGTATTTTTTCTTAATTGCAACAAATTAATATACTGGAAAACTCATTGTAGTTATTTTTTAAATTGCATTTAAACAATTAATTTTTATTTGTGCAAAACATTTTCCTTTTTTAAGGAAACTTATGTGAAGATGATAAGTTCAACATTTTCTCAAATTGTAGGCAAATGGAAAAAAATTTCAATAATTTGTAAATTTGTTATATGGTGTGTTTGTGGAGAATTGATTAATTAATGCATTTTATAGATGTACACTGCCTGTCATATTACTGAGTTGACAAATAAACATTGTAAAATAATTATAAAGTTTATATCTCTAAAACTATTTCACAACGTAAAATTGTCATTGTATTCTATCGACAAAAAGATGGCTGTAATTTACTTGAGATGCAATGATCCTAATTTTCCTTTTTCTTAATTGAATAACTGTTATACAGTTAATATCAAATGGAAAAAATAACAGAAGTTTAAGTTGCATGATACTTATAGATACACAATTATTGTACAGAAATAGAAACTATCTGAAATATATTTTGGAATATTTTTGTTGAGGGCAAAAACAGTTTCAAATCATAAATTATGCCTTACATTTAATTGCTATTCTTTTTTGCAAGTAAACCTTTTGCATTCATTTTTTAAAATTTCAGATAGTAGTTCCCAATTACAGCATTTCAAAAGTTGCATCATTTTATTGATAAACTAATGTACCATATTATTTAAGAATTAATAGCGAAAGGAATATTAAAATGAATTTTAAAGTGAGCTTGTGTGATTTTCACTATTTGAAAGTAGATGTTTTTATAAATGCATACGTAAAAGCTTTGTGTTTGAAAATATTATTAATAAATGCATTAAATAAAGATTTTTCAAAAGTGATGGTGACTATTTATTTTGCAGCAGAAAATATGGTATATTCATTTTAAAACCCATTCTATAATTTCGGTTATCATAAATAAACTATTAATTCCTTTTTTACTATATATTTATGATATGACTGATCTAAATTTATGTTAGCTCAATTAATTATTGCTTAAAATTAAAATTATCCAACATATTAAATAGGATTCATTTTATGTTTAGTGGTTGACAAAATAATTCATGAAACCATCATTAATGATGTGCAGACATATATTCTGTAAATAGTGAATTTAAATAATAAATTTAAAATGTTATAATAGTAAGTACACAACAGTATAGTTTGGAAAATATTAAAATAACTTTTTCCTCGTTTGTAATTGAAGCAAAATCGAAAGAGACCAACTGCTTACATAAATTAATATTAATTTGGAAATTTGATTCAGAATAATTTCAGTACATTTCGGAAAATATTTTGTAAGAATATAATCATGGGCAAAAAGTATATTTTAAATTAAGTACTTGAAAAGTTTGATAACGTATCAAAAACTCTAAAATTTAGATGTAAAAAATTAATGTAACAGTGAGCTATTATTTACTTGGAGAATGACAAAATCATTTTTTATGAATTATAAAAAACCAAATATTTCTAATAATGAAATGTATTTCAATAATTCATTATTTTTTTATAATCAGAGATAAAATTATTTGCTTCATAAAGATGTAACAAAGATATATGTTTAAAGGGTAAATATTTTTTAAACTATTCAATTTCATCGGTATTAAATTTTTTTCTAAAAAATGTTTTTATTTTTAATAAAACAGCATTTTTTGTCAGAGAACGGTAATTTACATATTGTAATATGCTATGATATTTTTATTGATATACAATGAAAATGTTCTTAAGTATTTCAACAAAAAAGTACTATTTTTGAATTTCAAGTATAGGTTTCGAAACAAGAAATTTATTCTACTCATTTGAAATATCCGGTATACAAGATCTTTTCTTAATGATTTAAAAAACATGGATTCCTTTTTATAAAAGATTTAAGAAAAATAATTTAATACTGGTCAAAGTACAAGAGTAAAAATTTAAAAAACAGTTATTTTTCTACTGAAAGTAAAATAAACAATTTTATACACTTAAGCTTAGAAAACTCAAACAAAGCAAACAGACAAAAGCTTTTCGAGTAGTTTAAAACTGCTAATAGCTAAAATAACTTTCAAAAGACAATTCGAAAGCTCTTTTAAATTAAATGAATTTTGATTTTTACAAATTCACTTTGAATATAGGCCGTTCATTTCTAACTCTACCGTTAAGTGCAGTAAAGATAAGAGAATTCATAAAATTTTAAAAATTGATTTTTTAAATGAGAATGTTTTGCCGGATTATTTTTATTGCCTAATGATTATTTCCTTTGCGAAAGAAATTTTTATAGAGTATTATGATTCTATAATATTATTAAAATATGATTTTGATTAAGTTATAAGATTATATAAGCAGATTTGACGAACATTTTATTCCACATAACTATCAAAAATTTTAATTTAAGCATGAAAGTTACTATGAAAATTCGTTTTTTTTATTATTCAAAATGGATTTTTTTATCGCATTTATTAAGAGTTTTAAATATTTCTTACATCAAACAGAATATTTATTGGAAAAAATACGATAAACAACATAAGAATATAAACATTGATAATATAAATGAAGATTTTTCAAATAGCAAAGTGTTAAAATAAATACATAAATTGAAAATATTTACTAGAATTAATTTCAGATATTATAATAGTTATTTTTCATTATACGTTTAAAACTAAATGTTGTGCAATACAGGAGTTTTATAAAAAAGTTTTATAAAGGAATTATAAAATAATGGAAAAGAAATAAACATAGACAATTGTATATAAAAGTTGATATTAATATTATAATAGTTTTTCATTTTATTAATTTGAAATGTCGAAACAAATGATATGTTTACCAAAAAAAATTTTTTTTAGAAAGAAATATGTTAAAATATTTTGTAGAATTTTGTTAAAGTGCTTTATTGGTTATCACATACTTAAGGTTTTGTGAGAAATTAAAGAATTAAACATTATTATGCTGTTTTTAGGATTCTGTCGCTAATTATTTCTGTAAAGTCTGAAAATTAAAGTAAGTTTAAGTGGGTATTTTATGAAAATGTAAACTTAATAAGATACGATGCTTAGTAATTTTTTATAACTTAAAACAAATGTTTTTAATATATAAAAGCAAAATTACACACATACACACACACCAACCAAAGCTGTTGAAAATTTTAATAGTAAAATTAATGCTGATAAAAATTTCAAAATTAATAAAATCCATACAATTTCATATTGTTCGTCATATTACAAAAAGTTTACAAATTGAATAATAAAAATCGAAAATAAATTTCATTTGAAATAATTTTTCATTATTTTCATTTTTCACAGATCTCTTTATTAGAAATAATTTAGAAACAAATTTTAAGTACTTTCCTTGATTAGATTCAGAAATACTAATTTAATATGTGCATTGAAAAACTCATAAAAATTAATTTTTGTTCTGATTGTTATAGTTAAGAAAACTATTTGGTTATAATCTAAAATATCATTAATGATATTATAATTTAAGTCACTTATTTTATGACATAACAAGTAATTTATTTACTAGAATGTAATTTTCATTTTTTAGTTATTTATTAGTGTTTGCGAATTAATTTTGAAATTTAAATCTTCTATTTAGTTTCCAATCTTCCCAACATTTTTAATTTAAATTTAATTAAGAATTTCTCTAGTAAACAGAAAATTTCTTGATAAGATTTTGTTTGTAACAATATGATGAGTACTTGTGAAAATTGAGAATTTTTTTCATACTATAATTTTAATTTTTGTTATTATTTTTTCTCATTATTGCTTCTTGAAATGCTTTTGAAAACACGATTTTTTGAAAAAAAATATTTAACGCTATAAAAAAGATTTTATAATCTTTGAAAGGAAAGATGAAACATGATCACAAATGGCAAAATAGGAAAAAACATTTCTATAATGGGAGGAAAAGCATTAAAAACATTTGATGATCAGAGAATTTCCGCAGAATATTTTTTAAAATTCCTCTTTCACATTTTTTAAAGCAATCTACAGATTAAATGAAAAATCTTAGAATTTAAAAAAAAAATATTCATTTATTTCCATTAGCCATAGACTTTATTAAGTTCAAAAAGCAGTGAAAATTAATTTGTAAATAAGGATGGAAAAATAATAGTTATTAAATAATATTCAAAATAATAGTATTGATATGTTTTTCATTGTACTTCAAAAGCATTTTAAAATTTTTGATGAAATTGTCAAGTTGCGCAAAGTTTTTATTTTAAATAATAAAAAAAGTTGGATTCAATATAATTAGAAAAAATCTCTTAAATATAAAAGTGATAAATCCCAGTTACATCATACATAAACTGTTAATAAATTTCATTTTTATACGAAAAATTCATATAAATACAAATCAAATTATTTTATAACTTTTCAGTATTCTCATTTAATTTTGGTAAAACTGGCATTTTAAAAAATATATTTTTACTTTTAGTAATACGTGTTAAAGTGTTATAATGTAAATTTTAGTAAAAATAATAATAAACGTCCACAGAATATTTAATTATTTTTACAAACTTGTGTGTGTGTGTGTGTGAGAGAGAGAGAGAGAGAGAGAGAGAGAGTGAGAGAGATTATGTTTTACTGAAAAATATATTTATGATTTTATAATTTCTAGGCTTCCAAAAACTTTTGACATTGCAATTGAGAATTATATTCATTTTCAAGATATATTTTACACTATGTAGCTTAAGAATAAGTTTATTATTAAATTTCTAAATGAATATTATTTAGCACAACAGAAATGCAACAAATTTTGCATCTTTTAAAATTTATGTCTGCTTTTAACAAAAGATATTATAACTGAGAAAAGCATTTGCAACGTTCAACAAGTTTACCCTTGTAAATAGTAAAGAATGAAGGAATATAATTGCAAAGCATTTATGTAGGACCATATCTGGTACTAGAACAAAATTTTTAAAGTTGTCCAGTCATATCAATTCAACAAAATGTTTGCTAAATTATAATTGCTTTCAATGAATGTATCTATTAGAAGACTGAATTTTGCAATTGGTCATTTTCTTAAATTGCAAATAAGCAAGGATATTAATATAATTATAATTGTCAGAAATTAATTATATGTATCCTGTTAACAATGAGGATAGATACAATAAGTTTAAAGAATATTGATTAGTTTGATGAAATATTTTGTAAATAAATTATGCTGAGGAAATTCATATAAACGAATAATATTTTTTACTAAAAAAATGCAGTTAATATTTGTGTATAATTATCAATACCGAAGTGTTCATTTAATAAATTATACCCAAGCTATTCTAATTAATAGAAATCATCTCAAAATTTGTAATATTATTGCTATAGATTTCCATTGTTGTATATACTCTGTCACAATATATTCAACACAAATGTAAATAAATTTCAAAATTTTTTATTAAATTCATCTCACTACTGTAGTCACGGAGGTGAATTTTGTTTTGAAAAAAATTATGGTTTTGCATTTTATAGATTTTTATCTACAGAGTTTCATTGAAAACTCGTGATTATAATTTATCTTGAAGAATCATGTTCTATTGTTCATAAACTGAGTCATTCTGAAACCAATGCTGAAAAATCAATTTTTAAAAATTCCAATTTTTGTTAATTGGAATGGAATGACTAATTTCTTCTTGGTAAAAGAGTATTTGGTCAGATAATATTTTGTATGGCTTCTGAATATTTCCTATAATATTAAAATTAATGAACTAAACACTCATTCTCTCAATTATAGAAAAACGTAATGAATTTCTTTCCTAAAAACAATTTTGTATTTTATTCAGTTAAAGATAATTTTATATTAATCATACAGAATTAAGGCTAATAACCTTGAGATTTCAGAACTTATTTTAGATACTTTTTTGCTGATTATTGAGCAAACGAATTAGTTAAAAGTTATACAAGCAAGTAAAAGGAGATAATGAAATATAATCAATCACCTTGTATTAAATCATAGGTAGATTAGATAATTTTTTGATATAAATAAGGTATTATTTTTTGATAATTGGAAATGATGATATTTCCTAGATTTTATCTTTAGAAACTTCTAATTTTTTCTCTTTAACTCGAGTCTATAATCACTTTTAATGAACTAGAAATATTTTTGTATAAATTATTCCTTTGCTTAATATCTTTCTACTTATTTTCTATAAGAAAGATAATATTGAAATTATTAAACAAGATTTAAATAAATAATCGTAAATTTACATTGTGTATTCCCTGTTCATTTTTTAAATAAGTAGTCTGCATTCATTAATTGGAAGTTTCGAAGGAATTCTTAATCATATAAAATAAATGTTTTTTGCCTTAATTTTTATTAACTTTTGTTGAAAGTTAAAGCAAAAAAATCATATTTTTAAAAATTTAAGAATGAATTAAATATAAATATAATTCTGAAAATTTTAGAATAGTTTTACAAAATAACGACACGTTGAATTAAAAATTGAAAATAGAAATTAAGTTACTTTATGTAAAACGTAAAGAAAAAATTTCAACTGATACTTCTCAAAGAAAATTAATAAATCAACAAAGCATACTCCTTTTTCTTCTTTTGACATTAAAATAAACAAAATTAATATGTTTGCTTAGAAAAAATCTTGCCCAAATGAAAAAAAAAATCTGAATCGATACGAAAACTGTTTCTAACAAAAATATGTTTCAACATATGATTTCCAAACCTTTTTAAGATTTAATTTATTTTTCTCATTTTTTTCAAGTACAATGATTTTCTGATGACAGTGATGTTTTTTATTTCATAAATGATTCATGTATTTTCGAAATTTTTCCGTTAAATGTCAAAACATGTTATAAGTCATAAGTAAGTTATATAAAAACCAACGTTTTTGTAGAATTATTTTGAAATTTAATTCGACCTTAATTTTATAGAAAATAGAGTGTTTGAAATAGTTTTACAAAATAAAGCATTCTTAAAGAGATATAGTTTTAATTAAATTATGTTCTTTTTTCAGAAATTTCACAATAATTTACCAAAAAATATTTTTAAACTCATAAAAATTAATTTTAGAAATTATGTTAAAATTTAAAATGTAAAAATATATTCGGGAGAAATTTAATGAACGTAAATATTATATTACGTTATATATATAAAAAATCTCTTTTACATAAATATATAAAACTTTTTTAACACCAGATGTGAAATCAATCATAATTTCAAGTTCTATAACGATTAGAAACACAAAAAGTTATTGTCAATTGCAGTAAAAAATAACTCCCTACTTTTTTTACCATTGAAAGAATGAAGTCAAAGAGATTCTTCCTTTTTAGGTGACGTAACAGTCGTTCTTATTATGTTTACAAAACTGATACTCCTCGATTTAAATTATTATTAAAATATAACGAGTCAAAAAATTAATGCATCAGTAAATAATATAATTTAGATAAGACAGAGAATAGATTAGATGAATTTAAGTAATTATACAAGAAAATTCCTCAAGTAAAAACATTCTTAAATTTATAGATAACACAGCAGTATATTACATAAATATTCCTAAATGAATTAAAATAAAAATATGAAATATTTATAGTGTAAAATATTAAGAACTCATTACAAATCTAATTTTTAAAACTTAGTTGAAAGTTGTTAAAATCAGTTTATTTATAAGAATCGACAATATCTTTAAACTAATTGTGGAATATTTGAAATAAATTATTTGCATTTAATATACCATTTCAAAGCTTTGTTTATCAATACTTTCTCTATAAGGCTTATCAAATATATAGGGTGATCATAATTAAACTGCAAATTTAAAAATGCTGTAAAAAAAAGAACCACTGGTCAGAAAGACCTGAAATTTCACCAGAATGTACTTCAAGCAGGGGGATTTTGTTTGGCGTGGGAAAAAATTAGGAAAAAAAGTGGCCTATAGATGGCGTTGCACAGGTGGTTATATGCAAATTAACGCCTTGTATAAGATGCTGAGTAGCTTGAATTCTCGTTAATTGTCGATGGTGATGCAACGCCATTTCGGAAATGACCATATTATCAGCCGACATTTTCCAACTCCCTGGCCGCCACGATCACCGGACATCACTCCCTGTGACTTTTGGCTCTGGAGATTTCTGAAAAATGTTGTGTACACAGTGCTCCACTAGACACCTTAGCGGATTTGAAATGCTGTATTACTCAGCACGTTAACAACATCAGCACTGATACACTCCAAGCTGCTGTAGAAAATACCGTTTTACGTTTACACCTCCTAACAGAAAATGGTGGACACCATATTGAAAATTTCTTGAAGAAAACTAAGGACAGTTAAAAACCGAATTATTGTTGGCTTTTTCTACGGTTTTTGGCCGCAGGGCAATTAAAAACCGATTTTTTCCTATTCGATGTGGCACCACCTTGTCGCTCTGAATAGGCTTTACATCAAGAGTGCCACAACATCTGCCTGACTTACAATAGCACAACTAGTTTAACGTTCAGCTTACTACCTCAATTGATGATCATTCATGTCAGAATTCATGTAATTAACCTACAGCCGCCTGTGCAGCGCCATCTATTGGCCACTTTTTTCTTAATTTTTTTACCATGCCAAACAAAATCCCCCTGTTTGAAATACATTCTGGTGAAATTTCAGGTCTTTCTGACCTGTGGTTCTTTTTTTACAGCGTTTTTAAATTTGCAGTTTAATTATGATCACCCTGTACTTAAAAACGATTTATAATATAGTATATAATAATAATATTTGACAAATTATACCTCATATTTTTATAATATTTATCTTAAAAATAATGAATTGAAATCTATTATTTGCTTTCTCAATTTTAACAAATTCAAAAATAAAAAAATATTAATTTGACAAAAGTAAGAATTTTGATTAAATATAGTCATTTTATTTTTTTAGAATATAAAATTATAAGTATTCTAATGGGTGCATACTTCACACACAAACACTCGCGAGCATTCAGAGTAGGCAAATTCACAAAGGATCCTGAATCTATTTAGAGAATAGATATGAATCGTCTTTCATTTTGGCTACCTTGTTTCGTATACAAATTTTAATTATTAGAATGATTATTAAAGTATTTATATTAACTATTGAATAACAATTATTAGAGCTTATATATTTACATAATATATTTATCTACTTTATTTCACAAGATTAGGAAAAATCTTACATGACAGAGTTTAAGGGATCATAATTGTAATTTTTGAAGTACTGCATTCAAGATTTGTACTGTATTCAAGACATATTCAAGTGCTTAGTTTATTTCAGTATGTATTCTTTAAAATGCATTTCTATCAATTGTAAAATTTTCAATTCACTGAAAAAGAGATAAAAAATTTCTAAGGAAAATTTTTTAATCGAGATTTCTTAAGAATCATGATAGTTGCTGAATTTTTTTCTTATTTTAATAAATATTTCAAAATTTGACTTGGAAAAAATTGCTTTTCCTTAGAGTTAACTCTATTTTTAAAAAAATTGGGTTGAAAAAAGTTTTCCTAGAAATGTGCTAATCTAATTTTTATCCAAATTCTTTGGGTTTAATTTTAAAAAATAAAATGTTTTACTGTTATTTAATGAATAAATGCATTTAATGAATATTTATAATATTGTTGTGATGTTTTCAGACAGTTCATTCATATGTTCCAACTAAAAAATTATTAATATAAAAGAATTTGCTGTAGGAAATATTTTAACTAAAAAATTCCATAAGCAAACAACTAAATCCATAATCCAAGCAACTAAAAAATTATTAATATAAGAGAATTTGCTGTAGGAAATATTTTTAAAGCTTTCATAGAGGAGAATTTATTTCTCAGAAATATAGTTTTCCATAAGAAATACTATTTGCTTACATGTAATATAATATTTGATATTATATTTGAAAAATTATGCTTTGTAGAATATTGTTAAAAATAAGTTATTTACCAGGTTTTAATTTACATACTTACCTAGGTTAATAATAAATATCGTGTTTAGTTTTTATAATCTTAGTTGTTTTATTCAGTTTATTTTGAATTCTATAAAGTAATTCAAAATAGCACGAAAGAAATGGATGTTTCATTAGAGATGATGTCAAATAACTAACATGTTTATAATCGATATAGCAAATGATAATTACTATAAATTCTATTAAAATATGTTTAATATTTCTCATATTAATTTAGATAAATAACGTAAGCATTTAAAGTGATAAGACAAATATTCTTATTTCGCAAATCATTTTCTGAATAAAACATAATTTTTCGACAGTTCTTAATAGGTTTGGTAAATTTCCCATATCATATTTGTTTATTGGGAAAAGCAAAACTTCAAAACAGGTTCAAATAAAATTTACTACTGTGTGTGTTTTAATTTATTAAAACAATGGTTTTAATTTAGCTACACTTATATTATTTTTGAAACTATTAAAAAAGGATACATTTTATAGCAAGTTTGTTGTGATATTTTATGGAACAAATATGTACTTCATAAACACAATTCGAGAAAAACTATGTTCTTGAAAATAATAGTATACAATAATACGAAATACTTTTTATATTTAATGGAAAGAATAGTAAATTTTGAGTTCATTTCATTAGCGGTTATCTTGACTGACATCACAGCACACACACACACACACACACACACACACACACACACACACACACACACACACACACACACACACACACACACACACACACACACACACACACACACACACACACACACACACACACACACACACACACACACACACACACACACACACACACATGCATGCACGACACACACACATACATGTATATATATCTGTATGTGTGTTCTATCCATCATGTTGTTTTGGTATGCAAATAATTTGTTGTTTGAGATTAATATATTTTAAATCGTTATTAAATTAAGAGATTCAATTTGAAATTTTAAGCAGATGACGGAAGCTTCAATAAATATGCATATAAATGTTAGAATTATTTTTTAATATTTAAAATCTTACCATCATTTTGAGTGATTATTTAATTGATATTAAATTAATCTAAATAACAATGATTTGTAAGATTTTTTGACTTTATGATTTTTAATAAACTAGTACAGTGTCTTTCAAATTGAACTGATTTGTAAAAGTTATTACTATTATTTCTTAGAAAAAGAATAATTAAATGTCCAAATGTTGCCAAATTTAGTTTAAAAATATTTTAGTTCATAAATTATATAGTTTTGAAGTCTAGATGTCTATTGAAATTTTATTGAATTGTAATTCATAGTGTTCTATGGATAGTTTAGTTAAAAAGAGTAAATCCCCTTTTAGTGCATGACTAAACTTTAATTAATAACTTTATTATACTGTAAATAGAAAGGAAGCACATGAGTATGTTGTAACAAAACTTTTAATTTTAAATGCATATTGTTAATAATTATTGCTCGGAATTAACCATTGAAAACTTTGATTTATATTCTGTGGAAGATATAAAACCATATGTGAATATAGATGTAAATCTTAAAATTATATCTGCCAGCAATCTGAAAAATTTGTTTATTTGATTCATTTTTGGAAAAAATTTAGAAGAAATCTAAATAAATTTTTAAAAAACTTAGATTTATAAAGTTTTTACTAATATCTATTTTTTTAATTTCAAGAATACACTTTAATTCTAAAGAATGGCAAATATTATATTTTTCATATAGCGAATTACAAAATCTATAAAATGAAATACATAATTTTATATACATTTAATCTTAAGTCATTAGTATTATTTAACAATAACTGTCTTTCAGGATTTTGTGCTATACCTTATTCTTTCGTAGGATTAAATTAAAAATCTACTATTCTTGTAATATAATAAATTATTTTTATTTTATCATAAATTAAACATGAGACATTTGTTCTTACTAATAAATCTTGTTAAAAACAATTAACTTTATTTGTTTTTAAAATTGTCCATAGAAATAAAAATGTTTAAAGTTTTTTAAAAATATTAAATGAAATCATGAAAAATTTGTTTTTGAAATTTTTTAAATAGATCCTCTTTATGCAAAGGTATAAAATTTCAATAAATATCTCATTACCTTAAATAACTTAAACAATGTTATTATTTTTATTTCAAATAAATCTCCTAAATTCAAATATCTAAAGCTAGTTCAAACCTGTTGCTAACGAAAACATTTTCCAAAATGCGACTTCCAAGCTTCTTGGGATTTAATTTATCGCGTTTCTTTTCTTTCAACGTTATATAAATAATTCATATTTCCTAGATTCTACTGTTGTACTCAGAGAATTTGATGAAACTGTAAAGTACAATTCTCAGAAATGAAAGTCGATGCTGAAAATTTCTGCAGTTTAATAAAGATTTTTCTTTGCTTTGATAAGTCTCCTACGTAACTGAAAGAAATCTTTTTACTTCTAAGGAAAAGGAAATTTGTTTTTGAAAAGTATTGATTTTTACCAAGAATCTTACTTTCACAGTAATTTTCAACGTGTATCAAAACTTTATTAAAATAAAATTTTTAATTAGTGTTTTTATGAAAATATATATTAAATTGTAAAATAATTTACCTTTCCATTTTTTGTGAATATTTATAAATTTTATTCATTAGGGACAGAAAAATATCAATGTTTTCAAATATATAGTTGAACTAAAACCTGACATTATTCGAAATAATATAAAAAAATTGAATATAAACTTAAATGAACCACAGTTTTCTTGATTTGTACTTATAGAAAAGAGGATTTTTTTGTTGAAATGTGTTCGTAATATTTAAGTTATCAAATTAAACTTTTGAAGGAGGAAAAACCAGTTTATATATGCTACCAAAAATCAAAGCGCATTTATCACTTGCATAAAGTACATTTTAAGCGGATTCCATCTCATGTTAATATCTACAGAAATAAATTGGTCGATACACTTGCAAGGGAAGGAATAGACCATCCGATCGCCTTCACGTCTGTTGCGTTACGAATTGTTGCGTGTGTGTCCTTTAATTAATAAGTCCTATTGCTTTTAATATTTTATTTTAACAATAACAATTTCCATGATTATATTTCATAAAATTAATTTCCACACCATGATACACTGGTGCCAATACGGTCTTCATTCGACCGCATCCAAATAGCAACTGGTCTAGATTCTCCATCGGATAAGAAAGATGCACTTCTCATTCCCCTTTAGGGATTTACTGTGGCTGAGTTGCCACATCCTCAGTGCTCAAGTATTTAGAGTTACTATCTGGACAAAAAGCCCAAAATAAAGTAAAATGGTTATTAAGATCTGCCGTACAACTGGTATAAGGGTAAAAGACCAGAACTTTTCCAACCTCTCCTTGTGACAGGCAGACTAGCAAAATAGGACATGTCTGTTTCAACTTACAAATGGGCACTTCAAAGGCCTTTCATATTCCGGAGGTAACAAAATTTATCAAAACTTCTTTGCTCTATAAGTTGGCAAGAACAGTCCAACAGTCCATTTCAGCATATCTTGGACTGGAATGGTAATATATATGTATATAAATTATATGTACATGTTAACATTCATTTCGTGAATAGAGCTGGTTAAGAGAATAGAGTTGTTGTTCAAAGGATACACATGGAGTGGTTTTTCAATACATATTGAGAACAAAGAGTGGTAAGGAACTTCTAGATCATTGAAATTTTTAGCATTTTCACGAGTGTTCTGTGAATAGGTTTATAATTCTAGTATGATACGGTTATTTATATATATCCCAATGAAAGATGCAAATTTGCCATAGTAGAGAAGAATCTTTTAACAAACTGCAGAGTCATTAAATACTAGTCTTTCAATAATTTGATAAATTTTGAATTAAAGTAAAATGAACCAGTATCATCTTTAGAGAAATCGAAAACATTTCTGTATAATGTAATGGAGGATAGTGACATTCTTTTTATTTTCAAATATTTTCTAATGATAAAAACAACAGATTATCATATTTAAGTTTGGATAAAGATGTTTCCTCCCAATAAGGATATTGGAGCTCATAGCTCTTATTTTTAACAAAGAATATAAATAAAATATTTAAACTTATTATTAGAAATTATTTAATTAAACAGTTCTTTATTATATTTATAATTAACAACTAAAACTAAGAAATTATAAGTTTTTTTTTTGAAAAATTAATTTCATTCAAAAATGTATTGAGATAAATTGAGATTAAAAATGCATTGAGATAAATTGAAAATGTATTGAGATTAGTGTGAGAAAACTTTTTAAAAGTCTCCAGTAGCAGGCGACGTAATGGAGATTAGGCAATAACGTAAAATTTGAAAAAGAAGTTAGGATAATTACAGTTAGAAAATAACATATGAAATATATTTCCACTTGGCTGGGCAAAGTGACGCCCGAAGACCGGTCCTTGTTTGCAGGCTCTTGACATATTCCAATCTCTTCCATCGATACGCCTTCTTTTTTCTCTTCCTGATGCATTTTTTCAGGATTTGCGCTGCTGCTGTATCATTATTTCTTACATGATGGACTGGGGGAGTGGACTGCTCTTTCTGTTCTGCAGCCAAGGTGAATAGAAATAGCTAAATAATGACTATATAAAGCATATCTATCATTAGAGTTAAAAAAGATTTTACTTGATAAATTAGTGTGAGAAAACTTTCTATAAGTCTCCAGTAGCAGGAGAGGTATTGGAGGATATGCAATAACGTAAAATTTGAAGAAGTTAGGATAATTGTAGATAGAAAATAACATATGAAATGTATTTCCACTTGGCTTGGCAAAGTGACACCCAAATACCGGTCCTTGTTTGCAGGCTCTTGACATATTCCAATCTCTTCCATCGATACGCCTTCTTTTTTCTCTTCCTGATGCATTGTTTCAGGATTTGCACTGCTGCTGTATCATTATTTCCTACATGATACACTTGGTGAGTGGACTGCTCTTTCCGTTCCACAGCCAAGGTGAATAGAAATAGTTAAATAATGACGATACCACGCTCTGCTTTCGAAAAATTGGTGCCGAAGTGGCATGGCACTTTTTCCATTCTTATATAGAAAATTTAGGATATAAGTTTTCGCTAAATTTTGGAATATGGTAATTCAGCGAAAATTTAATCAGTTAACTTAAAGATCTTGAATTCCAGATAATTTTAAATTTTTCAGTTATGTTGTGAAAATACTTTCTGTTAAAATTTTAGTTTACTACACTTAAAATATTTTGGGGATTTTTTTTAAATTAAAAGAAGGCCTTCAGATGTTTTTTGTGTTACTACTAGCTTTAATTAATTTAGTTATCACATTCTTTCAAATATTAATTCTTTCTTTATTAAAATATTTCCACGCTGAAAAAATAAAGTGGCATTAACATTACATTTATTAGACAAGATAAAAACTTTCTAAAAAACTGAGACCCCACCAATATTTATTAGTGGCTTATTATTTTATTCCATATAAATTTAAGTTACTCAGTTGAGAAAACTTATCGAAGGTATATTTTAGTAACTATTTAGTTTCATTTGTAATTCTTCACAATTTTCAGTGAGGAAGCAAACATTAAATTTAGCACCTAACTGTTTTGCAAATATTCCAATTAGTAATTGGAAATGATGCTGTATTTTTAACAAAAGAAGGTAAATTACATTCTCTGTATAGAAAAATATCTATTTTTCAATAATTATTATTCTGATAAATATAGTGCATTTATAAGTGACTATTTGAAGGACATTCCATAATTTTGCGATATTGTTAATTTATAAATCTACTTCTCTTATCCATGTTTTGAGTGTTATTTTCTGTAGTGAATTCTCTTTTTATACTACTTTTTCAAAGATCTTTCTCTATGTTGCCATTACTCTTTCATAAGATTATAAAAATACTTTACATTGACAATTGTCGTCATACACTAATCATTAGAAAACCATTTGTATATCTCAATATGCTGATACGTTTAAGCAAAAGAAAATTGGTGTTGCCATTCGAAAATTTCGAAATTATTTTACAAAATTATGAGCTTTTCGTTATTTACAATCAAAACTGTCATATATTTAGATAACTATTTGATATTTTGGTTGGAGTAACTGAGCGGATACACCATTATAGTTTCATACACATAGAGTAGGGTTTTTATGCTTATGTATAATACTTCTTTTTATTTAGACACACTTTATGTACACATATAGTACATACGTATCTATGAAATTTTTATTTATAATCTGTGTTAAATCTTCATAACAATATTTTCCGCTTTCTTTGGTTGTATTATATAAAAAATAAAATACAGAAAATATGCAAAATATTATTTTATTTTCATGCACTTTGTTATTGAAATGATTGTTACTTAGAAAATTACATTGAAAGTTTGCAAATATTTAAAAAATGGTTTGTTTAGTGTGGCCTGAAAATAATCATTTTTTGGTAATATTGGAAAGACTTATGTAAATTAACTTTTTTATTATACTAATGGACTAATCAAATTTTAGTTACTAATTCCATTTAATTAAAAAGTATGTGTTAATTCAATTAAAATAAATTTTTAAATATATTTAATAATTAAAAGCAAATTTTTAATATTGGCGTAAGAAAATCATTAGTCTTAATATTTAAAAGAGATTGTTTACAAATATCGCAATTATTAATTAAGAATTATATTATTTAAGGAAATTTCTAAAATTTAAATAGTCCTTATTTAGACTAACCATAAACTGGATGTTTTGTCTTGTCTTTTTCATTTTTTTTTCTGGTTTATTGTTCAATGACTTGAATCAATGAAAAACGGTTTCTCAGATCGATGCTTTAATCTTTATATAAAAATTAATTTTATTAACAAAATAAACTTCGACGATATTCTCAAACATTTAATGATGGACTTTCCCTTGTTTGCTGCCACACGAAGAATGCCATTTGAAGTGAGACAGTAATTTCGTTGACTAGTAGGATTTACAACGCCGTCTCAATAATGCGTTGTAAGTAATTAAGTAATTATGTGTAATGTAGAAGAAATTTTATCTGAAGTCATGGATATTTTAAATCAATGAGAATTGTAAAAATGAAGTGTAATTATGATCTCGACATAAAAGAAAGAAACAACCACTTTATGATTAACAAAACATTATATAGAATAATTAGAGATAAAAACTTATGTAAAAATTAAGAAACTTATCGTTTTTATTCAAATGTAAAAGGATTTGAAAAAAAGTATCATTTTTTATAATTTCTGTTACGATTTCAATAAAATTATAAATGTGTTACCAAAAACTATTATAAAATTTTTAAAATAGATTTATGGAGGAAAAATAAAAAATAAGAAAAAAATGACCACAAATTTGAAGAAATAACTGGTTATTTTGAGAAATAATTTGCTGTTGTTGAGTCCTTTAAAAAAGTATCCTGAAGACATACACATCAAAAGGGTAAAATATTTAATCGTACTATAAATAATGAATTAATAAAAAAGAAGTACAATTTTCTACTTTTTAAGTACATTAAAAAGTTTAAATCTTCTTAATCAAATCTTTTTCTATGAAAATATAAAATTATTATTTTGAAATAAATAAAACAAACAAAATGTATGAGAATAATGGAAAGGATAGGTATTTAATTACTAAGATACACATTATATTCATATCCGTTAATTTTTAGAATAAATTAGGATAATAAATATAACATCCAGTTTTTTTTTGCAAAAATTAACCGAAATGTAAGTGGAGAAGAATTTTTGTCTACCTTCAACTATGGCGCTGAAACAAAAAGCTTTGAGTTGAGGTAGAAAGAAGCCCTTATTCATGTACCTCACCGTGAACTAATCCAGATGGTGTGATATGAAGCCATCGAAGTCCTATTAAGGTACAAAATAGAATATCTTGTCAAGAAAATTTGTTTTATATGCATCTTTTATTCATGTAAGTAGATGAAATAGATGAAAATTAGAGTATTCTTTGTGATAAAATGTTTAATTTATACATTTTTTAATTTGTTTCTTAATTTCACTTAGAACTGAAAAGAAAACGGACTGTAAGAAACAGATAATATTAAATATCTGAAAATTGGTTACTGTTGTTTTAATGTATAATGTAATTATTCTGTAACCAGTATTAAATTACTTGGACATTTTCTATAAAATTATTTGTCCTCCAAATATGTGACTTTTGATTATATGTATCTCTTATATCAAAAAATGAATAAAATTTCTCTTAATCAAAATTTAACTTTAGTTTGCAAAAATATGTTATAGATCGATTTGTTAACTGTAAATTATATTAATTTTTGTAAATTTATTTCTTAATAATACACTTGCTTTTATTTAATTTCATATATTTATAAGTCTATTTATATGACATTTTTAATATTTTGAGTACAACTAATTTTTTCTCTTTAATTAGCATTATAATAATTTATTTATTTTGTCTTACATATATAGCATGGAAAAGATAATAGGATAATTGATCTAGTGATAAATAATAGGATGTGATAACAGGATATATAATAGCTAGTGTTAATAGGATGATAGAGCTAGTGGATAACAGAAGGTAAAGATACATTAAAAATAAGACCGGAAAATGTTCTGAAAAAATGTAAAAAAATTTTGTTGTTATAATAAAAACTATATCTCATTATGTTAAACTATTTCTTGAGCAATAAAGAATATTAAGCTCAATTTATATTTTAATATTCAAATATCAACACTCATTACATCATACAGAAATAAATAAAAAATGGTTTGATTCAATTTGAACTTTATATAAACAAAACTAAGCGGCTAGACAACCATGTGGGCCAAGGCCTATGTAGTGCCCATCTCTGTGTTCTTGACAAAAGGCTCAATGGAACGAAGCTAAAGTTCCGATTAGGTAGTCAGCCTAACGCGAAATAAAAACTGCTTTGACCTTGCTTAGGCCGAGGATCGACCCTTGGAGCTGTGTTTTGAGAGCGTGAAATGCTACCACTAAGCCAACGGGCTTCGAATTCTAAGTTCTAAATATATATTTTTTTAATTAAATAATTTATTTGGAGAAATTATCATGTGTAAAATAGCTATAATCACCCACTTTAATTTAATTTAGTTGAATTCTCATTATAAAACATTGAAAAGAAATGCAACAAGTAAAGTATATGCTTAAAAAACCTTGATTTAAATTTCACTTTTAAATTTAGTTGAAGAACTATCTAGTTAATATTTTACATTACTTATCATAAAATTGAATTATTCACTTAAATAATTTTACATAAAATTCCATTATTTGTTTAAAAACCTAGATTCATAACTTTCATACTTAAATTTAATGGAAGAGCTATATGGTTAATATTTCCAGAATACCATTATAGAGTTCTATGTTCCAGCAATTTTACAATTTAATATAATATTTAAAAAAGTGAAAGAAATTATAAATGCCAAAAATTCTGAGATGCATATAGGGTGATGCAAAGATATATTACACAGAATGTAATACCATATATAGTATTTAAAAGGTAGAGAAAAGTATGATATTATTAATAATTTTATTTAATAAATAATATTTATTTAATAAATAATATTTTATTTAATAAATAATATTAATATTTGTCTATATGTACATTAGTATAAAAATGAAGCTTTAAGGAGAAAAATGTTTCACAGAATTATTTAATGTTAAAAAATTCTTTTAGTGTTTTCATTGAATTATGCAAATGAGAGGAGAAATAAATTGCAAGAAAATTTTACAAGTTGTTATATTATTAAAAAATGCTTACAATCTCTCTCCTTTAAAACAAAATAATATATTTTGATTATAAAAATTATAAAGATTTTGGGTCAATATGTCTATGAAAGCCTCATTAGTGAAAACATAAGCAGGCAGTACTTTAATTTCATAAATTTTTTTTTAATTTTTTTACTTTAATTTCATAAATTCATCTTATTTTTATACGAAATATATTGTAATATAACACTTTGTAAGCAATGAAATGTGTTTTATTTTTAAATATTATTTGTCTTTAACTTACACACACACACACACACACACACACACACACACACACACACACACACACACACACACACACACACACACACACACACACACACACACACACACACACACACGCACACACACACACACACACACACACACACACACACACACACACACACACACACACACACACACACACACACACACACACACACACACACACACACACACACACACACACACACACACACACACACACACACACACACACACACACGATTTAAATTTATCTGAAAAAACTCAAATTAAAGTTTTTTGTTTTAAGAATGTGATTGCATTAAACATTCTTTTTAGGGGAAAAATCAACATGAAAATCTTAAAATTCCTCATTTTAAATTCCCCGCACAGTTTGAATTTCTTTAAAACATCTTTTGTAGTTTGTATGTGACAAGCTTATAGAATTCAAAATTTTTCAAATTTATTTTAAAGATTAAATAGCTAAGTCTCTCTACTTATTCCATAAAATGATATTTATTATATCTGATATACATGATGATAGTCCTTATAAAAAAGAAAGTCTGCATATACTTTTATATTATTATATTTCTATTTTAATTAATTAGATTTCTTAATGTAACATATAGTTAGAAAAATATAAGTTAAAATCATCGATGATTGTGTAACTCAATTTTTATTCATTAATGAAAAATAACCTCAATTAATTACGTTTATAGAACAATAAAATTTCCTCACAGATAGCTAAAGTGTTAAATAATTTATTCTATAGTTTTAAATAGATATATACAATTTACACAAAAGTAAAAGTTATAATTGTAGAATAAGTTTCTAATAATATTTTGTCCCAAGAAGGTGTCGTGAGAATGTTAAAGGACCTGTTATTCTTCAACTACAATTAGTTCTATTACACTAATTGACTAGTAACAAAACCGTCAAATAAGCTTAATTAGTTAATTGCTCTCAAGCTTTGAGAAAGGAAGTGAAATGATTTAGTGTGTTCCCAATATCCATTCAAATATAGTAATTAATAGGAAATGCTAAAGTAATGATTTCAATGCATCAAAATCTTAAATATTGCTAAAACATTTCAAATATTAGAATTATTTTATTAGAAATATAAAGCAAAGCAATACTTCATGATTGTGACGTTATCAGGGAGAACTGAATAAATGATATTGGTGAAAATCAAATAAAAATATGAAGAAAATTTTTTTATAAATATACTATCTTTTATTATCTTATTAGAATGATTTTTTGTGAAACGCAATGAAATACAAAATTTTATTTTACCTCTTCAGAAACGTTTTTAAATACATTAGGGAAATAAATTGTTATATGGCATTAAATAATAGCCATTTCGATACTATTATTTCACATGTGTATTACTTCAGTTGTAAATCAATATTTTTTCATTTTTTGTATATTTCCTGTTTTGTGATTTTCTATATTTATTATTCAAATTCTGTTTCTTTGCTTACTAAATAATTTATCTTTTTCTTATTAGAACTTACGTACTTGTAAAATTTCTCTATTCTCTTGTGCATTTTTTCATGAATGTATTTTAGTGAAATTTATTCATGTTACTAATTAAATTTTAAAAATGATAAATATACAATTTTTTATTTCTATTTTCTCAAGGCAAAAAAAAAAAAAAAACCTAAAATAATTAATAAACAATCATTTTCGATATAAGCGTATTTCTTTTGAGATTTGCATGAAATGGAAACTCAAAAGAAGAAAGGAAGTAACTAAGTATTACGGAAGCATTTCCTTCCTCTCGTGAGAGTTTGCGAAAAATATTTGGCAATAAAGAGCCAAATGAAGACGTATTGCACTAGATAAAGAAATATCAAGACAATAAATAGGATATTTCCTTTTAAGGTATAGTTAGGATCTATTAGAGAACCTTTCTATTTCAATTTATAAATTATAATTTTGGAAATACGGGAAAAAATTAAAACAATTGTTTTTATATACTTATATTGAATAAATATTTTAAATATTGAATAAAAATGAGTTCATAAAATTTCTTGAATATTTTTAACCTTGAATTAAAGATAAGGAATTAGGAAAAGTATTTATTTGAAAGTTATCAAGTGCAAAATTAAGCTAAAATAACAAAGAAAGGTACAATAATTATTTTGTATATTATATTAATCTTAAATATTTCCTTCACTAAATATGTAACATTTACTAATTATAAAAAACTTTTTTTTAGTATTTTGAAATTAGTATAAAAAATAAAGATTTAGGATATACTCATTTCATACTTAAGAATACAAAATCAAAATTTGAGTTATCTGTTGGAATACATATTACATAAGTAATTTTAAAATATGGGATTTAAATATATGTTATGGTAAAAAGCTCTGTGATATAAATTTAAAAAATTCATGAAAAAACGCTACATACATTGTATATGCAAGACTTATATTACCGTTAATAATAATAATAATGAAAAATGAAATTTTTAAAGATAATTTTAAATATCATATTTACTATACTATAACGTAGATATTAATTCAAAAAGGTTTTCTTTAATTTCTTAAAGAAAGCTAAGCAAAATTCGTCATGTACTTCAAAGTATACCTCATGGCTTACAAATACATTCAAAAATAAAAATTTTACAATGCATAAACAACAACAAAATGTTAAAAATTTAAATGAACTGTTTTTCTTATTAAATAGCAATATTTCAATATTCTTGTAAATATAGAAAAAACTGCTTGCCAGCAAATGGAAAGACATTAAATTAGTTTCAATGTCTGTTTTGCTCTTGCATACAACCTATAGGGCAGAAATGGTTCAACGTCTTCCAGGACGTCATTATAAGCGAAGATCCACTGACCAAATTAAAGTAAAATAAACAATTTCTGAAACTCCTGGGCCCAGTTAATATTTGTGTAAGCTTGAAATCCAAGAAATATTTACATATAAGACATTGTGAAATTGTTCGAAAAATCTTCTTAGTTCTGTGATCATTTGAGGAGTCATGGTATTCAGTATTGCAGTCAATCACAATTTTTCCCTAACGACTCGTTTCCATGAGGATTTGGGATGAGACAATTTAAGATCAAGTACGAAATTCGTTTGTTTATTGATCTGGTCAGTATTTTCATCCTCTAAGATGCTAGCGTGTTCTTGAAGGTAAGGAATATAAATTTTCAAGAAAGATTCAACTGTATATAAAATAGTATGAATAAAAAATTTGTGGATATAAGTCATCGATAAATACAGTGAAACCTCGTTACAACAATATTTTAGGGACCAAATAAATATATTGTTGTAGAGAGGCATATTGTTATATCGAGGGTCCACATATTTTGAGCATTTAATAAGAGTTTTTTTTATTATTATTAGTTTAAGGTGCATAACATACTACTTTTAAGTCTATATTTAGAAGAAATTAATTTGTAAAATACTAATAATAGTGATTTAAATACTAAAAAAATAAATAAATAAGATAAATTCAGAAAATAAGCACAGAAATATTCACATACCTGAAAACACTTTTTATTGAAAATAATCCAATATTTTTGTTTGTTTATTCATTTTTTTAACTGTTAAGTTCACCAATACTGTATGCATTGAGTCTAGTGCACGAAAATGTTCTTCATTTATCGACGGAAGGCTTGAAAAAAATGTCCGTAGAGAATTCACAGATTGAAGAGCTTCATGGGATGACAATAAGGACTGCGATGGACCTGTATTATCATCATCATCATCTTCATCATTGTTTCCTATCTCATCAGTAATTTCAGAAAGAATATTTTCATCAGTAACTCCTGCGAAAACCATAAGATCATCATCTGCTGTTAAATAGTCTTCTATACTAATTCCAAACTTTTTACCGCTTGTTTCCTCAAGTTGGGATACGGATTTTTTGATGTGCAAAACACATTCTTGATCATCTAAGAGATCATTGGTTATGTAATTTTCATCATTATCAGATTTCTTATTTTCCATAACACAAAGACCGGCCTTTTTCCAGCAATTCCGAATGGTTTTTTCTGTTACTTCCCACCAACTTCCAACAATATTGTCACACGCTTCCTTGACATTTACAGCTTTGAAAGGGTCTTCTACTTTATTTTCAAAGTTTACAAGTATGGAGTCCACCAACCGTTTTCTGTAATATCCTTTGAAGCACTTAATTATGCCCATATCAAGAGGCTGTAGAATTGAAGTGCAATTGGCAGGGAAAAAAGCGATTTCGATATTTTGTAGCTTTGGAAATGACGTGTGAGCCCCGCAGTTATCTATCAACAAAACGATTTTTTTCTTTCTCTTCTTCATTTCATTGTCTAACTTCTGTAACCATTCGGAAAAAAATTTAGACGTCATCCAAGCCTTCTTATTTGCTTTATACTCCACGGGAAGACTTTTCACGTTCTTAAAGCACCTTGGCTTCAATGATTTACCAATGACGAGAGGTTGTATTCTATGCGATCCTGTGCTATTTGTACACAGAAGAACAGTGAGTCTCTACTTTGATTTCTTCCCTCCATAACATTTTTCACCCTTGAATGCCAATGTTCGATCGGGTAGGAGTTGGAAAAACAGCCCAGCTTCATCTGCATTATAGATGTCTTCTGGAGCATACTTTTCTAAGATTTCTTTCATCTTGTTTTGCCGCCATTCATTTGCGTCGTTTATCGGGGCTGACTTTTTCTCTCCGTGAACTTCTTGGAAAGTTATTCCATGACGATCTCGAAAACGCATTAACCAACCATTGCTAGCTTTGAAAGTTTCGTCCCCTAGCATTGCTGCAAATTTCCGTGCTTTTGCACATAATAAAGGTCCATTTATTGGGACATTTGTCGCTCTCATCTCTTGAAACCATTTTAAAACAGCAGCATCAATGTTTTAATTTGTCGCAACTTTCAGTCGTTTTCGCTCTGGGTTAATTTCATTTGAAGTTACAGCATCTTCGATTTGCTTTCTCTTCTTTAGGAACGTTGCAACTGTAGATTGCGATAATCCATGTTTCTTAGCCGCATCAATCTGCTTCATTCCCTCACCAATATCATTGATAACGTTCAGTTTATCTCGAAAACCATTCGGTCTTGTGATTCTGTTCTTCACACCGAACACCACCATTGAATCCCAAAAAGACTACAAAACAACCTTTGAACTCACTAGTGTGTTGTAAAAGCTTTTTATTTTTTGTCCAAATAATACTGAAATTTAGATTGAAAAAATCGTTTTACAGAGGTTTATTGTTCTAGAGAATATCGCAATATTGAGGGGAGCTTAACATTAGTTTAAATGCAAAATCACCGGGACCACAAAACATTATTGTAGTAGAGGGAGTTATTGTTGTATCGGGTATCGTTGTAGCGAGAGTTTACTGTATAAATAAAATCATTTTATTTTGCACATAACTTGGTGAATTATCAACCCGAGTTTATTTGCATTTTAATTTAATATGAACGCCAAAATATATGTGCCTACCAAGTAAAGGGAAATTTCTTTCAAATCAAAAAAATTTTTCTAGTGTTGCATTTTTATGCATAAGTAGCTTTAAGGAGATTAAGTAATATAAAATAGGATACATTTTCTTATTTGTTGATTTCGGTAAACTTTTGAGTGAAGACAGTATACTTATTAATGAATAATATTTAAAATCTTTAACTGTATTATAATATAATAGTGAAGAAGTAAATGATGTTGGACTAAATAACATATAGAATTAAAAACATTTTTGTTTGAAATTTTATCTTTTATTGATTAAATTTAATGGCGGCGTAACTGGTAAAATAATGGTATTTAAAAATGCCTTATAAGTGAATCACTTTTGATGAGTTGAGAAATAATATAAAATTACAAAATTATGGAACTAATTAAAATTTTATATAAACAGCAATAATGTATTAACAGAAAATTTTCAAAACCTCAAAAATGATCACCTCAGTTAGATAATTGGTGTTTACAACGCATTATTAATTATATCTTTGTGCATGATTCTTCGTATTTATGACAATTAAAAAATATGATAAAATCGATAATTATCAAGTCTGAAATTAATTTTCTTTCCAGAATATAATAGATTTAAAAAAAAGAATATGTTTTTAGATATCCGTTTATCCATTTTTCAAATTTATTATTCAAATTCTTTGAAACTGACAAAAGGACACTTCTCAATTTTATTGTTAGACAGCTTTACACAAGTTTTACGTAACAAGTTGTTACAGAACAAAAGCCTTGTTTATTACCTTCCAGGAGTTTTTATATCGCAATATTCTACTGGAGATGACAGAGACATCACTTCTGGGAAAACCTTTGCAGAAAAAGAAGTCTTGACTCATAAACTTTATACTCTCTTAGGATTATACATGGAAATGAACTAGTCAAAAAATTTATTTATTAATGGTACTTCTTAAACAGGAATCTATCCATTTGTTCATTGTTTGGACAATTGTAATATAGATTAGATGAATTTATAAAAGCAAATACAATAGTTAAATGGGTTTTATATACACACCAACCGAAAAAACACTTTGTAGAAAAAATTGGAACAATATGTAGAATAAATATAACAGTGACAGTACTGAAGTTTGTTGCATTTCTCTAAATTTTTGTGCAAGAAGAATTTAAAGCGGATATCTTATGTCCTTTGTCAATGATGCATTATATCTAATTTTTTTGCAGTATTTGAAATAGGTTCTGATTTATTTCAATATTACTTCCTATTTAAAACACTTGCATAAGTAAATAATAGATAAGAATGCAAAGTTTGCAAACGACAAATTAAAATATTCAAGAAGAAGATGGCATCATATCTTGCATTCAAGCAATTGCAATTGATGCTTATTTATTTTCATGACTCCTATTGACAAAAAAAATGCAGAAATTATGTGTTGTTCAGTTGAATTAACTTTAAAATAAGTGTATTGTTTAACATAAATTTATTGCGTGTAAACACCGTAAAATAGCTTATTACTTTTTGTGAAGTTTCTTGGCTATTTTCACGTATTTGAATTTGAGTTAAAAAGACACTCCTTACAAAAAATGAGAGAGATATGAAATATGCCAAACTAGTTAATAATAAATAAAATTCTTTAAAAATTGAATAGAAATAAAGAATTAATGAAGAAGATAAATGGAATACATTTTTGGAAACTGCTGAATAAAATAAAAAATAGGTGGTTAAGTTGCTATAGTACCCATTTAGTCTCCATCAGTTTCTATGGTGGCCAACAGATTGTAGTTTTTGGCGATTTATCGTAGGGACCATTCTATGAGCAAATAGCTTTCATTTGTAGAATGAAAAATATCAGATATGATTCATTGTTCTTCGTTCGATAGTGATTCACAAGATACAAATGGGTAATAAAATATTACAAATAAAATAGAGAGGATTTTTCATAAATAAAGAATTAATGTAGTATTTTCTTAAATTAGATTATTGTCAGTTTCATGAATAAAGATTATTAGCAATAGTTAAGTCAGTTTGCAATATCTTCTTTTATAGAGCAATTTTTGATTCCGAGAATGAGACAAATGTGGGCAATAATCAGGAATGAAATTTTCATTTCAAATATTCAAAATTGAATGGAAGACAATTACTTGAGATTTTAATAGAAAAGAAAAAGCTGAAACCTTGTAGGGAAAGAATATTTCATAACGGAAATAGCTGAAAAATTAAAAATCTATGAATTTCTTTATTACGTAGGCTTTAATAAAGTAGCTTGTTATATTACCTTATTTTGATAGTATGATTATAATAGCAAATAAAACACAAGATATATATAGCAAAGATATGTTATGTTGGATTACGTTTCAATCAAACAGCTATTATTTTCTTGCAGTTTTTTATTTCTAATTAAATATGCATAATTTTGCTGTTACTTAAGCATGAAGTTTTGTGAATTCAAGTCACATATCTTTTCATGACATTACTCTCTTTCTTTTACTTGTTGTTTCATGATAGTTTCCCTATTCTATGTTATATATGAAAACGCATTCTATGCGTGATATGTGCATATAAGCATAGAACACACATATCCTTTTCTATTATTCCTAGTTTAATCATGTAAGCATATACTAAGACGAAAAATATATCGCTTTCCCCATTTTTTATCATTTCCTTATATATTTATTTATCTTTAAAGACATTAAGTTCTATAAATTATTCTTGATGCTTTTATTATTATTTTCTCCTTTCATTTTTAATATTTTACCTTATCAATAGTCGGCTTTGTATTTTCCCTTCTTCTTTTATATTAATGTTCAAACAATAGGAAAGTATGCCGAAAGAAATATTTTTATATTCCTTCTACTTTATACCTATTTTATCACAAAGAAAATTTACTCTAAACCAGGCAAAAAGATCCAACTTTAAAATTTGAAAATACCACGGATAGGGAGATGTAAGAAATAGAAAAAGATATTGCATGACTTTTTTGTGATCCAATATTCTGAGTTTTGTGAAATTCGTCCAGATATTTTCCATTTTAAACTACTCAAATTTCACTTTTTGTGGAAACCTTTGTTATTATAAATGCCTGAAAAGTGGGAGATTTTAAGAGATATTTATTTAGTTTGTGAAGTACCATAAAATAAATAGATCGAAAGTCACACGTCACACACTCAAGAGAAATAGAAGTTCAATTCTTTAAACTAATAAATGTTGAACAAGTTCTAACAATGTTTTTCAAATGTCACAAAAAATATGTTAAAAAAACTATATTTTTAATCAAAAACTTTGCAGGATAAATGAGAATAATTCAAAGGTTTATATTGTACTAGGATTGAACATAACTTTAATAGTAGTGATACATTTAGTTTAGTAATTAATTAAAACAATATAAATGATACTACTTAAAACATTATAAGTAACTATTAAATAAATGGATAAAACTTTAAAAATTGCTCCTAATTCACTTTTGTGAATTTCTAGAAATTTCTTATAGTTAGAGATTTAAATACTATAGTTATGAATTGGAATTTTTGTCTCAAATTAAATGCATTTGCAAGTGCGAACATTGTGATGCACAAATCTATTATTTTTGGATTTATTAAATTTTAATAATTTTCTTAAATTAATAAGAATTTTATGCATTTTCCCTATTGTAAGTTTACTTAATAAAAATTGAATTGGATAAGTAATCAAATAATTTAAATTTGTACGGTTTTATGATAGAGTGATGATAAAAAAAATGAATGTGCTTTATAACAGGTTTTTTTTAAATACCATTAGCTGATGTACATATTAGTATCTAATTTTATTAATAATTTATATGCATATTATTATGCAACCCAATATTATAAGATTTATATTTATAATTGAATTAAAAATAATAAATTAAGTATAAATCAGAAGATAACAGGTTCTTTTAATGTTGAAAGTTGATGCATATATCTTAAAACAAAATTTTGATTTACATACAGGAAAAGAAATTTTAACAATAGATGCTTACATAAATTTTCCAAAATATGATTCTCTTGTGAAATTAGAGATAATTTTACATATCTATGATAATTAATTGAATTTATGATATTGATAATAACTTAAATTATAAACTTAATTTTTAGGTCAATGTATTAATTTAATTATTTAAAATTCTTAAAAAAGTTAACAAAATAACGGTTATTTTCCCATTAACTTTTTAATGCAAAGTCAATAACAAATCGTCATATATATATATATATATATATATATATATATATATATATATATATATATATATATATATATATATATATATATATATATATATATATATATATATATATATATATATATATATATATATATATATATATATATATACATATATATATATATATATATATATATATATATATATATATATATATATATATATATATATATATATATATATATATATATATATATATATATATATATATATATATATATATATGATGGAAAATCAAAAGTTGATAAAGTATATTGGGTTTAGAGAGAGAGCAACATAAATTTGTTTTATTTAAAATATCATTTTTATTTGAGTTGCATTACATTTGTTGATATAAGTTTCCTTTCTATATTGTTTACATAAAGTTCTTTTCTATGTTGTTGATATAAGTGTAAAATTCAGGGAAAATCTGTGATTACCCTTAGGAAAATTTTGAAGTCTTTGTCCAAATTTAAAAATCTTATTGCCAGAAAAAAGTTAGTTTGCTTAAAAATTTCCCCGCTTCTTAGGGAATTTTGCCGAAAGAACCTTGCATTTGTTTTGCTATTTTCTTTATTGTCTGGGGATTTTTCTGAAACAAGTCTGACAATTACTGCATATAATGTTATATAATTTGTCACATTAAAAGATGTATCTATTTCTTCCAAAATAAAATCAAGAAGACTAGATATAATTATTTGCTAGAATCCTGGATTTAAAAATAAACATTGATTAAATTATCTTAAATTGTTTGAAAACTATTTGAAAATTTTTAATTATAAACACAATATAATTATTTGTAGAGTTTCAAGTAATTAACCCTGATTTATTTAAATAAATTGAGTAAAATGAAGTAAAATAAATTTATTCAGTAAATCATTTATACCATAAAGAGATAAAATGATAATGATTTAAATTTTCATTTGTACTTAATAATAATTATCATTAGCAACACGCAGAATACAGAATAAATCAGCTAATTATATACTTTCTACTGATATTTCAATGCATTTTCATTATCAATTTTAAATGTGGAGCACAATCGAACTCCAATTTGAATTTAAAGGTTCGATTTTACTTAAAATGCTAATTTATCACAAAATTTAAATGCAGAAGCAATAATTTTATTGAACTTATATTTTGATATTAGATAACTTAAAATTATTTTTTATAATAAATAACATCTGGTTTTTAAACGCATAATTGCAGTTTTACTTCTTATTAATTAAACTAAATTCCAAATCTTTTTGCAATATGAAACTTTAATTGTTATATTCTAAATTATATTTTGTTGCAAAATAGAAATGCATTTGCTAAAATAAATATCATAGTTGGCGTAAACTTTTTTAATTTTTTATTTGACAAAAAATCCAAATAACTAAAAATAATGAAGAATTGCGCATTTTTTATACATCTCTTTCCATTGTAAAATTAACTATGATGACGCAGTCATTTTTATTTCCTTTAATAACAATTTATCTTAATTATTATGAAATACATGTTATTAAATAATTAAAACTGAAAAACATCTACAAAAGTACTCTTATGATATTTATAAGAAATTGAAAGTTAACAAATTATTTCTTGAAATCAACACCATTAAACGACTTAGAGTTTTGTTAATTCTAATTATTTTTATATAATACAAAATAAATAAAAATAACATAAATTTATTCCAATATGTTCACGTACCAATGAAATGTATTCATGTAAAATTTCATCAAATCATAAAATTGACAGAAATTTCTATTATTAAGTATTATTTAAATAATATTAATGAAGGAATCTTTGGAACTGTGCAGTAAATAAATATGAAAAACTCGTTTTTTCAATCTAAGATATTTTTCGATTTTTTTAATCTACCATTTTTTTGTAATCAGATCTCTGTATTCTCTTTTTATGATGAAGCTCGTTAAGTTGTGCCACAATTAACCAGACAACTATTGTTTTTTGTTAAATGTTTGCCTATTCTTATATAAGTTTCTAACTATGGAGCACAGTATATAATGCATACGTAAACTAAAATGATTGTTCTTTTTCACTTGAATATGTTTTTAAAATACTTTAAGGGAAATATCATTAAGTTGATTTTGAAATTTTCTTCTGTTTAAAAGTAACTGTTTCAGTTACTTTGTCATAAAAGTTAACAAAATTTACAAAAAGTTTAGAAAGATTTTATCACTATTTCTATGCATGTAGTAAAAAGAATTTAAAATAATGTATACCATATTTAAATTAACAATTTCTACCGTAAATAGATGTCTCACACACACACACACACACACACACACACACACACACACACACACACACACACACACACACACACACACACACACACACACACACACACACACACACACACACACACACACACACACACACACACACACACACACACACACACACACACACACACACCACACACACACACACACACACACACACACACACACACACACACACTAATGATAAGCAACATGCAAATAATGATAAAAAATGAAGATTAATAGTTTTTATAGAGTGGCTATTTTTGTTTGTGGCTATTGTGGCTATAGAGTGGCTATTGTGGATTTAAGAATTTCTTCAAAAATAGTAAAATTATTTGTAGGTTATATTTATTATAATATTTTATTTCTAATGAATTTATCAAGTTGTAAGATTTATTAATGTTCAGAATATTAAACTGTAAATGATATTTTGGAGTGTCTCATTATTTGAGGTAAATTGTGTTAATGTTTTAATTTCTAATTATTAAACCCTTGATTATTAAGCATTGTTCAAGATCATAATAAAATACTGATATAACTTTAAATATAACTTTTGATTTCTGAGCTCTTAAATATAATATAATAAAAGTTAAAAAAATGTAATTTGAATGTAATTTAATAAAATTTTAATTAAATTAATAAATTCATTATTAATAAAAGAAAATTATTACTTCATTACAAAGAATAAGTTGATTTCTGTGTCGTTAAGTTTATTTACAGACTGAGACTAATTTCTCTATAAATAAAATAAAGTTAAGTTGAAGGAAAATATAGGAAATGAATTATTTTCGATGACTGAGTTTAAAAAAACATTTGAACGACTTCCAAATGAACATTTTTTACCAGTAGAAACAAAATCATAAGTCTGCCATGCTTTAAATGCCATAAAATGAAGAAAATATTTTGATCTAAAATAAGAAAAACAAGGATAAATCAGAAAATATTTCATAAAGTTTTTTTGAAAGATAAGTAATAAAGAATGGAAATACATTGACTGCTTTTGAGATAGAGAATGTTAAAGTGCTTTTTGTTAGAGCAAAGGCAAAATTCATATTCCAGACAATATTACATGGGAAGATCTTGAATTCTTCTTTGGTTCAGTTTATTTTTGCAACAATAAACTGATGTTTTAAATATAATATGTGTTTTATATATGCACTGATACCTCTTAAGGTTAAATTGACTGTACAAAGGAAAGCGTAATTTGGAAATGAAAGTTTTTTTAAATTTTTATGAGAAAAGGGGATTTTCTTATCGAATTTCCCTGATATATCATGATGATGAAATTGTTTATATGTTCATATTTTGCTTTCCTTAAAAACATTGGGTTGTTTCCCGTCCTAGTTTTCTAACAAATACTACTAAAATATCACTTGAAGAATTCTTGGATTTCAAAGAATTCTTGGAAAAAATATGCATTCAATCATTGCCTAGTTAATTTCAAATCAAATGTGTTTTTCCTATTATATGATTTTGAATATGAAAGTGAATATTTTGAAATAACTCTTTGATGTAGTTTTAAACATTTTCAAAAAATAAATTTTTCACAATTTTTCCCAAGTTTCATTTACATTTTTATTTTAAGTTTAACTATTTAGAGCAAATAAATTCTATATATTTTGTCAATATAAGCTATTAAATTTTTTATTATGTGTGTAAACTGTTATTTTATTCAAATATAGTTAATGAAATTAAAATTTTATGCTTTGTTTGTGAAAATTTAGTTAGAGAAACAAATTTATAATTTACATTTTGTGATAGACATTTATAATATAATAACTTTGTAATATGTTTATTTAGTTAAGTCTTTAAATAAAAAATCTTTGCTTATAAATCAAAATTTACACCCTGATTCTAGATTTCTTTCCTTCTAAACAAATAGCAAGAACCAGACTTATTTGTCCCATTTAAAGAAATTTATAAAGTATGCATACAAAAATTTAAAATTCTAGACGCTAAAATATTGATTATTTTTAATAACTTTTATCTAACTTGCATGTATTCAAAATAAAATAAAAAACTACTTTAATTTTCTGTGAATAGGATTTACCAGTGATTTTTAATGTATCTTTCATAGTAATATTTTTTTACATTCCATTCTTTCTTAAAATAAAATTTAACTTAAGTTGCTTCTATTGACTTGAATTTTATCATTTATAAAATCAAAAGTTTCAATCAATAGTTTCTATTACGCAAAAAATGTGCATTCACATTATTTTATACAGATTTGTAACAAAATTTCTATGGAAATTTCAATAATGAACTAAATCAAAAGTCAAATTAACCACTCAAAATTTATAACCTAAATCACAAATAAATTTTTTTGAAACTATTAAAATAGTTACGATTAAATTGAAATGTAAAGAAAAGAGTAAAATACATTTAGTATCAAATATTGTTAATAATAATAATAAATTATTATATATTGTATTTAATATTTTTACTGTGAAATATTAACAAAATGATTAATTAATAAAAGAGATTATCACATCTTGTTTAATGTTGAAATTTTGCGGTATAATGTCAGATAAACTTTCATTCAAATACTATAAAATTGAAAAATACTATAGTATTGGAAGATACTATATATAACCAAAATATAATAATATATAACCAAACTATATATAACCAAAAATAAATGTGTGTGTACTGATTTTTTGAATACCATTCTAGATTTTATTGAGAAATCTGCATCAATATTTTTTATAATATGCTTATGGAAAAATGTACTAACTTGAACAAATTTAAAATTACCAACATGCCTTTTTAAAGTCTTTTATTATTTTATTAGTATTATTAAAATTGATGAAATATGTTAGTATGTTGTTTCTAAGTTTTTTTTGTTTACCTAAAATCTATGTTATTTATGTGTTCTAAAGCTTTCTGTATATTACGCATTATAGAAAGAGAATGGGTTATATAACCTAAGTGAACTTATTGAATTAAGCAATTTAATAATGCATCGTCATATTCAATTATTTGTGTAAATTACAAAGATAACTCAAAGAAATCCTACCTGATTCTAGAAAAAAGATGAAGATAACAAAGAATGTTAGATGAGAATATTAATCTCGAAAATCTAAAGTTTAACTATTTTTATGCAGACAATGCACACTGTTATCTGTTACCATTCAGCATGCACCTTTTAGAGTGCATAATTCATGCAAAAGAAATTGCAAATTCTCTTTCAAAATGAGCCCTTATAAATATTAGCAGAATTATGACGGATGAAAGAAAGCGTTTGTAGTAATAAAACGTGTTGAAACAAATTTTTGATGGAAGAAAATCTATCACGAGGGTTTTTTTATTACTGTACATCCTTTAGGGATTTATGAAAACAGATCACGTGCAAAGTGACAGTCTTTTTATCGGAACACAATATTTACTAATCAACTTAACTGGATTAACTCAAAATGCTTTGTAGGATCACGTACAATAGAATTACTGGTTTATTATTCATCAAAGATGTATCAAATAAATCATGCTTTAACATAAACCAGTTGTAAGTCTTTTCTTAAATCGTTAATTTTAGGGGAATTAGAAATGCTGAGTAATCTTTAAGTCAATATCAAGACTGTATTCATAGAGAATATTTTATATTAGCGCTGAAGTATTCAAATTGGTTTCATTAAACATTGTGAATGACGATAGAGAATCTAAGACCAAACATCTAGTTTTATCTAAATTTTCTGAAAAGATAGATATACATAACTGAGATATATATTTATGTTTAAAGTTGTTTTTGCTACATTTTGTACTGCACCACTTATACCACCTATTTAACTTTCAAAAAAAAAAATCTGACTTATATTGGCCCCAAACGAAAAAAAAGTCTTACAAGAATTTTTTTGAAAACCATGAAAATGCTTACTATAACACCAGTAATATTTAAATAGAGAAAAGTTAAACCAATAATTGTAAAATTTTTGAAGTGAGTCTATTTAAAATAATTAAAATAATATAAAGAAATATAAATATTTTTCTCTTATTAAATGGATTCATTTTCCATCAATGAAGTTAAAGTAAAGATGTTTAAGAGTAAACTTAATAATTATGGTAGTATTTTTCTAATTAACATGAAAATGAAGTCAATGTAAGTTAGATTTGACTTTCTTTAAAATTTAAATTATTTCTAACAATAAATTCTTGTAAATATAGTCGATAATTAATAATTACAAGAAAATAGTGTCATAAAAATGCTTATGTAGTTGCCTATCTAACATATTCCCGATCCTCTTTCAGCAAAGACTTTACTCCAATGGCATTCAAAAATTTCAGCTTATATGAATATCAGACTTAACAAAATTTCATTGAAGGAATAAAAAATTTTGCCATATGGAAATAAACATAATAAGCTTTAGATAATGCGGAAAATGGTATTTTAAAATTTAAATTCTCTTAGGAAATATGCAAATAATCCTCAGTATGACACAATTTTATAATAAGCAAATGAAGCATAGTCACAGAATATTATTTTAACTAAGCGCAACTAATTTAAAAATTACTTGTAAAAATACTAATTTTATATATAACCCTAGAGAAAGATCTTTAGATAAATTTATTTCATTATTACCAGAAAAAAATAAAGATATTTTCTTATGCTTTTATTTACATTTTCTAAAAATCTATTTAAATCTCGATTTGCGTACTTTTGCAGTGTTTATTTTGTAATAAAAGCTACAAAGTATAACATAAATATTCAGTTTAAGTTTTAAAGCAAAGTATAAATAGTTTGCCTACAGTTTTTACAAAGAGAATATATTGTGATAATTATAAATATACATATAATTTTAAAAATAAAAGTATAATTAAAAATATTTAAAATGATATTTTATAATTTAAATTAGAAAATAAATATGTTTTAGATAAATTATACTTTAAAATATAAATTATAAAGTATAATTTTAAATATACTTTAAAATCGATAAAAAATATTTCTTTTGCATCACGTAGGGAATTATATATGAAGAGAATACGTAAAGGAAAACAAAATAAATACTGCATTAGGAATTCTTAAAACAAATTCTGAAGCATGTTATGCATAGAAAGCCTCGATATATGTTTTGAGATTGATTTTCTCTTTGGGATTCTTACCATAGGACGTAATGCAAATAAACCTAATAAAAATCAAGACACTATTTTCAAGAAAGAATTTTAAAAAAAATGAAAGAAAATGTCCATGGAAATGGTAAGAAATTTCCATAATATTTTTATTTCTGAGAAAGTGAAGCAAACATCATTAAACCTTCAGTCTAGCAAAAAGTTTCTCAAAAACAAATACGCCATAGCTACAAGATATCTGTTTTGTCAACAAAATGAAATTTCTGAAATCCGGTACGGAGGCATTGCTGAATTAAATATATTTTGCTTGCTACCTCAGGGCAGCATATATAAATAATTCACATGTTTTCTAGACTTTACCTTTCTGCATAAAAGATAACATGAAAACTTAAAACAATATGACTCAAATTGTCTTGAAAATTTTACTGAAACTTTTCCTTTTATTTCAATATGTACCCTAAACACATTTCTTAAATATGCACCAATTTTAAAAAAGGTACATATGAATATAAAATGAATCAATTGATTCACAAGAATCTAATAAAATTTATTTTGTGTATATATAATTGTCGATTAAATTAAATATGAGATTTCAATAAAAATAAAATTTCATGTAGAAAAATTAAATTAAATGATTTTTTATTTTATAAAAAATTTAATTTGATAGATAGTATTATTGGAACAAGTTTTTAAAGTTTTGTGTTATTTTATTTTGTTTTAAATATTTTATATAATTTACGTCAGGAAACTTTTGAGAACCTTGATGCGTAATTTCAAAGATTTTATTAAAATTTATAAAATAGCAATTAATTATATTGTAATGAATAACATTGAAATAATATGATAAATATAAAATATATAAAAGTAATTAATTGAAAATATTTGAAAAATTAAAATATAGTTAAAAATTATTAAAATAAACGTTATTAGATTAAAATGTGTGTTATAAATAATGTAATTTAGCATAAAATTATTTGTATATTTATTTGTACATGAATTTAATGCTTGATCATTGTTTTAGTTCTAATTTAAGGAAGGAGAAAAATCAATGCAATAATCGTGGAAACATAAATTGATTTTAGGAAATACACGCCAAAAATGAAATTAACGTATGATAATATTAATATAATTTGTGAAATAAGAAAATGAATTTCAGATATTATTTTAACCATTTTTAATAAATTGACGTATAGAATATGAATTGCCTTCATAAATGATATTTGTAAGAATTTTTTTACAAATATCATTTATGAATTCAAATCGTATGATTTAATTCATTCAAAAAAAGCCTTAGTTCTAATATACGAAATAATAAAAATTCTTTATAATAATCACGAAAACATAAGCTGATTTTGGAAGATAAGAACCAACAGTTGTCAAAATTAATATTAACGTGTAATAATATTGATATAAATTGTGACATAAGAAAATGAAGTTTAGTTGTTGTTGTTACTTATCATAGGTTGTCCAGCTAGCTAGACAGCCCCTAAACCAAAAATATCTAAAACGTCTAAAAAATATAATGGGTCTCGAAGGACAACGTCTTTTTTAAAATTTAGGCAGATTAAGATATGTCCAGGGGATACCATATTGACGGAACACTAGCGACAGTCTGGAAATGTCCTTTGACCCTGCTGGAAGGTTATTCCTCTCGTGTGCCCACTCAAATAGCGGGAAAGGTAGTTTGATAAGATATTGGTCTAAGATTGAGGTCTCACCCGGATTTCATGGTAAAAAGTAAGTGAGCATCTTCAAGGACCCGAAGGTTTGGGGCACCAGAATGAAGTTTAGTTATACTAATCATATTAAATAAAATTTCGGGTAGAATTTAAATTGTATTAAAAAATGATGTCCATAGGAGATAAAATTGTGCTGCATATGCTGCATATAAAATATGTATTAGACAAAACAGTTTAATTCACCAATATTAACGAATTCATAGTTTTGGTGCCCCAGTTTTTGTAATAATAGTAAAATATTATGTGATATGAGCTAACATTTTCGTTACACTCTTTACACATTTTTAAAAGAAATGTCTTATGTAGACTATTACTCAAGTTTCCTCGGTAATCTTAGTGATATAAAGGTTAGTGTTTAAGTATAAGAGCTAGTGGATTTATTGGAATATAAAACAATCATTTTTCTCTAAATGTAAAATAACTTTTATACCTAATACGCAATAAAACATGCATTGAAATTTTATTAACATGTAGTTTTCTTTATTATTAAATAAATTTTATTTTATATAATTCGATTTTCCTTTTTATAATATTTCCAATTTTTTCCTCATTCAGCAAAAAAGGAAAATGTTGAATTTGCTTGGAAAATGCAATAATTAATATGAGGCCATTTGAGCAACAGGGATTGCAATGATTAAATTTGCGACTATTTATCTCAACAGAAGTTTATTATTATGTTAAATATCATACAGGGGGAGAAATTTATACAAATATTTCATTGTGAGTATTTCTTCCACATTGAAATTGTATTTTATCCCAAGTAGTATCTTCATTGTTATTTTGGGAATATTACTGGCGGGAGGTATTGAAGGGCTCGTGAACTAAAAGCTTAAGTTTAGCATTCTTAAAATAAATAAAATTATTTTGGCGGGTTATAGAATAGTGAGAATCAGAGAATGCCATCTCGGATAACAGCTTCATCAGTTGAGAACAGTTTAAAATTTTGAGGCTGGGGACAATGATTATTTTAATTTTGTAATAATTAATATTTTTAAAACTTTTAATGACTTCAGCCAGTCATATATTTTTTACCAGCATATTTTTAAAAGAACTTTCTTCCCTTGCTAAATTTATTGATAAATTTAATTGGATGGCTTAGCCTGTTTCATTTAAATTAAAAACTGATCTTTTAATTTGGGGCTATAATATTAAATTATTTCTTAATTATATTCAATATGGCCTAATTGTAGGATAACAGTCTTCAGAGCATATGGTCCCTGGTTTGATTTTATCCACATATGAACAAAGGCTGTTGGATATTACACAGCTGACATCTGCATGCATGTTTGTTGGGATGGGTATTTGTGAGATTTCTGGGTTTCTTTTCTTGTGACAGGGGAATATTGTAACCTTATCGGTGACAAGACCTCCTAAAAAACAGTTTGTTGGCTATTTAAATACGATACAATAACTTTCAATTTTTACGCTGTCTACTATGGGGAAGGGGTTATATGTGTATCTCGGTTGTGTTAACTTTTATAAGAAATACGGAATTCCCAAATCTTCTCTTTCACTTCCAAATAAGCTCAATACCAGCTTACCCAAGTCTTTTTTCAAAACCACTACCAAAAAGAAGATTATCACAGAATGGAACTCAGGTTTCATTTCCTCTCCTAATTGTAAGTGGACCAAATAATTTTTCCCTTCAGTTCAATGCAGAATTAAGAACTACTGGTTTTACACTGACTTTAAAATTACGCAATTCCTCACTGGACATGGGAATTTCAATAGCTACCTACACCGTTTCCACATTAAAAACAGTGAGGTGTGCAAGTGCAACTCTGGGAGTGACAACCCTTCTCACATTCTTCTTGAATGCCCATCTGTTTCAGAAGTAAGGAACGAGCTTTGTAAAGACTTAAATAACAGGTGGCCCCCGATTATGGTGGACCTAGTTAAGAAAGAGAATTTTGAATTTTTTGTAAAATTTATCCATGCTGTTATCTAATTCATTTTTCATTTTTATATCTTTTTTTCTCTCTGCTTTCTTTTATTATTACTTTTTTCATCTCATGTATTATTTGGATTTGTTTGTAGTACATTTGTTGTACCTTCGGGCCCTGTGTGGTATTCCTTGGTGCACAGGGAGATATTTTTGTTTTCCCAAATAAAAAAAAATATGGAATTCTTCATATTCAGATTTGTATATCTGTTTTATGTGACAAATTTGTTACTTGTATTTTATATTATTAAAATGAATTTTTCTATGTAAAACTTATTTGTACAGTATTTATATTATTTTTCTAAGACTTCTTATTTTACAATGAAAAAGACTTAAACTTTGATTAGTTTATTTTACATTAAAGCTATTACCTGTCTTAAAGAGTGTCATATAATTTCGTTGTTGCTGTTATTTATGACTCTTGGACGAGCTAAGCTCGCTAGCCGACCGCTTGCGAAATATATGTCAAAAAGATGAATCTTTTGTTTAATCAGATGACCAAGAAGGTGAAAGTACGACTTTGATCTAAGACTCTGCTGATAGAAGCCACCACCAAAGTATCCTTCCTTCAATTTTGACTTTGATCTGGAGAGGAAGAGAATTTTCTTCAGACCATTACGCACATGATAACTGCTCAACAACCGATCACAGGTCTTTCGATTCTAAGGATTTAACGAGCGCGTATATCGTCGATGGGTCTTAGTCATTGGTAATTGAACCCAACCCTTCCGGACGGAAGGCCGATGCCCTAACCAGTAAGTATCACGGCATGAATAACTTAGCCATAGTATTTAACATTTATAAATAAACTATTTGAGAACATATTATTTTCTATTTATTAGAATGTCCCCGGGTAATTTTATTTACCCCAATATACAAAAGAGTGTCAATTTTTTTTATTAATTCTTTAAAGTTATACAAATTTATAACTAAATTATCAAATGCTTTCAACAATATCCTTAAATATAGGTCACTTAAAGCAAAAATCTAATTCATTTGATTAAATTAAAAAAACATTGACAAACATGTAACAGTTAAAAATCTACATCATTTTAAACATTTCTTAAAATTAATACATTTAATATTAAGAAGAAATATGTTAATTGATATAAATTTAAACACATTTATAATTGAGATGAATTTCTCTTACGAATCCAATGTAAAACCTAAATTAAATTAAAGAATACGTTTCGAACCATCTCTATAATCATAGTATCCATGAAACTTCAAATGTAAGAGAAATCATCGAATCTCTTGGCAGACGGATAATCAGTGGTGAAAAGCGGGTACGTTTTAAGAGGGAAAATTAGACATCCGATATCTTCGATCGTGGTAATTAAATTTCCTTGCTATGAGGATAAGTCTTTCGATTAAAGTATATTATTGAACATATGCTACTCCACGTACTAATTCTCATTTGCTGAGATGTCACTTTGAAGATTTAGAAAGTAATTTGAAATTGTACTTGCTTTAAATGAAGCGAAGGTAAGAATGCTTTAAATATAACAAAAGAATATAAAGAAGAATAAGAATGTTATTATATTAAGAAAAAATTGAATTTCCGCGAATGTGTGATGATAAATATTTGACATGATATTTTGAGAACACTTAAAATCATTTGGTTAATGGTAAATTATTAGTATATAAAATATAAATTATTGGCTGCATAAACAAATATTTCATATTTAATGTTTTTGTAGTATTTTAATATTTCTAAGGATATGATCATTAAAATTTAAGCTTAGTTCAATTTTTAATTAGTATAATATATATAAATTTTAAGATACTTTGCTTAATGTGTTAAAGGAGTAATTGCAGCTTTTTTCCTAATTAAATATTGTAAAATACAATTTTTTAAAATTAATTTGGTTATTGCTAAATTATTGGCTATAAAAAGTATAAATTATTGGCTGTGTAAGCAAATATTTAAATATTAATGTTTTGTTTTAATTTAATATATAATAAGATATAATCATTAGAATATGAGTTTAGCTCTGTTTTTTAATTTGTTTAATATACACAAAATTTGAGATATTCAGCTTAATTATGTTAAAGGAATAATTACAGTGCTTTTTTAAATAATTTAATGCGGTAAATATATTTTTTAAAATTATCTTAATGAAATCTGATTTGTAGATAATTTTCTTGGCTGTATTAAGGAAATAATTGTTGTACTTTTTCTTAATGAACTAGAATAGTTTAAAATAAGTCATGAAAACAAATTGGGAATTAAAATTTATCCAAATCTTTGAGATTATTTTTTAAATAAATATTTTATCATTACCACAAATATTTCATGGGAAAAGTAAATTTAACTTCACTTTATTTCAGAAATATCTATTTTTATGAATGTGAATCAGCATATTTTCTCATGCAATCATCATTAAACTAATTGAGATAGAAGGAATTCTTGTTTTATTCATTTCATTTTTACTAAAATTCTTTTAATCTAGAAAATGATATTTTGAAATCATCATGCCTCAAAAATTGCTGACGTTAATTTTGTCTTAACTCATGTAATAGAAGAGGATGTAATAATGAGGAATGATATTATACTTCAAAGAATCTGTATAGGGTATTTCTATTTATGTTGTTTTGAAATTATTTTCCTTAATTTAAATTAAGATAGTTATATTTTCATTTTGGATTTGATCTCATTTCATAGACACAGGAAAAAAGAAATAGAAGAGAATATTCCTTAAAAGTCATTCAGTTGAAAATAGCATCAAACAAATTAAGGAAAAGTTTAATTATTTAAGAATTAGTTTCATTACTAACTAAGTTGCATTCGAAAGATTACTTCATTTTTCTTCAGAATTTCACTAAGAAAACATTTCCTAAGAATTTCATTTTTCTCAAAGCTACAAGGAACTGAATTAGTTTTATGGTAAAATTTTAATAAATTATTAATACAAATTTTGTTCGATTTAAACTATTTTTATCTATTGCATACTAGAAGGTTAAAGTTTTAAATTGAGATTTTGCCATTGTTCAAAAACAGGAAATGTTTTTATTTTTGCTTTCTTCATAAATATTTTTCTGTTTGTGCGTTCTTGGGAGTTTTACCAGTTTCCTTAATAGCAACAATAAAATACTATTGATTATCCGAGAAAGTTTCTTTCTTATGCTAAATGTTCGTTACAAATTCAAATGATTTATGAAAAGCTATCAGTATTAGGCTTTTTATCATGTGATGTCAAAATGAGAATATATAAATAACGCAAAAATATAACGTGAATATTTACATATTACCTTAAGCAACCATTGGATAAAAAGGATGTATATTTATTCATTATGGAAATGTGAATAACATTTAATTATTTATTAAAATATTAATAGATGAATAAAATTTTAAGATAGATTTTAAAAATTTTACTGCAGAAGTTCTTATATCTTACTGACATAATCTTTTGACTTTGAAAAATAATAAAACAATGAAACAATAATTATTTTTTTACAAAGAGAAAATTAAAGAACATTTTTTCTGAATTATATAATTTTAAGAATTTCCATAAATCATTAAAAAGTACAAATAAAATAGAATTAATACTTAATTAATAATTTATCTTTGTTTTTGATGGAAAATTAAATAGGAATCTTAATTAACAGAATATAATACTATTATTTATTTTATAAATGGTGGAATAATATAAGCCATTGTTTTTTTTTATAAGTTTTTATCAACCACAGTTTTAAATAATGAAGATAGTAATAGAAGACGATAAAGTTGTTTTAGTGATTAAGAAATTCAGAATTTTAACATAAGTAAATCAAAGAAATATATTTTAAGCTTAATAAATGGATCAAACTTTATATTCTAGAAACATATTTCTACAAAAACAAGAAACTTAAAAAGCAATAAAAAGGGATAATTATATTTGTAAAGCTATTTTAAGGTAAAGCTTTAAATATAAATAAGGAATTTATTTTTTTCCCCTGACCGATTTTCTTGAGTAAAAATTACGACGATGCAGGCCGAAGAAGTATCTATTCATGTTCCTTTATGTGAACTGGCCCAGATGGTATTCACGAAAACCACTAACGTCCTTTTGAGGGGAAAAAGAAATGTGTTGTTGATGTGGATTCTCTTCTCTTTTCTTACGTACTTGAGTTTTAGAAATGGAAGAAGTCCTTGATATTTTGCGAACAATATATGGTAAGATGTGTTGGCATTATATTTGTTTGGAAAACATTAATAAACTGGAAATGTAGGTGGTCAGTATTTAGAAAAGTAAGAGGAAATATATGATTCATTATGTATTTTTTCTTAGGGAAAATTTAAGAAGTAAGGGATATTTTATTTTTTGGAGTAACCAATAGGTAATAAAATATAGATGGTTAAATCTTACAGTTCTATCATGCATATTTTATCAAGCATGTAAAGTAGATATAATTGGTTATAGAAGAGTTACAAAATTTATATTTTTCTACAGAAAACCTTTACTGTTCCAGCCTACTTAAAATCATTTTAATTTTTAAAATTTCTTTTCCAAACTATAAGAATTCTTTTAACTTTCTTTATTGTGTCATAAAAGCTAAATATTATTTAGCTTTCCTATCAAGTTCAAATTGAAAACTAAAAAAGATATGTGATTAGTTTGTATTTTCAGAAAATTTGTAAATTCAAACATTTCGTTTAAAGTTAAAATCATTGACATTAAAGGGCATGTGAATGCGTAATGTAAGCATTAAAAAATATTTTTAAATACATTTTGAAGTGCATAAAGTTAGGACATTTTTTTATTGGGTTTCTCCTACGTGAATACATATATTGGTTATTTAAACAAGTGCTGATAAATGCTTAACAATTTCAGGCGTAGAGGAATTATATTTTTATAGATTTAATTCTTATAATTTAAAAATAATAACATTATTAGCCATGCAATGATAATTTGAAATATTTTTCATATCAAAAATTAGTTTTCTTATATGATTTATGAAATTATGTTATATTACATGATAATTTTTTAAACTTTCATTTTATATTACATATAGTATTGTATTTTACGTAAATAATATACTTGCTTGAAAATTCAATTACAATTTTAGATCTGAAAAAAAGAGAATAAAATAAGTAACAATACAAAAAGCAAATTATCTTTTTGTATTAAAAAATAACTATTAACAATAAATATTTTCAAAAATCAAATAAACTGACAATGATTGATCAGGTAATTACAGCGTTTCTCATAATTCAATCCTTAATTAATCTAGAAAATTATAAAGAAATGAATCCTTGCGAAAATTCAATGTCGGAATGATGGATATCAAGGGAAAAATTGTAATGATTTCTGATAACGTACAAGAAAACATTTGCATTCAATATGAAAGATTATAAATCTCTGACATTTTACATCCGATAAAATTGAATATATATTTTTGGCAAGAGACTAAAAAATGTACATCTACTAGAAAAAGGATTTTTTTATCTACAAATAAAAATTAAATGTGTACAGATATTGCTGGTAAAAAATTATAATGCATCTTCTGATTTCCATATAAAAAGTAGAATTTTTATTCTATAAGATCTTTTGGATACTAATCTTTTAATTTCTTTTTTGAAATGAATCAATATTTTTTAAAGTTAATCTATAATTCCTTTACATACAAGTTATTTGTTTTTAAAAGTTATTTGTCCAAAAGAGTACCTCAAACTTTGATATATCACGTTGGAAAAGATAAAAACCATTCAGCTTTCTTTTACAAAATTTTTGTAGAATTGTTTTCTTGGTTTGTATATTATCTTATAATAGTGTCAGGAACATCATGTATGGGATACATGTTTTTAAAACGTTGCTATAATGAATGAAAGACAGAAAAAATAAATTTGATCAAATTTGAGTATTTTAAGTCCTGTTATATATGTTTTCAACATTTAATAATGTCTGCTACAAAGTGTGTCCAATATGTTACAAACAAATACATTCTTTCTGAATTGTTCAGAAATGGGTAGGAATTTAACTATAACCTTGATTGTGTGTATATTTATTAAAATAAATGATACTTGTTAAATGTCCTCAATTTCTTATGGAAAAATGTTATTCTGACAATATCGACAAACCTTCATTGCCAAGGGTTTCAAACAGCAATAACAATACATACATAATACTCATACATTATACTCATACATTTTGTGTATGAGTTTTCCCCAAGAAAAATAATATATTTTTTATTAAGATAAGAATTTTGTAGTAAAATATTACTAAAACGAATAACTGGTCAAAAATCTAAGGACATAAAAATAACATACTGCGAAAATATTTCTTATTTAAGTGTCATGTACAGTTTGTGTTCCTGCCTTTTCTAACTTTCACACCCTAAAGGCATATAAGTCTTCTATTGTGTGGTTTTTGTTGCCTGGATTCCTTAAACAAAAATAATGTGAGATTTTTCCTAAAGAGAAAATTTCTTAATTTTAGAAATTACCTAAATTTTCCATTTAATCTTAGAAATATGGCATGATTGTCTAAATTTTTTGATGGAAAAGTTTGTACTTTGTTTTGAGAAATATTGAGTTCTAATTATAGAAAAACTTTTTCTATTATAAAAAGGAGCTCAATTAAGAAAGTGCTTAAATATTTTAATTAAACAAAAAATTTAATTATCAAGTCAAATGTTATTAAAAAAGTGATAAAATAATATTTTGTACTTCCTTTTTGCTGCGATATTGTTTTTGATATAGAACAAAGAGCTTTAATATTTTCTAATCTATTTTTGAGAATTATGAGAAAAATTTTTTAATTTCTGGGATAAGTCTTTAACAAATTGCTGAAATCTCAGTGGTAGAAATAAATTTTTTTAACCAAATGTTTTTTAGCATGTGCATTTTAAAAGTGATTCATTGTTAACAAAATTATCTTTTAAAAAAAGCATAAAATTTATGTTCATCAAATAAACTAAAAATAAAATAAAAAATTATAAATATGTTAGATATTTATTTGAACTATTATTATTAAATAATTTTCCTTCCATAATATTTAGCAGAATGATAGTTGAAAATTAAATAATTAAAAATATATGTTACATAACAAATGGAAAACTTCTTTTACTCATTACTTTGTCTGGAAATTGAGTTCTATAAATTTCTTTCAAGATTCATTGAGAATTTGCTTAGTTAAATACAAATAAAATTATATTAAATGCATTCTGATAAATTAAAAATTCTTACGTTTATAAATGTATCTTCAAAAATATTATTTCATTAGATTATGAAAGATTATATATAAAGTACAACTTAATTTTTTTAATTTAAAGTACAGCTTTAAGTATTAAGATTTGTTTCTTTGTATAAATAATTTTTGATGTCAGCTTAATTGGATGATGTAAAAATACGAAGACATTTTATTTTGTTGCAAAACATAAAAACAAACAGATGTGAATTACAAACGCATATAGTTATTACGTAAGTATTATCTGCATGTAAATTATGAATAATCCTTACGTAATAGCATGACGTAAGATGAATTTTTACTTTGTATCACAAATGAAAAATGCATCTGAAAGAAGAATTTTTATCTCAAGTTTTTAAAGAAAAGTTATTTATCTGTTTGTGCGTTTTGTTGTAAGAAGAGAGCTGTTCATAAAATATATCGCCGGAGCTAATTTTAGAATTTGTAATTAACAATGACCTTTTATTTTATTTAATCTGTATTTAAAATAAAAATGACAAAAACATCGTTACTTTCATATAAAGCAGCAAATAATTTATAGTATTTGAAATTAAAACAGTGTGATTTTGTTGCTCAGGAATATTAAGCATTTTATATTTAAATGCAGCATTTTAAATTAAAATAGTAAAAATAACAATTTTGCATAAATATTATCTCCAATATTTTGATTAACACATTTTAAATTAATAGTAATATTTAGTTCAAAATGTTTACTTTTTCATATTATACTAAACTTTAGTTTTCTGTCACTCACAATAAGGACATTTCTGTAATTTTAAGGAAATTTTGAAGAGTATGCAGTTTTCTAAAAGAAGAGATGAAATATTGTTTGCTTTTTAATATTTTACTATCATGAATTCTCTGATATTTTGTTTTCCTTATTTATATAAATATTATGATAAATGTTTTTAATTTTAAGAAAAAAAAACCTTTCTTGATCTGTTATGATTAACTAATTCCAAGTATGAAAGTTGTTTAAAAATTAAGTATTGATAAAAGTTAAGCCTTTTTTAAAGAAAGCCTTTTTAATTTTAAAAAAGAAAGCCTTTTTTAACTTGAATTCTTGAGATGACCCTTAATATCTCCTAATTTTAAAGTTCGTGACTTTTATTAGAAGGGTGACTATTTGTACGTATGATACAGCTAACATTTTCTGTGATACATAATTACTTCAATATTAAACATAGACCGAGAATGCTAGAGAAAATAAGTTAAATTGGACTATTGCATAGATTTCTTGTCATTGGCACAAGGAAAGCATATAGAACACTGGTGATTATATAAAAAAAAACTTTAAAATGGCTGATTGACAAACGAAAATTTAATGATATGTACTTTATACTATTTTTTTGAAATAATAATAGTAAATTCTTTCTCAATAAATACTGAATAATGTATGAATAATGCTTAATATTAATCTATTTTTAATGTAGGTACGTTCGAAAATTGACTATAAAGTTTCAATTGCTTAGAAATTGAGTGACTATGTTTGTTAACGTCATGTTTGACTTCATCTGGATGTTCATCCAACCAGGATTTGATAAGTCCAGGAAAATTTCATTCCCAGAAAGAAACAAAGTTTGCTTTGTAAGAGGAATTTGTTTAGATAAACATTTTACATACTTCTCCGGATTAATCTTATCTTTCGGACATACGATTGGTTCAGCATAAAACTTGACACAGCTATCAATATTATGACAAATTCACATCTATGCCTGAGGATGGAAGAAAAAATTTAAGACCAAAATCTTGTGCTGATGTATTCCAAACACTAACCATCCTATGTGATGGAGAAGTGTAAAAAATAATTCGTCATATTATATTAATTTCTTCCTCTAATCAATCATTCAAATTTTTTGAATCTGACATCAATTTTGATGATGTTTGCTCTTAATATCTGAGATAAGTGGCTTGGAAATTGTTGCTCGACCGTAAATGTTCTGCTTATGAAGGCTTTCTCTCACTGTAATCATTGACACAAAAAAATCTAGAGGCTGAATAAGATCTATTGGAATCATTCACTTTTAGATATTACAATTTAGTCGGTCTTTTTCACTGAGCTTCTCTTCGTGGCTACTAATTTGCTTCACTAAGCTTCTCTTGCCCCGCTGTGAGCATGATGTCATAACTTTAGATAACATACCTTTAGAAATGCGTAATCTGCTATCCTGCAATTGGGTCTATAGGAAAATATAAGAAACCCATATTTTTGAATTTTGGAAAAATCAATAATTTTAAAACTTTAATAATATTACCACATAACACCAAATTATTCATGCTTTTATTCATAAGAAAATAAAACTATTAGCTATTATTTTATTTAAATAATGCTGACAAGGAACATTCATTTGAAAATGTCTTTTTTCTTTAACAGATATATTTCCATTTTTTGATAACCCTATATATATATATATATATATATATATATATATATATATATATATATATATATATATATATATATATATATATATATATATATATATATATATATATATATATATATATATATATATATATATATATATATATATATATATATATATATATATATATATATATATATATATATATATATATATATATATATATATATATGTATAGGATAGTCAATGTTTGGAATTCATCAGCACAAGAGTACTTCTTCCTGAATCAAGTATAGATGGGAATTTGTCATAATATTGACAACTGTGTCAAGTTTTATGCTGAACCAATTGTGTGTCTGAAAGAGAAGATCACCCTGGAGAAGTATGGAAAATGCTTATCTAATCAAGTTCCTGTAACAAAGCAAACTTTGTTTCTTTCTGGAAATGAAATTTTCCTGAATGATAATGTACTTACTCTTGCAGCGGTACTAATCCAATCATGGTTCGATGAACATGCAGATGAAGTTAAACATGACATTAACAAACATAGTCACTCAATTTCTAAGTAATTGAAACTTTATAGTCAATTTTCAAGCGTTCAATACGGAACTGATATCCTCAGTTGATATCCTTACATATATATATGCATGCGTAATAAATAAGCAATGTATAGAAATTTCACTGCATCCATTGATGTTTATGAAATGATAATCTCCTGTTTAACAATTTGCAATTCTTTAAAAGGAGACACAAACAAAGAAATAAAATATGCTCCTGGCAAAAACTGTTTACATTTGTAGGGGAAAAAGCTATTGTTTAGAAATGATAACTTAAGTTTGATGTGTTATGAGCTCCTATTGAGCAACCAAGATTGATGCATTTTAAGTTGAAGATATTAATAAAATTAATGGATTAATGTTCTATGCTTGAAAATAAAATTTTTTCAATATCCAGGCAGTAAATTGGGATATTTGCGTATCAGCACCATCTCATCCCAGTGTGTTTTAAATGTTAAGTGAAAGTAGCATGCTGTTTATTCCATGCGCCTTTTATGATATCAACTTCAATCAGGTTCGTTACAAGATGTGCTGCAAGAGAACTGAAGCTGTTATGAATTTTAAAAAATACAGTGATTGGAACGCAAGGATGACTGAAGTTTTAAATTCTCTGCAGAACTCTTTATTATCAATTCAGAATTCAAATGACATGTAACTCTGATCATTTAATGATTTTGATTCTGTATGAAATGATTCTGATTCTGCTTGATTCTTTCTGGTCACCTAATGATTTGTTTCTGATTTGAAATTGGATTTGCATATATGTTTTCGATGAGGTGTTAAACTCCATTATTTCGTATAACATCACATGATTGATATTTTCCTCATTGATCACACGATGGTTTCTCTGATTGACATCTAACACTTCTTGTTTCTTGCAATTAATTTTAATGTTCTAAGGGAAATGAATTTCTACTTTAAGCATCCACCATGGTATCCGATATACATATCAAATTTAAATCTCAACATCTACAAGTAACCCAGTATTTAATTCTCTTGGTTAAACGCAGTCTATTGATTATGATAATTAAATAAACAAACTTTTTGCAATTAGACTGTCCATTGCATGTTATCTAAGTTTATAAAATATGAAGAAATAACTTCTACTTTTTTTACAATATTTTCGTATGAAGCTGCCAATTATTTTTTCTTTAAATTCTGCTCTCTGTTATTAATATTGAAAGTTTAGAAATTCTTATGCATTGTTTTCTACGCCTCTGCCAAATTTAAACTATTCTTATTTAAAAGGATGACACAATATCTGTAGCGTAATGCAAAGAGGACTTATTTGAAAAGAGGGTTTTAAGGTAAATTTATAGAAATTATGTTAATAAATGACTTCTGAGCAACATGAGAATGGTATTTTATAATGATAGTGTTTACAGAAAAATAAATTTAAAATATATACATATAACATTCCAATCTTAAGATATTTTCACCCGCATTACTTTTGTAAAAACTTATTATTTTATTACTATTGTAGTTTATTTATTTTTATTGACTTTGAATTACTTATATTACAATAATTTGCATTTTTGTATAGTATTTATTTAAAGCACTTATTTCATTCTTGTTTTTTAAATGTGACGGTTAAAATAAAGGTATTTAGAGACATTGTAGGATAATTGGTAAGTAAAAATATTTCAAAAAATAACATTAAACTTCTTTAACCTAGGATATGATTTTTATTTTATGAAAATAAAAGTAAGTTACATATAAATGAATATGTTACTTTTGAAAAGTAAATTTAAAAGAAGTTAAGCTCTTTAGTTAGTTAAGAAGTTAAGCTATCTAAAGTATGAAATTTTCAAAAACAATCCTTCTACCCCTAGGAATAAATTGAAAAATGTGAATCACTAGATAAGATGGTATCAGGTGAAGTAAATAAGGTGAAGTTGTTAGAGACCTGTTGCTAACGAAAATATTTTGCAAAGTTTGATTTTAAGTTCTTTCTGTATATAAGTTACTTTCTCTCTCTCTCTCTCGTTGTGCTTTATAAATAATTCATGTTTCCTAGATTTCAAAATAATACTGAGACGACTACGTAAAATTTTAAAGCATGATGCGCACAGTAAAAATTGTGTAGGAACATTTCTGAAGCTTTATAAGGCGCCTTCTTTCATTTTAATACTTGATTCAAGAAAGATTTACGAATAACTTATCATTTCTTAGAAAAATAGAAAGTCACGTATGCCTTACAATATTTTCATATAGTTGTTTCATATTATTATTATATGGATTATTGTTCACAGAATTCATATATTCAAGTTTAAATCATATTATTAATGTATTTGAATCTAATAACTATATTTAATCTGATTAATATATTTTATAATAAGATTAAATATAGTTATTAATAACTATATTTAATCTTATTAATATATATTATAATTTTCTAAATATTTTATTTTCTAATGACGGGAAAACAGAAAGCAAATAACAAAAAAACAATCATTATGATATATTATGAGCATAAATAAATATAAATTTTCCTGAATGTGCTTATTATTATTGTTATTTTATTGTTATTACCGTAATATATGTATATGATATATATGTATATGTATATTGTATAATGTATATATATATATATATATATATATATATATATATATATATATATATATATATATATATATATATATATATATATATATATATATATATTATAAAATAATATCATAGAAATTATTCTAATGATCTAATAACATAAAATATTTGTATTCAATTAAAATTTGTTATCAGAATAATTGAGAAGAACAGTATAATTTATCATAATTATTAATAAAGCAAATGTAATTAATCTTTTTTAAAGCTTAATCATTGTAATTATCTGATGTTATCAGAATTTATTTAATTTTAAATTTTAGCAATCTAAACTATTTCAATAAAAAAATTTTCAGCATTGCGTACTTATACAGACTTTTTTTTAACCAAATGTAGCAATCTTATTACATTAACTGCTGAGTTTGTTCTTGTGAAAGCTAAATAGAACAAATTAATGCGTTGGCAGTTGAATGTGTTGTTTTAACCATTTATTTTCTTGCATTCCTGTTTTAAAATGAAAAAATTAATAATTTTGTTTTGGTTTATTTTTTCATTTTAAAACAGGAATGCAAGAAAATAAATGGTTAAGCATATAAATTTTATAAATTTATTTTGGAAGCTATAATTATTAAACTATAATTTATAAGCTAGCTGTAACTATAATTTATTAAAATGAATTGCAAAAATTATTGCTGAAATTTTTCATTAATATTTTGCTAAACAATAATCAATATTTTAAATAATTTATTATGATATCTCGTAACATTTATTAATACTGTTTTTTGAAAGTAAATGTTTTTCAGTATTAATATCTGATTGAAATTTGAATGAATACGTAAACTGCAACTAAAAAATCAAATATAGAAATAATTTGCAGAAATCTTTACTTAATGATTACAATAGTTAAAAGCGTAACCTTTCACAATATTTCAAAATTTCAGGAGGTAAAAGCACACAGTTATTGTTTTGTCTGCTTTTTAATCAATTATATGAGCCAAGTGAAATTCAAATCTCTTTTGCAAGACTGCCTTTCTCACATCTTTACTCTTACAGATCTCAATTTAACTCAGGGCAAACAAAGTTCGAAATATTTGCATTATCAAAATCTCAATAACTATTCAATATATAAGAATAAACAGGCCAATATTTAATAGATGATTAGTATGAATATTTTGGGAAAAAAGTATATCTCTCTTATATGTGATTATTCGTTCTTTTTAATCCATATAACTAAATTCCTTTATAATTTAAATTTGTCGTTCATTAAAAAGAAATTGAATTTTATAAAACTTAATACACTGGTCTTCATTAGTAGCATTTCTCCTCTTGAAGAGGTTATTTGAACAGTAATTTAAAACACAGTTTTATTATATTTATTCAGTCCACCAATAACGAAAATAAATACATTCATACTATGAAACAACACAAATTGACTCTGATGTTGTAGATTTGCAAATTATCAATGTTTGTAATGTTGAAAGGGATTTATTGATTAAAGCAGAAAAAAATATATAAAATAATCAATAAAAATTTGCTTCGAAGTATAGAAAATATTTCAGAATTAACATCGTAATGACATCAAATAAATACGGAGGAATGAATATCAGATTAGGTATGAAATAATAATTTTATGCTTTATATTTCCCATTTTTATTTGCTTAAAAAATATAATTATTTCATAATATAACTGAATCATTAATTGTGTTTAAACACCAGAAAAATATAGTGTTTAAACTTAATTTCATTTCGCATGAAACAAAATTTAATCAATATACTTTTTTATAAACTAGATTTCACAGAACACTTCTGAGTTTTTTAAGGCAATAAAAGGACATTTTATTGAAACTTAAAAGGTGGGTTAGATAAATTATTCAATTTGCTAAATTAAATTACTTTAATGCAATTATCATGTAACTACCTTTAAAGGTAAAGAATATTTGTTATGTACTTAATGAACTTTGGGAGAAAGCTTTTCACTGTAATCATATTTCTTGAATAAGGTAACTCTCTCTTAAAACTGCCTTACAATTAAAGAAACAAAATATAAAACTCATACATCAATAATAAGAATAAGATTTTAATAAAAAATTGTTTTCTTTCTGTTATTATAATTTTTTTAAACAGAATAAAATAAATTTTATAGATTTTAGTTTCTGTGTTAATTTAAATTTACAACGTTCATCGGCAAATTTACATATTATTAATGTAAATGCTTATAAATCTCTTAACTCACAATATTGTAAACCACAAGCACTATAAGCACTTTGTTGTTTTGACTTTGATGAATGTCTTTGAAATGAATTAATATAGGATTATTGATTATTATTAGTATAGGAATAATTAATTGTTTCGTGACAGGAAAACAAGAAATCTTTGTATTGTAATGAATTCAGAACAAAATATTTTTTGAAAAAATAATGTATACCTAATACTAAAACTATGTGATTTTTATTGCATAATTTTTATATGTATTACAGCAAAAATAAATACTGTGCATGAGAATTTTCTTAATTTCAGAAAAAATACACACCCATGTATATATATTCTTATCTTAAGCAAATTTACAAATATATTTACAGAGTTAACCAACAATCTTACATATATCATTAATGTAAATACTTTTATTTCAAATATTATAAATCATATGCACTAAGAGTAATTTATTATCTCGATATTGATGCATCTCAAACAAATGAATTTAGAATTGGGAAAATTATTATTGGAGTAACTAATTGTCTTCTGTAAACGAATCTAAAATTTTTCATAGGGTAATAAATTCAGTGCAAATAATAAATCTATGGAATATGTAAATGAAAAAGATATTAATTAACAGTGTAATTAAAAATATTCTATGTTAATTTAATAGATACACATTTTAAATGCAGTTGCTTTCTTTCTTTCAAATGATATTTTTTTCTTTCATTTTTTCTTATAGTTAGCTTTTATTTAAAACCCATAAATATTACAAGATTAATAACAGATGTCAAATTAAAAAAAATCTGATCTATTTGTTTTTATAAACAAACTTTTTAATTAATTTAAGAAAATATATAAAATCGATTTTGCTATTTGATTTAAGTCATTATTAAAAATCAAATGTAATTACTTCTTTTTAAAGCACCTATTTTTAAATACATTTTGAAGCATTCAATAGCAAGCATACTTTTTTCTCTTATCAAAGTGTAAGAAAATAAACTTAATGCAACTCGCATGTAGATAATCATAAATTTTTTGTTGTATTTGAACAAAAATGAAAGTAAAGCATGAAACCTAAATTAATTAATTTACTTTTACAATTTATCATAGCAAAGGTGATAAAACAGGCTCCAGTGATTAATTATAAAAGTTAATTAACATAAGCTTGAAGTAATGAAGCTGCAATCTGTACTTGGATTACATAAAATAACATTATTAATTTTCTGACATGAAGAAAAATAGAGCTGGAAAATGAGGTAAGAAAAAACTTTATGTATCAACATATATCATGATCATCTTTATTGATTCGCAAATATAAAACTTAATTTTCAATAAAAGAATCAGAAACTTACTTAGAGCAGTAATTTAACGTAGGATATATATATATATATATATATATATATATATATATATATATATATATATATATATATATATATATATATATATATATATATATATATATATATATATATATATATATATATATATGTCTTTATAGGAGTAAGTAAATTGAGTAAATTTAAAGATGACTCTTCTAATACATTAACCAACTTGAAGGAATATACAGAAAAGTCAATACATGTTTAAGAATGTGAAATCTTTTAGATGATATACAAGAAAGCCATAAATAGTCAATTGAAAGTGAATGTAACACCAAAGAGAAATTTATTCCTTTACGAACTTCTTTTTTTAAAAACTCTCGAATCAAATAAAATCAAAAAATTTTAATATAAATTTTTTTCTTGAAATTGAATAACGTTACAATATAAAATGATGTATAGAGAACATTTATTATAAAATGAGAAACAGTATGTTCAATATGTAATAAAGAAGAAACTATATATTTCATTCTTTTTTTACGATTTCTTTTCTGTTGGACAAAGAATATTCGGAGGAAGAAAAGCTTCGGGGATTTTATAAAAATAAAATAATACCCATCTTGAATGCCTGTAAATATTAAAGTATATATATTTACGTGTTAGTTAATTTCTTATGCTAAAAGAGTATTTTATATTAATTTTAAATACTTTTTAAACAATTTATTCTCAATATAGTAATTTATTTTATTCAGTCATTTTATGATTTAATGTTACTCAGTTTTCCAATATGGAAGTATGTATGAGATAGGATGAAATGTAACATTATATTTTGTATGACATAAAATACAAAATATCACTTAAATAAGCTGACCAAGGAATTATTTAACTATTTTATTAAAATGAATTTTCTTGATAATCACTAATTAATCATACACCATTTAATTTTGATGAAAGAATTTGATAAGAATTAAGCAAGAAGCTTTAGATTCCTCTGACCCATAAAGTAATCAATGTATATCAACTAAATTTGTAGAAATGAAAATGAATTTTCCCCCTTTCCTGGTGAAACTGACCTTTATTTCAGGTAAAAGACTGTATGAAAAATGTGCTTTTTTACGAAGTAAAATGAGGATAAGAGGTAAAGAAATATGCAAAAAATTAACTATTTTTAGATACCTAGTGTAAGCAAAATATATATTTTTTTCTCTTAAAGTATTCCTAAAAGAACTATTACTTTATTGCAATCATATGTTTAGAAATATGAAAAGATGTTTTGCCTGTCTGAAAAGATGTCTTAAGATAAGAAAAGAAGTATTACTGTTTCGCAAACTGAAAGGAACGCTTTTGAATGGAAGGACTATCGCCTTTCTTGTAGAAATTTATTTATCAAATGACTTTAACAAAGCATACTGCTGGTATAAGTTTGTAAATACTTAAAAAAATAAGTATAAATGATAAGTAGGACGCTACATAATTTTCATGCTTCTGAATCCTGAAAGTAAATTTCTCAAGAAAAAGGAAGCCTTGTTTCAGCATAAGGAAATACAATATCATTCAATCAGATATGTGGTTCCAGGTTCCACTTAACCTGGCCAAACAGTACATTCTGTCCCATCATTAAGCAAATATATATCAGTTAAATAATTGATAAATAACTTTGTCTGCAATAAGCAAATTCATGATAGCTGCCGTCTGCTTTCGGGAGTCTTATATATTAGTCATTTTTTTTACATAATTCACTACCTCAATTTCTATATTGAGTTTTCTTTCTATAAACTATATAAGTTTTCTTTTTTCAAACTATATTTTCTTTTGCTTTAATTGCCAAACTAGAAATTGAGAAAAACTGCCTGCCATTTCAGACTTACCGTACAGCTTTTTCTCCTTGAAAATTGCGAATTATTAAGCCATGTCAGCATAAATATTTACAATAAAAATTGCTACATCTGTTATTCAATTAATTTTCTTGTATTAAATTTGCTTCAAGTTCAACTTACTTTGTGTTGAACTTGCCCAATGTTTGGGTTTTGTATATTTTCTCTAAAGTAATGCTTTTTGACTCTACTGGTAGAGCAGAAAATATATTTGGGTATTGCTTTCTAATTTTAAAATCTGATGACATCCTTGCAGACAAAGAGTATATTCTATACAGAGTACTTTAAATCAGCGAGATTTATTTCTCTCCCTTTACTTATAACATATATTATATTTCATATTTAATGCTTTATTATTAATAAGTGCTTAATTGAATATAAATTATGAACAGTATTATCTTTATAAAATTTCTAATTGGTCAGAAAAATAATTACTAACGTATATTTAGTAACTAATAATAATTTCTGACTTGAGGGTAAATTAAAAAATATTCAAGTAGTGCATTCCTACTTGTCAGATGAATTCGACTCCCCAGATTAAATTTATTCTGCTAATTAAATTTAGGTTTGTTGTGGTATAGAAACTTATTTTTATGCTTCATTAACAAAATATATTAAAATATAGTTAAGAAATATTTTATATTTTTTTATAATTTATAGCAAATTTTATTTTAATAAATTAGTTAAATAACAGATTCAAATATTCAAATAATCCATGATAAATAATTATTTCTTGCATATAAAACCATCATAAATTTACAGCATCTTTCTTTTTTACATGCTGCATATTTTTGATACTAATTAAAATAAGAAGTATGAGCAGTATTATTTTCATAAAACCTCGAATTTTGCAAAACAAATTATGTCATTATTATTTTGAAGAATATAAGTTTCTCCGACATGCACTCAATGAATAATGATGCTGACTTGTAGATTAATCAAAAATATTTTAGCACTGCTTTAAATGAATGTTAAATGAATTTAACTCCCAAGAATCTAATTTATCTTGCTAATTAAGTTCATGTTTGTTGTGGAGTAGAGACTTCCATCGTAAATGACTATTACTATCATCCACAACTCAAAATATTTAAGCTCTCTGTGCATCATTTAATTTATTTATGCTTAACAAACTCATTATAGAAGCTAATTGTTTTTCTAAAACATTTTCGAGCTTCACTTTAAGGCAACAATTGCTCTAATTTTACACCTTTAGTAAATTAATTTTTTGAGTAATTATAATAAATTTACATGTTCCTTCATTAAATACTAATATACAACTTTCAGTAAATAACTTCTTTAAAATTCTTATGATATGTTGAATATTTAATTTTATTTATTCTCTTTAAATTATTTTCTTTTTTTATTCTTTACTGAACTTACTCTTTTGATGTTTATTTATGTATATTATTCTCAATTTTTTATGCATAAATTTATTGTAAAATGTACTTTCCTTTATTATTTGATTTTGAAAAACACACACACACACACACACACACACACACACACACACACACACACACACACACACACACACACACACACACACACACACACACACACACACACACACACACACACACACACACACACACACACACACACACACACACACACACACACACACACACACACACACACACACACACACACACACACACACACACACACACGTTACAGTATTTCTTTATTATATATTTCTGAAGAAAAGACGACAGACAGGTAGGCTAGTTTATACTTTTGGTATAGGGGCCGTGGTGGTCAGCTTGGTTGGGGTGTTGTTCTCATTATCGGAAGATTGTGAGTTCGAACCCCACTCAACCGAAGATTCATCATGTTCACTAAAGGAATCTGGGGCATGTTAAAACAATGTCCTCCAATTGAAATGATACATCTGGGTGTGGCAAGCCAGATGTATCATTTCAATTGGCTTCATTCTGCTTGGTCCCTGCTTCAGAGTCCCACGTGGATTTCACCCAGCTACTTCTATCTGAATGGTAGACCCCAACTCAGGAATAGTTGCAGGGAATCATTCTAGTGTAACAATAATTTTGTTATGTGGTAAATAGGGCATCATGTAAAAATGTTGGTCTCTTTTGAAAGCCAATCTAAATAATTATGTTCTTTAGTTCCATGGTTCAAATTCATGTGTGCTTATTGTGATTCGGGTTATGGATCCTAGTGCAATCAACTCTTATGTGTAAAAAAGCTTATTAAATGTGAAAGCAAACCGAATTTCATTTTTAAATTGTACATGTTTAAGTTTGGTTTGGTAGGAACATGCTTGAATAATGTTTATGTTCATTTGATTTTCATTCATTTGAGGCTAGGATATTTTGTTGCTAACAAGGCATTTTTTTTGCACAAGAGTAAACTAGACTGGATCTACAAATGATTATGAATCTTGAAATATTATAAATATCCTAGCCTCAAATGATAATCAAACTCAACTCACGAATTAGCAAACTAAAGCTCAGCATCTTATATGAGGGTTAAATAATAGAAAAACAATTATTATTATGGATCATTACATGATAGGAAATATATATTATGTAATTTATATTGTACAATGAAACCTGGTAAGATATCATGCTGTATAGAAAATGTACAAGAGAAGATTATCTAGTTATTGCATAAGATGTAATATTATATTGATTTTTCCTGCATATATATCTTGTCAATAAAAATTGAGCAGGCTTATTAATTCCATTAGATTAATACCAAGCTTTTTATTGATTTGTTTAAAGAAAGTTTATTGTTGAAGAGACATTTGATTTTTATTTTCTAGAAATGGTTTTTCTAAAATAATTAAAAGACTAAATACATCAATTTGCATTCATATATAATAATGATATTCTGTAATATGCGTTTCTAGCATTCTATTGTTAAATATATTTATCCTACTTACTAGAAAAAATTACATTCACCAAATTTTATCTTATTTGTTCGTGTCATTCCAAACAGTTAAAAAATATTAGTTTCAACTAAAAGTTTAATTATTTTATCAAAAGTATAAGTGAAGTAGTCATATGCTTTCAGAAAATATCGTATTATAAATAGTTTACTAAATAAATAATTTTGATATAATTACTGTGACGCATGTAGTATAAAATATATTTATTAAAAATCCTTTTAAGTATGTAAAGTCATAATCACTTAGAAAACGGAAAAATCTCTAGTTAATACAATTTTGAGAAAAAACACGAGTTTTTAAAGCTCATAATGTTTATAATACTTAAAATTTCTTAATATTTGAAATATTTTTTATAAATCCTTCAGAAATAAATTTAATTTCATTCTGAGCCCAATTTGTTACATGCTTGAGTATTGATAAAAATACTTATCAGACATTGCACATGATTTAATGTTTTAATAGCATTTATGTTACAAGAAATTCTTTACTTTCCATCAAGAATTTAAATTTTTTTTATTTTAATTGTGTCTGAATACTTAATAAGATCTTGTTTAATACTAGATCATAACTTTGAATTCTATATATGCATGGTGTATTTTTTTAAATACCTTAGATTATATATATATATATATATATATATATATATATATATATATATATATATATATATATATATATATATATATATATATATATATATATATATATATATATATATATATATATATATATATATAAATATATCTATCTATCTATCTATCTATCTATATATATATATATATATATATATATTATAGAATTTATAATGATATTATATTCATCATATACTATTCATACTTATTCACTGTATCCTTATTCTAATTAAAATCAATAAAAAAGCTGTAAGCATAATTCTTTAAAAATAAAAGAGACGTACGTAATTAACTAAATATTGTAGTATTTATATGCATAATTGTTTTGGTAAACAAAGAAAAAGGAAATTTTGTCCATTTGTCATGTCCATTTGACATGGGTAACAAGATAACTAAATTTGTAAAATATAATCTAATAGATCTGTATAAGGCCTAAAATAAATAAATAATTCTCCAGTGTTAAGATAATTCATAAAATACTAATATTTTAAGGATCATATACATGTTTATAAATTAATCTACGTATACATCTTATAAAGTATTAGGAATGAAAGTTAACCATTTTAGGATATATGAAAAAATAAATTGCTTTACTTATTGTTCATAAAAAACGTTCATAATTTCTTGCAAAAGTTGTATCACGATTTTTATTTTAAAATAATTATTTTACTAGGATTAATTATTACAAAAAATTCGTATTTTTAATTTAATCTTCGGAAATGCTCTCACTAATCATTAATTTTATTAATGATTAGTTAGAGTATTTCCAATTCAGTAAAATAATGTAAAATAACCCAAATATGAAACTAAACAGAGAAAAGAAAATCACATATAAAAATTGCAGGAGATAATGGATTATAAATCAAGTTTAGATTAATATAATTTTAAAGAAAAATAAAATAAATAATTTTAAACCACAATTTTTTTAATCTGTCAAGAATAAATTAAAGTACAGAAATATATAAAATGAATAAACATAAGTTATTTAAATAAAAGGCAGATTTATTAAAGTAATATTCTGCCATGGCTGGTGTTTAGTTTTTCACTAAGTAGATTTACCATAAACTAATCAAAGTATGCTTTAGTTTGGAATACAGGGTTATTTATACAGGTAAGACGAAAGAGATATAAATGACTTTTATGGCAATTTTCTTTCACTTTTATTCTGAGCTTTAAAATTTCCCCAGATGATTGCACTTTTACTTCACCTCAATTTTCTCTTTTTTAGAGAGCATTGTGTATTTTAGAGACTTCTAAGAAGCGGAAGATATCAAGGGACTTTTTGGACTTCATTTTCTTAAAGATAGTGATTCGGATATAATGAATCCCTCTAATGCTATCAAGAAAATTACAGTTTCGGTACTTTTTCTAATGCTGCCATTGCCTGATGTGCCTTTAGCCTTTAATGTCAGAAAGTTTAGATATTTATTTTTTTATAGAAAAGCATTCGATAAATATGAAATAGAAAAATTTAAAAGTTATTTTTAAAAATTTTAAATAAAATTCTTATTGTGTGTATCCACCAAATATTTATTTAAGATGAAATCGAGAGTAAATTTCTTAGAATAGAATAAAACATAAATTAGGTAGTTTGTCTCTATTAATGTCGTAAAACATTGGCTTTATTTGGTTATTGGTCTTTGAGACATAGGCTTTGTCTATTTTTTATTTTTTAAGACATAGTCTATGTATGTTTGATAGTGATTAAGATATTGTCATTGTTTATTTATTGATCTTAAGATATAGGCTTTGTCTATTTATTGGTCTTTAAAACATAGACTATGTGCAGGTATTGGTCCTTAAGACATATGCTATGTCTATGAACTGGTCCTTAAGATAACGTCCATGCTTCATTCCTAAATTTTTAACAGAGCATTTACAATTAATTTAAATTATGACAAATGTTGATTTGAACTCTGTGTAAACTGTTTTTTAATGCGATGCACACAGTTTTGGAGTTGTATTTGTGTAAGCATATAGATGAGTGTTAATTATTCATACATTTTTAAAACTATTATACAAGCATGATCATTTGGGATAGAGAAATACAGTGCTATGACATTGAAGAACTTAATAAAAAAATAATAAATATATTTTCTTTTTAAGTTTAAAAAAATAGATAAATATTTTCTTGTTTTTTTTTTAAAAATAATGAATATATAAATTATAATTCTCAAGAGAATAATTTATAAATATAATTACTTTTTTTAAAAAAAGTAAAGATATTTACTTATTTTTCAATTTTTGTAATCATTGTTTTTACTAATTTCGATGAAATGTTTTCGATTTTCGAACTACAGAGACAACCAAAAATATATTGGAACGTTAATGAAAGGGATTCCAAATTCAGTATTTAATAACTTTGTTACAAAAAATTATTTACAAAAATTTCATAGAATCAATTAATATTTGTTCCATTTGTGAGACCCCATTTTGTGCTTCTCACATATTTGAATAAAAAAAGCTAAGTAAATAGTTAAGTATTGTTATTTTTACTAATCATAAAAAAGGTACATGTTTTACGCTAGAAGTCATGGTTGCCGTTTTTGGCTTATTAATATATGCTTCATATCATAATATCTTTGTGAAAAAGCAATAACGTAGTTTCTTACAGAATTTATGTTTTACTAAAAATGTTTTATTCGTACGGAATGAATATATAGATTGTTTAATCTTTTTATTAATGTTGAAAGATACTATTGTAAATTTTGATATGTAAGATACAAAATTTTATGATAACTTTTAAAAAATTAAAAAATTGCATCAAATTTGTGTTTTAACAATAACATGTAAACATTTGTTTTTTTAATTGTCAGATCTTAAAATAATAAAAAATTAAATTTTAAATGTATTAAAGAGCTTCCAGGAAAAATAAAAATTTAAAATTTCATACAAATTACCAACTTTATTATGTTCTCTTTAAAAAATTCATGAAAGCTAAATTTTTGGCTTATTTAAGATATCTAGAAAATATTTTTTCTTTCATAATTGAAAAAACTATTTATCATGAAACTTATAAAAGGGTAAAATTGTACAGAAATATTTCTAGAGAAAAAGAAACAATTATACTATGTTTCACTTAAAATTAAATATTGTCTTATTTATTTGCAAATTATTTCTAGATAAAGTTTAATATAGAATAAACTTACGAGACAGTAGTACAAATTTGATTGTCTTGATGTTGTGTGTCAGTGAAAATTAAGATAATCCTCAACATTTTTGTATCCTTGTTTTTTTCCTCTAGATGTCTAACATTTTCAAAATATGAAATTATATTTACATGTTAATAATCTATTTATATACTCAGAAAAGTTTTCCAAATTTATTATTTAAAAACAACACTAAAGATTCCCATAAAGATAGATTGTTGTTGTTGTCTTGTGCCAGCTAGGCTGGCAATGTGGGGTGCACTGTTCCACTTTTTCAACTTAACCGTAATTTGGTGTGGAGTCCGACTTCTTCAGTAGACACACATGCCATAGGTACGCGTTTATAGGGTAAGCAACCATTTACAACTCATTCACACAAGGAAAGGACAAAGACAGGATAAATAGAGAGAGAAAGTACATCCATGCCCAAAGTGGGATTTGAACCCAGGTCATCCCTATCCGCAGTCAGAAACTCTAACCACAGGACAGAGTGGGTGGCTAAAGAAAGATAAAAATAATGAACAAAGTACGCAAACCAAAATAGATTTATTCAATAAGGAATATGACTCACGTAAGCAGATATGCACTCAAGTATATATTTTGATGCAATACGGTTTTAAGTAGGCTCGAAGAAATGATTTCCTTTGCAGTATGCATTAAATAACACATTAAATAAAATGAAGCTCTTTTTACTTATTGACAAATCACATCTTCTATTGTGCAAAATGGTTTGCTGATAAGAAAATGTGTCTACCATGATGTATTTTTAGATATTTGCAGTTCATTTATGTAATAACTAATAATATATATAGCTTTAAATTTTAGTTTTAAAAGTGCTTTACACGTGCTTTTGAAGAAACTATTGTAAACTAGATCATATCAAGATCACATCAACGTCTTGGGAGTTTGTAGACAAAATAGATCAACGCACAGTAATTTTACCATTCTACTTTTCTGGAAATAGGGTTGGCATTGCATTTTTTGTTTTGTGAAATCAATATTTGCTTGTCTAGACAATCAAAACCTTAGAGACTAAAGCGAGTCTTCTTATTACAGAGAATAGTTAACCAATATAGCGTCAATCACCAACTTGTTGTACATTAGTGTAAGCTTGTTTTTAGTTAATAATTTATCAGTCACGCACATGCATGATAAGCATGCAAGCTTAATGGTTGTAACACACAAAAGCATATATTTTATAAATGGAATAAAAGTTTGCTCACATCATGGCTCATGGCCCAATCATATCTTGATTTGACGATTTTAAACGCTTTTTATCCACCAGATATTTTTAAACTTTAATAATGTGTAAACGTGATTAAACAAAGTTGTTAGTAGTGAAACTTGGTAATTTCAGGAAAACTATGAAGAAAACCCAGATTCATTTTTAATAATTGAATGACAAAGACAAAGGTTCAAAACAAAGATAATATAACTTAATTATTTATCTTAGCAACTTTAATAATAAGAGAAGTTTACCTTTACAAATTAAATCATTCTAGATTAAATAATTGAAGAAATTCTGATTATTAAGTCCTTTTGTGACATTTACAAAATAATAAATCAAAAGTAAATTTGACCAGACGGAATAAGAATGACAGATCGGACTCACCTCTTTAGAAGTACTGTTTTGCGTTGTCTCCTATCGTCAATGGCTTTTCCGCTCTCCGGTGTCAATGATTCTCTTCTTTCATTCAATTCTCGTCCTCTACTCGTCATCTTCGCTTTCCATTTCCATCCGCTGATATTTCAACATCCCACTTGGCTTGCTGCTCAGCATCTCGCTTGACTTACTCCTTCCTCATGAGCTTTCTCTTTCATCTTTGCTATCTCTCATCTGAACCTTATCTATTTATCGGACATCTATGGTTCCATTCAGGAAAGTCAGGACAGAGCAGTTTTACTCTGCTTACAACTTACATCTTTCAGCTCCTCTCATTCTGCTCAATGAGGATCCAGTTCTCAAATGTGGACACTTTTTTTCTGAGTCTTCTCCTTTTTTAGATGCAGTTTTCAATTCTTCATAATTCTCCTCTTGGCTCCTCCTTTTTACACCATTTTGTTCTCTAAAGTTCTATAGTACCTCCTATACTTCAATGGGATAGGTCAGAAATCTCCCCCTCTCAATCCTGACTGGTCAGATTTACATATAAAAATATTATGAAACACACAAGTTCTTGAAATTTACTCAAGACCACCCATCCATTCCAAAATGAAAAATTTATTCTTTTATTACACTTGTCTCATTGTGCCAACTATTATGACATCCCTTCATTTATTTTCTAATAGCATAGTTTGAAAGGAAAATAGGAAAAATTCTTAAATTTAAATGACAATAAGTTAATTATTAATAAGCAATTAAATTTAAATGACAATATAACGTCTGTTTTCTCAGGGTTTGGTTATGTCGTTTTGGACTACGACAAAAATTGCTTTGAGCAGCTGAAAAAACATGGCATTATTGAGGTCAAGCTGGTTGAAACTAGCTGAGTAGCAACCTTAGCTGGAAGCAAGCTGTAGAGTTTATGAGGAAAATAGGAAAGAAAAATTTAGTAATCGTGCCTGAGTGGGGTAATAGAAGCCTGTAAATTTAGCTAAATATAATAGATATAATGGAATAATATGTAATTTTCAGTATAATCCCCTAAAAAATAGGATAGATAAAATGCATGTATGAATAAGGAATATGTCAATAATGAAATTACTACCAGATCTATTCAACATTCTTTAAAGAAATGGTTGAAAAACGAAAATTTCAAAATTAATATTAGTTTCAAAGTCAGAGCTTTTAAGATTAAAATAATTATTAATCTTAACCATATTTTATAGTCAAAACTGAAAGTTCTTACCTATCAGTATAATTGTAATAAATTTTATACCAGCAAAGGAACATAATGAAATAATATTTATCACGTGTGTTTATTTTGATGAAATTTCTTTAAATTCTGACAAATGAATAATGAGTTATATATGCATAATTGCTGATAGTATTATATTATGAGCAAATTGGTACGAACATTTATTTCTGATTTAAAAAATGAACAAATTGTTCTCTTAAATATATTTAGTGTAATTTAATATTACACAGAATTTGTAAAATATTTGTTTTTATGGATTCAGTCTTTTTTTGATTGCATTAGTTGTTTGTTTTCAAATAACTGTGATTGAATTTGTTTTCTCTATTCAAAATATTTGAATTCGGTTTTTTTATAGAATCTAATTGAAAATATTGAATAAATAAATGCAATACATTCCAAGATAACAGTTAGTTTTCCTACAGAAGTGTTTTGACATTTAAAGTTGATTAAAAAATAGAATGTTTGAAAGTAGTAAGAAGCAAACATAAACTAAATTCATAGAAACTTACAAATGTAAATAATTTATTCTATAGTAAATATTTAAATATTCATCAAAATAACAATTGTTGTTTTCAGGCAGTTTGAAATTAAAGATTTAAAAAAAAGATTTATTATTGATCTGATCGGTAAGCAAAGAAATGGAACATACACATGATATCTAGAGGAATAATAAATATTCAAGGTTTTTACTTTCAGATAAGCTAACAAGTTTATATTTGCTTTTTAAGGATTTTGATTATCTGTCTTGTGATTTCCTACTCTTATCACTTTGCTAACAAACAGTAGCAAAAATAGTTTCTTATCTGTAGTATTTAAAGAAGGATATTTGCTTTTCTCTGAGTTAAAATGGAAATGTTTTCTTCCTTTCAAAAAAAGAAAAATTTACAAGAAGCCAAGTTTTAATTTTTATTAATCTTATCATAAGTGAAACACGAATTAATTCAAATTCATGGGTTCAAATTTTATTTGGAATAACAAATAATATCGCAATAATCAAACAATTCAAGTATACCTGATAAGTTTTATAGAAATTTATAGTTAAATATATATAAATAAAAGATTTAATTTTATACATACATATAAAATCAAGTTATAAATAAACTCACTACGCTCTCTTTGTAACTTACTTAGTAATTATTTGAATCAAAAAATATTTTAATTTAATTTAAGCGAAGAATTAAGCTAAAAAATTGTGTGTTGATTCTATTTATAAATTTACTTTGAAACCAAGTGGCAGCTAAAATATCAAAAAATTGCTTAACTTGTTGTTGCTAATCTTCGTGTTCAGTCTCTGCTAGATGAGATCTACGAGTTTATTCACTCTCAAAAAATCATAGACTAGCATATTTAAATCTAATAGGTCGTCGAAGGACAAATCTAGGCATATAAGAATATGTACCGCTAAACTTATAAAACTATATGATTTGAAGTGAAAGAAAATGATTAGATGTTTGCTCATTCCAAGGGAAAATAATTTTGATTTTTAGAGTGTTTTTCTATTTGCATAAAATTTTAAAATGTGTATTGTTCATCCATTTGAACAAAAGTATTTAGTTTTACATTTTTTATGATAAAAATGTCAGGATAGAACTAATTAATCAAATATTCTTTATGTATTTATATTCTTTATTTATTCTTTATTCTTCTATATAATCTTTATTTATTCATACAAAATGCTTTCAATTGACTTATTATTAATCTGTTTTATCTTAAAATGACTTTACAGTATGAGATATGTAACAGTAAGTCAGAAAACCTATTTTTAAGTTATTTCTAAATTTAATGACTAAATAAATATTTCTAAATTAATCAGACCTTTTTATACTTAATTATTTAATAAAATAAGTGCCCGATATATTTAAAAGCATTTTTTATTGAACACGCATGAAATTTAAATATGTAAATAAATGACAATTTTGGAAAAATTAAATAAAAATACAATTTAAATCCTCTTTTTTCGGAATCACGGTTCATTTTATATACTTGAAACTAAGAATAAAGGAATTTATAAATTTAAGATGCGATTTTTTATTTGACAAAATGTATTCTTATTAATAAATCTTGAGTGTATGTTTTATTTATTTCAATTGTAAATAGATTGAAAAATGTTACTTAAATAATGAAATAAAAGATAATTTTTTTCAAATTAGTCATTGTTAACGGAGTTTGAAAATATAGAAAAACATATTTGATAATTCAGTATTTTCTTGTTGGATTACTTTTAAGATTTAATTTTGACTTTCTAGAGCAAAAATGGACTGTGACTGAATAAATATTAAAGGAATCTTTATGAAATTTTCTTTCTTTCTTTTTAAAATGTATATAAAATAAAAAACATTATAGTCTTAAATTCAATAAAATTTGTAATAAAATTAATAATAGAATTATAATAAAAATATAAGAAAGGATGATTTCAAGAAAAAGTAACTCTAGGATAGAAGCGAATTTTAATAAACTTTGTAAATAAAATTTTTTGGTACTAGATAAAATTAAATCATATCTACTGTACTTTACAGCAAGTGAAAATGAATGTATATTTTCAACCTTAAACTAAAAGATAATTTAAATCGAAGAGCTAAAAACTTTTCATTGTTTTAAACATTTAAAGTAAATAAGGAACATTATTTTAAAACAAAATCTGCCATCATTAACTCTTATAAGAATATAGTAAGTGTTAATATTCATCAAAAATTCTTATTTTTGTTGTAACAAAGTATATAAATTTTTTTTGAGTAGTTGAAAATTACCGAAAAACTAAAATGTTTTGAAGTTTTTTCACATTTTATATTTCGTAATATAGCTTTATAATATTATATCCATTCTTAGTGAAGATACTATTTGATAAATGGTGTTTAAGGAAAAGTATTATTTTTTCTCGTTTCACAGAATATTGTAGGGAAATAATGAATAATTTTGTACTCTACTTTAAATGTAAAAATGTACTTAAATGATCATTCTATTAGAGTTTTTGCTCTTAATTTATGTATTTTTTCTTCAGGAGAAGAGGAAAATATTTTTAAATAATTTTTTTCACTGTAAAAAATTTTATGAGAGATTTGACTTTCAGAAAATCTTATCTTAAAAATATTCTATAGGCTTACAAGTAGGAAAGAAACTCAAACATTTCTCAGAATCTACAAAATAAGTCCGATTAATTTATTCCTTTTCTATAACTGTTGAAATACGATGATTGCAGATTTTAAGGAAGGAAAATTTAAAATATTGTTTGCATTTATACATTTACCTTTGGAGATACTTAAACTGTAAGCTTAAAATTACTTTTCCGAGTAAAAGATAAAATTTATTGGAACATTTTTGAATTCACTGAATTCAGTATATGCATGTTTGAGAAATTGAAATATTTTTAAATGCTTCCAACTCAGAATAGTGGTTTGCATTATTTTTGAATTTTCCTATAAATTATTTCAATATGAAGAAATGCATATGAAATAAAATATAGAAGTTTTCCTCTTGATGTAAGAAATTTGTGAAATCCATCATACGTCTAATATTCTTCGACTTAAAACTACATTTCTTATTTGCAAATTTATTTCTTTGAATTTTTTACGAATATATTTGTGTTTGACAAGGAACATTTTAACATGTTTTTGATATTTTCTCAATATTACGTGATTTTAATCATCTTTTTCAATTATTATACTAAGCAATTGAAATGTATTGCATTTATTATTCTGCTTAGTGAAGCTTTCGGAAACTGCGCATAGAAAATTTATTGTTATCTTTTTTAAAATTTTAACACAGTTTTTAAAATAAATGTCATATTTTGTAATTCATATATAGTTCAGCATACACGAGATTAAATTTAAGGCTTAACTTTATGCAGCTTAGAAATTTTATGATAGTAAATTTCAGTAAATGTTTTAAAGGTAATAATATGCACATGCATACAGTTATATATTATCTATGAAATAAAAAAATATTTTTAGGTAACACACATATTATTTAACAAGTAAAAGTTTGTTAAATAATATGTTACCTAAAAATATTTTTTATTTCATAGATAATACATAATTGTATGCATGTGCATATTATTATCTTTAAAACATTTACTGAAATTTATTATCATAAAATTTCTAAGTAAAGTATATTAAGTAAAAGCTGTCTTATATTAAGTAAAAGTTTTATAACTTAATACTTTCATGGCATTGTGTATCAGCAAAATATATTTGAGATACCAATAGTTACGCAACAATATTTTTGAAAATTGAAATTAATTGAGACGGGATTGAAAATCAGTTTAAATTTTGAAAGCTTCTTATATATTTATTAAATATAAATTTCACTATTTAAGATATGTATTTTTTGAGTCAATATTGCAGCGTGATTATAATATAATATAGAAAACTAAGTTATAGTGACCATGCATGTGCACAATATCTCATCACTAAAGAAAACTTTGCCACGCAACTTGTCTAGTGGTCAGCATGCCTGACTGTGGATAGGGAGGTCCTGGGTTCGAATTCCGGTTCGGGCATGGATGTACTTTCGCTCTTTGTCTATCCTGTCTTTGTCCTTTCCTTGTATGAATGGGTTGTGAATGGTGGCCTACCCTATAAACAGTTACCTATGGCATGTGTGTACTGAGGAAGTCGAACTCCACACCTAAATATGGTTCAGTTGGAAAAGTGGAGCAGCACACCCCGTAATGCCAGCCTAGTTGGCACACGACAACAACAAACAAAAACTTTAAAATTTAAAGAAAAATAATTAAAATTATCAAATATTGTGATCGTTTAAATGTTTTGATTAGTCCCAATAATATAGCAAACTTATATCAAAATACAATTTATTTTTACTGTGAAAAGTGGATTTTAGCATAAAGATAAATTACACATTAACATAAAAGCAGAGTTATAATAAAGAATGATTTAACTTAAGCAAAATATTTGTGTTTTTAATTTTTTTCAAGATAGTTAATTAATGGTTGGTGGGTTGGTGTCATGTCCATGGATAGAACTATAGATGACCATGAGTGTGCAGAACACAGCTGGCTATCGCGTTGATGCTTTCGGTGTATAGACTCTTTTCAATGTCGAAGGGGGGAGTGGAATTCCCCAAGCTGAGCCAGAGATCTTAAAATGGCAGGGTATAAAAAATGTGCCCAGGTGTTAGTGGAATATTATCGCAATTAATGCACAGACGGTAGGTTCTGCTGCCGTCTTTCTGGATATTCGTATCTTGATAGTGACCGGCTCTGAGGAGGGCGATAAATTTAGTAAAATCTCTATTTGTGTTTATTTCACAAATCTTTGAGTCTTTTTAATAGTGTTTTTGCTTAGACGGTATCTTGCAATCGCATTCACATTTTCAAGAGAGAGAATTTGAAGATTTCCGTCATTAAGTTTTCTCCTTTAACTGGCGAGGGAGATTCAAACCAATGAAATCTGATTATTGAATATGTTGAAAAAGAAGTAGTCGTAATTTCTTTTCAGTCATCTTTTTTAAAAATATTTTTATGACATAAAATAATCCATAATAATGACAATTCATTAAAATTTATTTTTATGACTTATCCATACATATTTTAAAATTTAACTACGGCAGTGGTTGTTGTCGTGTGGCAGCTAGGTTGGTATTATGGGGTGCGCAGTTCAACTTTTCGAACTGAGCCATATTTGGTATGGAGTCCGACTTCCTCAGTAAACACATGCCATGGGTACCCGTTTATAGGGTAGGTAACCATTCACAACCCATTCATACAAGGAAAGGACAAAGACAGGATAGATAGATAGAGAGAGTACATCCATGCCTGAACCGGAATTCGAACCTAGCACCTCCCTCTGCTTAGTCAGGCACGCTGACCATAAGACAGGTTGGGTGGCTATGGCAGTGATTACGTTATATTTTAAATTGCTGCTATTCCAGCCTGGAGTTTTACTGGTTCTATTGGTCCAAGCAACTAATGTTATTTGAAAGAGCTTGTGCATAAGAAAACATGTAATGCCTAGTATTGCTCCACAAGATTTGCTGAGATGATTATTAAAGAAGACTACTAGTTTTTGACAGAGTCGTTTGTCTGTAGTTCTAAATTAGAGAATTGTACACTGTGTTTAGTGTCTTGGGTTTACAGATACAAGCAGCAAAGAAGAAATTTTTGCAATAAATTAATCAAACCTATTAATTTAAATTTATTTCATAAAATTGTTGTTAGGATTGCTTTTTATTTATAATTGCAGTATACAAATTTATTTTAGTTTAATTAATATGTAGTTTTATTATTGAAATTATTTTCATTGATTTTAAAAAAAGTATTTTAATTTATCTTCATTTTTATTTATATGAAATTTAATTCTCCTTACGTTTATGAGATACGACAATATATGTGAATACTTAAAACAAAAATCACTTGGTATTAAAATGAATAAATGTCATATTTATTCAATATTTTATTCTTATTAATTTTAAAAGCGAAACTTTATAAATGATTATGAAAAATATTTCTATCTGGCATCATAATCTTTTCTTTTCAATAACATATTGCGATACAGTTTTGAAAATATTTTATGGTAATACTTTTAACCTAAAAAATATTATTTTATATTCTTTTAAATAGAACAAATTCATTGTTATTAAAATATATAATATTACATTTGTTTTAAGAATAAAACTTAGTTTTGTTATTCAACGGTAAACATGTTATAAATATCACAATTAAAATTAGAAATACAAACAAGAAAATATTATAAAAACTTTTGAAAATTTAATTTTTCAGATGATAATCAATGATAAGTAATTTCATTATTATTAGTTATACAAGATAAAACTATTATTAGTTTTTACATATGAAGATGCTAATTCAATCTTACATAAATAGTTGCCATTAAAAATGATTTTAAAATTTTTTTTAACTTGCATCATTTTTCCTCCTTTTTTTAAATATATTTTTTTGTTTAATTTTCTGCAAAATGAGAATATGTGATATGTTGGTCTCTTTTCTATTATATGATTTCAAGTATGAATATCTTAATTTAATTTACTTTGCATTTAATTAAGGAGTAAGCAATAAAGAAAATAAGTGAGTAATAAGTTTGTGAATTTTTATGAACAAATTAAGTTGTTATACTAAGAGCAGTTTTTTTAAAAATATCTAAATGAAATTTGATTTATGAAAAAAAGACGATTTTTCAAGATAGTTTTTGTGTATCTGAACTAACTAAACTCTGTGGCACGACAGCCCATGTTTGCTAAGGCCTACAGAGCCCATCTCTGTTTCCTGATGGAGAGGCCATGGGGTATTAAGCATATGTACCGATTAGGTGATCAGCCTAATGTGAGACCTCCGGATTTATGTATATATTCTCACAAGCAATATACTCAAGAAACTTAACTCCGACCTCACCGGAATGAGGATGTAGAAAGATAAAACATAAAATTAACTTTGCCATCAAATTGTATGTGGGATCAAACTTGTGACTTTCAAAGCCAAAGATTATGGTCACATTAACAAAAGATAGTTTTCCTCTCAGAAATAGAATGGAAAAAATTACACATATGGGATTCTTTACACTAGCTATAGCAAAGCTATTTCCTTGTATGTAAGAATTTTAAGCAGTGCGATCAATGGGATGATAAACATTTAAGAGTAAATGAAAACAATTCTATTCATTGAGTTAATAAATAGTCACAATTTTGTTGAATTTAGAATTTGAAAGAAATATTTCACCGTTTTTGAATTGAACCCTAATATCATAGTCTAAGATGATTTTTCTTGATTCACAATCATTGATTTACTGATGCCCTATTGAAATCTATAAATTTCAGAAAATCCAAAATTTAACGAATAGATTATGTAGATAGGAGTTTTTGAAAAGTACCTCAACTATAATGATGCATTAGGATACCAAATAGAATTACTTTGTAAGTATATTATTATAAAGATCTCCATTTTTTACGATTTATTTTTGCTGGATTCTGTTTTTTACATTTTTAATGCTTTCTGTTCCTTTTACATTTTTACTGCTAAGAAATTATATGTTACAGTGTTACTTTTAACAATTTTGAACTATATTTAGTAAATGTTTTTGAGTTAGAAAGGGCAATTCAGTATAAGCTATTTTGATAATGAATTTAATAATTAGCTACATACTGTTAATAAACATTAAAAATCTTGCATATAGTATAAGATTTGAGTAAATAATGTGAAATTCAAGAAAATGATTTATTTTCAATTTCTATAGAGCAGTACCTCAATTTTAATTACAATTCTTAAAGATAATAATGTAAGTAAAATTAAACAACAATATATTATAATCTTTAGATATAATTGAAAAATTTATTTTTATTTTTGGTTAATATAGAATACACATAAATTGAATAAAAAGAATTTGGAAAAGATAAAAATATTTTTAATCAAATTTTAAGTGTATGAAAAAAATTATAATCGAATAGAAATATTTCTTGGAACCAAAAACAAAAACAATCTGTCTGGAAACGTATGTTTTAAAATATGTGCCCACAATAAACTTTCCTTAAACCAGAGTTTTTTATTTTTATTTTAGTCCATTTATAATTAAATTATTTCTATTCATTCTAATTTAAATAAATATGTAATTAAATATGCCAAATTTATTATATATTTCTCATAATGCATTTATTTTTTTATAGATAATTTTTAAAGACATTTAAAGAAAAAAATTAAACATGAGTTTCAATAAAAACTATTAAATGTATTATTTTACGTTTCTTTTGTGCTGAAAAATATTAGAATAGTTAAAATGTTTCTTTTGCATAAAAGCTAATAAGAATTTATAAAAAAACATTACAAATAAGTATATTTAAAAAAATTTACTGCAAAATATTAATTAACTTAATATGATTTTTTTATGTTATAGTTTTCGGGGGAAATCATACTCAGTTTTAAGAAATTTTTGCTTTGCAAAATTCCTGAAAAACTAAAAGAAGAAAATAATTTGAAACTAATTTTCAAAAATAAATATTTAAACTGATTTCTGTAGATTCTAAGCAATTTTATTGAATTTTGAATCATGCTTGATATTGTACAAAGTAAATTATTGAAATGTATTTTTACTTTTCACAATATTGTAAAAACATTTACGCAAAGTAAAGTAATGAAATTAGAAGATAAAAGTATATTGAGAAAAGAAATGATATCAGCCTTAGTAATGGAATAACTTTTGATAAACGTGTTTTCTTACATGACATTAATTTAATCATAAGTTTAATTTTACTTGAGGCAAAATGGATGAAAAAGAAAAGCTAGAACTGCACTTAAGGAGCCCAAGTTGCTTATAAAAATCCTTTTCATTCTATTTTTATGGCTTTTTAAATTTTATTTATTTCGTTTATTTTGTGTAATATTACTCAAATGACTGTTTTCAAAAAAATTGTGCAAGTGATTACAAAAATCTTTCTTTAAAATCACAATTATTAAAATTCTGCTTTTAAGAAATCAAGACATTTAAAATATGATTCAAAAGCTATAGTTGGAAAATTATTTCGTCATGTTAATATGATTCAGTTTTAAATATTGCTCATAAGTTTTAAACAATACATAATGAAAATATTTTCTGGGCACATTTCTTGAAATGTAAGTTAAAATCTGACATGTATTGCAATTATTTTGCTGTGATATGTAAATTTAAATGTAGAAACTCTTAGCGTATAAACATGAGACATTAAAAAGAAATATCATAATTTAAAAGAATTATAATTTATCATACTTGGATATATTTCTAATGAAAACTGTTTCGTTAGATCACAAAGCATTGAATTTCTACAAATTCATAACAAATTCAATAAGATGCTTAAATCTTTTAAATGAATTGTGCGTGTTTCTGCATATAAAATTATACTCCATATGTCATGCATTTAAATGTCGAATGAGATGAATTTTGATATTTTATATTTGGAAACAATTTTTCAAGTTTTATATTAATCAGAAAAGCACTTTAATAGACCTATCATGTTTAAGAATTTGAATTTTCTGTTTTATAGAATGTAAAAACATGCATTTGTGAACTAAAATTTCCCATAATTGAAAGTATGAAATAAATATAGTATGCAGTACATTCATAAGGTGAATTTTCATTTAAAAATGCATAAGGAAATACAAAATTTGAGTTTCTTCGGATGAGAATTATCTCAAATGGTTTTCTGAGAGTTTATTGTGAAAATGATTTTTATGACAAAAATGGTCCGTAGTAAAATGAGTTTTAACATGAAACAAAATGGTGACATCTCACATTTGTTTGTAATGAAAAAATGTAACATTTCTATTCAGTAGATGAACCACTAGCACCAGGCAAATATTTAAAATAGCAAATTTTTAGTATCTTAATAAAATATTTTTAAACTCTTTTCCAAGAATTAGAGTTAAACATATAAAATATTTTACTATACTTATACAGTGAGCATAACTTATTTAATTTATAATACTTATAACTTGTAAAGAAATCCGTAACATAATAAAAAATTTCATAAACTGAGTGTAAATTATTTGCTTATACATTTGAATAGAAGAATAGGCGTTTATAGTTTTAAATCTGATAATTATGGTTATAAATGTATGATTTTATATATTCCTTAAGCGTATTTTATTTTAATATATTTGATTTGTTCGAGTGGTGAATCAAATATTTGTTTATTCAATGAAACTTTTCAGAAAGTAAAAATTTTGAATGATTTTGAATTTGATAAAATATTTTTGAAATTTAGTTGTAATAAAAAGATTACATACACTTGTACAGTGAATGTTTGTATCACTGAATCATTACATCAAAATGTATAGATAAACAGAACACAGAAACAATGAATTTTGTTTATCAAAATGCAAGAAAAAATTACAAAATATATTACAAATTAAACAAAAATGATGGCAAAAAAATTATTTTTATATAAGTGACAATATTGGAAATATTATTACGAATATAGTTGATTTTTATCAGTGTATCGTATTTTTCTATAGATATTTTTATTAACGGATCTAATTTTTCCCTATTATTCATTTTAGAAATGTTTATTAAATTACTTTGAAACATAAAATATTTTTAGGGATTTTATAATTTTCCGGTGCATTTAAGACATTCTAAAGAACTTAATTTTGAACTAGAAAATAATTACGTATAAATAAGTTTTGAGATGTGGTAAACATTTTCAGTGGGTATTTAGAATACAAAAAGTAATAAATAACCATAATAAGATCAGTGTTAAATTATATACCAAGTATACTAAATACGAATTATGGTAAGATAAATAGATGTATACTGTTTAATTTCAGTACATCTCTATCCATCAGTAGGGATTTATAATAAAGATCTTGGAAGGATAACCGAAATACTAAATTATATTAGGCACTAACTATTGACTGAATTGTCTCTTTGGATTTGCCATTTCATCAGCACGTGATATTAGCTTCTAACTCAGGTGAAGATATTTACAATAGTTCGGTGTATGTTTTTCTTATAGATTCATGTCTAATTGAATTTCGTGTGGAAAAAGTGAAGATAGATTGAAGAACCAATAAGAATCTTATGTCAAATAAATGATTCCTAATTGATTAAAATCTATAAATTTATTCAATTTTAGATCAATAAATTTTTAATTAATTCAGTGATTTGAATAAATATGGAAATTTTATTTTTGTATCTATAGTAATGAAAAGTGCTTGTTAAATAATTTTAATACTTAATGAAGTAATTAAGTAATATTTGAATTAATAATATTAATGTTAAGAAAGATTTAAACAACTAATTCACATCTGTCAATTACCACGTGTGAGTCAGTTGTCACACGGGAATACCTAGACAATACTTGATGTTACAAACAAGTATGCACATGGTAATTTTCCGCGATAATTGAAGTTTTTATCTTGGCTTTTAGGCCATCAATATTTAAAATTTTCTTTTTTAAAGCGCTGATATTTACAAATTTATGAAAATAAAATTCATGAAATTTTATGTCCCGTGATCTAGAAGTTCAAATATACTATTCCAGTTCATTATTTTTGTGAAATGATCAAAGTAGATGTTGGGGAACAGGGGAAGTAAATTGTTCATAATTGATAATATACAAATTTGATTCAGAATTATTCAAAAAGGAAAAAATTAGAATATTTAAGTTATAATTGAAAATATAATTAACATCCTTAAAATAATTTCTTTTACATCTTCCTTGCCTTATGATTTAGTAAACATCAAAATGTGTCACAAAATTTAAACATGCTATGTATTTAATCACCTTTATTTAAATAAAAGTAAATGAAAAAATTGTAATAAAAATGAAAGCATATGATACTAGGTTTCCTTAAAATAAAAGTATTATTACATAGCATATGATTAATTTCTCTATAGGTATTATAAGTTATATTCTTATAAAATTAATCTCATTAGGATAAAATTGATAAGATTACTATAATTCCTTTAATAATTCTTAGTCTGTTCAAATATACGAACTTGTATTTATCAGTTATATAACTTCTTAGAAGATTTCAGAGTCTAAATTAAATTGTCAAATCAGATTCCTCTCAGAATTAAAATCATCATCAAATTTGTGTTTTATGAAATAAAGAAATTTTTCACTTTTAATAGAGTCATTTTCTATGTGAAAATATCGACAAGCGATCGTTTATTAGTGTCGCTAAACACACGATTAATCCGACTTGTAAAAATAAATTCAAAATTTATAGGAAAAATTCTTTTTTTTTTAATATAAAATCTTTAATTATATTTAAGCTTATGTGTCAGAGAGAATTACTGAAATCAATTTTATGATTTGTTTATGGATAGTTTAGGAATGGCTTTGAATGGTGATTTAGGAACGTGATGGAGTAGATTAATTAGTTTTGAATTTATTTCCTTCATTCATAAGAATCTCTTTTCTAATGTATAACTTATACGTTTCATTTTTCATCTTAAATCGTTTTAAATGTTCTAATATATATATATATTTATATATATATATATATATATATATATATATATATATATATATATATATATATATATATATATATATATATATATATATATATATATTCGTTGGGGTATTGAAATGAGAAATATATTTCTTACCTTACAATGTTTGAAAAGCTTTTAATTTTCCATCACAGTTTGATTAAAAGACTTGAAACTTTAGCATATAACAGAGCTTATCTATAACAAACAAAGCTTAAAAATAGTGCAATTATTTTTGCAAAATGTTATAATCAAAGTCTCTTATTGAAACAATTTCTTTATGTTACACAATTCTTTCATTATGTCCATAGTATATAAACATTTTTAAATTTTATGCATTTCTTTTGAATAAATATTCCTTGCTTGAATATAGATGATATTTTTGAAGTGATGGATAGTTTATTATTGATGTCAATTATTAATGATTTTTTCCCTCCTTTGTTTTTATAATTCATGAATTTTTTTTCAAAAATCCTTAAAAAATACATCCCCAATCTAAATATTAATGTTGGTATGAATCTTAAATATATTAGTTTAAGAACTGTGATATCGATGTTTCAGGTAAACAGAAATATTTAAAAATACAGAAAAATAATGGAAGCAAATTTTTACAATGGTACTGAAACGCAAAGAACTATTAAAAATTTATAAAAAATTACGGTTTTTCTCATGAAAAAAAATGAAGGCAGAACATGATATCATTTACTTTTGCAGTTTTATGTAGATACAAAACATTGCATATGTGTAGCTTTTAGAGAACCGATATTAATATCGACTACATAACACACATTTTTAATTCCTTTTTCCTGTTAACTTGGAGAATCCTCATTGAATCGAATATAACGTTGCACAATAATATAAAATATAGAGGTCAAACATAGCTTTCACTAAGACCAGCAAATTCTCCTGTATAACAATCACATATAAAAATATAAGATCAAATTAAGTATGACATTAGGTATGACAATTACATATTTGTATGTAAATATGTTTTTGGGAGTTTATTCAAAATCCAGAAAAATATTGTTAGTGGCAGTTTTTCAAAGAAAAGTGTATATTATCAAAGATGTCTTAAGAGATAAATATTTGAGAAATTTGAAATAGTTTGCGCATTAAAATAAATAATTGCCTTCATTTTCTAGCATAAATATTTTTAGTTGAAAGCCAAATTATAAGTATTTTGTAGAGTTTAAGAAAATAAAGTATTTTAGGCATTAAAGGTTTTGTGTCATGAATTTATGCGAAAGATTTTAAATATACTCTGGTGTATATATATATATATATATATATATATATATATATATATATATATATATATATATATATATATATATATATATATATATATATATATATATATATATATATATATATATATATATATATATATATATATATATATATATATATATATATATATATATATATGTGTATATATATGTATATTAAATCGACTCTGGTATTTAATATTTTTTAATTAAAATTTCTCAAAAATGATATTCTTTTTACTTGTAGTTCTGCTGTTTAAAGTGTGATTATTCTCTTATAGATAGTAGAATTCTTTAGTTTTTTATATAAATTATCATCAAAAGTAGAATTATATAATTTGGTATAGAAAGAAAAATTGAAATTATCTTCGCTGAATTATTAACTGTGGTTGTTTTCATTATTTAAAATTATTATAATGAATTTAAACAATTATTTCCAATTTTAATGTATTTGATGAGCTATTCTGAAATTTTAGGAAACTTTTTTGAATTAAAAAAAGAACATTTTATGCTTTTTTTTTACATAAAAAAGCATGAATATTTTATTCTTTTTTAAATGAAAAAATCATAAAATATTTACTTTATGAATTTTTATATAAAAAAGAATAGTATGATTTTTATTACATTTTGATATAAGAAAACATCAAACATTTTAAATTCATCTTAAATTGAATAGTTGAATTTTGTTTAATTTTAGCTTTAAGTAAATTAAAGTTTATCATAAAACGTTAATGACAGGATTTCATTTTTAAATTTACACGCAAACTGTTTTTATTGAATAAAAGTATTGTTTGATCTGTATAGTTCAATCCACATAATGTTGGAAATTACTATCATGTATAAGAGTAATCCTCATGAAATAAAGACATTAACAATGATTGATAAAAGAGCTAAAACATTCTTCATGAGCTTAGATTTAATTTTTTTCACTATTTCAAGTAAATTATAGAGACGAAATGGTTCCGAGTGTAAAACATCATCGGGTATACAATTGATGATTTTTTAAGTAACGAAAATAGATGGATTCTTTAACGATTTCTGCCATTCAAAGAATGTTTTTCACTTGCTGTAAAAGTAGATGTACTCTGTGATATTTTACACCAAATAAAAATAAAAATGTACTTTTGAATTCAAACTAGAAAAGTATAGTTCGACAAGTGATAATAAATTTTTCACTTCCTCCTAAAAAATGCATCTTCTGGGCTTTAGTTATCGAGAAAGAAATCTCAAAACAGATTTTTTTGACAGGCTTTCCTTAAAAAATACCAGTGGTCAGTTTCTTTTCACTTTGATTCAAAATTCCAATGGCTATGAATTTGATTTTTTAAATTCTAGATAAAAATTAATATGTAATTGATAAGTACAAAGTGATATTTTTATGAAAGTGAAAAAAATCATGAATTAGATATTTTACATATTAAGAATTTTATAATATGAAATAAATTTAGCAAACATTGTCCTTATTTCAACTTATTGTTCTTGTTTGAAACAATAAAATATATTAAATAAAAATATAATTTAATTATCATAAATTGTTAACAAATTGTATGTTTTATTTACTTTACGTTTGAAAAATAAAAATAAATAGAAAAATACTTATTTTTTGGTAAGTATGAAGTTTATTCTTAAGTTGATATAAAAATTATTTATGATACTATTCTTAAATGTGCAATCAATAATTACCAGTTCAAGAGTAAAATTTCACTAAAAGCTATTACAGTACAACGATCTATTTTTATTTATATATTTCAAATATTTTATAATTTAGTATTCCTTAAAAAATAAAAAAATAGTTACAGGTAAAATTTTTCAACTATTTTACAAAATACACTATTTGAATACCTTCCATTAAAAATTTAAAATATAAACAAGAAAATTATTTAAAATTATCTATACACATGAAAACAATATATTTATTTTCATGTGTAAGCAATAACGTGAACTTTAAATAATTTTCTTGTTTCAATACACATGAAAACATTTTATTTGTGCACAGGGATAGACAATATTTTTTCTTCTGTTCTTTCGCTTTAAAAAGCTTTCGTTTTGATTGATAGTGTTAAAATTGGATAACAGCTATCACAATTTCATTCAAATATTACAGGCAAATTCATGTCTAAAGTACATCAAGTAATAACAACAAATTCTTTTATAAGCTTATGTAAAGTTAAAATTTCAAATAATATTTCAATAAATTCGTAAAATATTTATATTTCAATAAAACTAACTACTGTTTTTGCAATCAAGTTTATCTGTATATTAACAATATACAGATAATTAACACTAGTTCAATGAAAACTTTCTCTGTAATTAATAATAAGTGTCTTAAATTTCAATTTCAATTGAAATTTCCACAAAATAAAAGTACATAAGCATCTATCAGTATCATCAGTAAAACAAATATTTCTCCTCCATAGAATTTTAAAGCATGTGTAATACGCTATAAATACAAGTTCTTAAGATTCACATAAAAGTTTTATTTATGAAAAGAGGTATATAGATTTTTTTAAGTTGATAAAAGTATCATTTGAAATCAAGAAAACTAAAATTCCCTCGATTATAATTTACTTCCTAAAAATACTATATTGTGATTGAGGACATTTACAAAAAATTAAATCAAAGTATGAAATTTTAAGTTTAGTAGTTTCGTTTTTGATTATCTTCTGTTTTATTATTGTAATATTGTTTGCAACATTTGTGTTAACTTCCAAAGGAGGGCATAAAAAATACATAAAAATATAGGATTCTAGAGTATTAAATAAATTTCATTTTTTTAGCTTAAAACTTTTATGGTAATATATTAATTTTATATGATTAATCAGTTAATGAATATCAGGTATTTATCTACTCATACATATCATTATACATGATAATTTAAAATAAATTCATAATAATAATATTTTAAAAATTATTTGCAGTTAAAAATTCCTGAATTAACAAGATTTTCAAATTTTTAATTATTATTCATGATATTGTATATGTAAGCAATGAAAAAATGCAGCTGCTAAAATTTCTGTATCATATATTTGTTTTTCAATGTTTACAGTTTAAAATTGAAAATGACAAAGCTTCAATTGATTAGATGCCGTAAGTCCTGCCATATATACAAGTAAAATTAATATATGAATGAATATTCATTTATCATTTAATTTGAATGATAAAATATTAATTTATTATAAAGATTTTTAGTTGACATTTGCGCTGAAAACTTGAAATGAAAAATATTTAATTCTTATTAACATTTACTAAAATCCTATAAAAACAAAATTTAAATTTTAAAAATTTGTATTCATAACTGCTAAAAGTTCTAGGTTAATTATAATTTAAAATTTCTATTTGTACATCATTTTATACCAAAAGAAAATTTATGCAGTAAATTAAAATTAAATTATTATCAATGAAGTTGATTACACAAATGTAAAAAAGCAATTTCATAATTAAGAGAAAAGTATTCCAAGTAGGGTTACATACATTTTTTTGTATATCCTGAAACCATATAAAAATGGAAAGAATTACAAGATGTTGATAAAATATTTTATTAACATTTGAATTAAAATTATATTTAAAATAAAATAAGCTGAAAATAAATATTTAACTAGTTAAAACCAAGACCAAACATACGCATTTAACTCCTCTAATAATATAAATTTATATAAGGAACAGTTAAAATATTAATTTAAAAATTAAAATATTATTTCAAATAGACTTGAAAGTAGAATGATGACGTAATCATTTTGCATAAGTAGCATATTTAATACAATAAATGAAAAAAATGTATTAATTTTATTAAATAATGAAAGCTTTAGTTCATAAACTATTTGTTAATTTCCGAAATCTCTTTCGAACGACACTTTCTTCTATTTGACAGTAAAATCAATGAAGCTTAATACTTTGATATTTAGTTAGACAAATATATTGGGCTTTCCAAAGAGCTATCAAAACCATAAAACTTTCGTTTAACATTTAAAAAAACTTTTATTGTATGGTAATGACTTATGTGTCAAAAATTAAACAGATTATTTAATATTAAACTGCAGAACATTTGGTTCACCCTTAGTTTTGGTATTTATATTTTATCTTTGTAATTTCAGAGCTTCATGAGAAATTTGTATAAAAAATGTTAATTTACATTTGGTCCTTGCAATTTCAAAGCTTCATTAGAAATTTGGATAAAAAATGCTAATTTTTATTTTATTTTTGCAGTTTTAGAAATTCAATAGAAATTTGGATAAAAAGTGTTAAAAATTTCAATACATCAGTTAAACATAAGGTAAGAAGCAGAAATTATTATAATTAATTGCAAATGAACAATTAGTGAAACATTAATTAAACAAACTTTTACGAACTTTCTAAATTAATCATAGTAAAAACAAGTTTAAAGCTGTTTTTAATTAATTCCAATTCTTATGTAGAAACTTGTACAAAAAGAAACAAGTCATATATTACTTCAAAGATTTACAAATGCATTTTAGGATTATCAGTAAACTATATTTTTTTCAAGAAAACTAAATATTTGATAAAATTATGCATAATAACGTGGTATTTATATGAAGCTTTTTTGCGATAAAACGTTATATTATGAAATATTTTGTAATTATATACATTACTTGTTATGCATTTAAAAGAATTATTTGTAAATAGATGTAAATTTATTTCCCTTGAATAGAAACATTTTGCTTGCTTTCATCTCATGTTTTTACACTGTATGTTCTAAGAACTATGCCATTTTAGAATTTATAAGGAATTATTGAATAAAATTTAGCACTAGTTTAAAAATTTTCAAACTATTTTAATGTATCACAAATAAATTAACTCATACAATGTTGAGTAAAACCTGGTCAAGGTTAATTATTCTTCTTCATTAATAATTTAAAGGTGTCTGTATGATATAAAGTTGAGCAACAGTGAATAATTTTATCGTTTATGTAGCCAAAAAACGCAGATATTATTTTTTCAGTTTTTAATATTGAAAATATTTTATTACAAAAAAAACCCTTATTGTGAAAATGTAGCAGTTTGAAAAGAACTTGTCTTGCATAACTTCATTAATATTTCAAACGTATGTAACGTTTGAAATACTTTAAAAATACTTTTTAAAATTAAATAATTTTGATGTATATACTTATTATAAAATATTGTTAATGGCAGGAAACTGAGTATAAATTTTCCCCTAATTTTAGATATTATTTTAAATTTGTCATATTAATATTCATAGAAGTACACAATAGAAACTTTGTGAAGGTGATTTAAAACATTGAAAAAATTAATAGATTTATTTCAGATCATTTAATTTATCATATTAATTCAAACATTAAATTATATTCAATTGTTAAAACAATTGAAGTAGTTCTTCAAGTTGTAAATAAAGAAATATAACTTTATGAAGACGAATTTGATAGAAAGACTAAATAATGAGAAAAAGTATAAACCCTGCTGTTAATATATTTTAGATACTTTTGCCAACATTTTAACTCCTATTCAATTTATACTATATTTTTCTGAATTAATTTTATAGAACTATGTGTTTGATACTTTGATATCATGTAGAAAAATAGTTTAACTGATGAAAGTTATTACAAGGCACTCTAACAAAAAACTCATACTGTCAACCAAATCAAGCAAACGTAATATTTATCTTCCAATGTTTTACATTTGTTAGATTTGATCTTGGGATCTACAGTAACATTTGAGTTAACATTTGAAAGATTAGAAGTAAGGCGTGACAGCTTAGTGGTTAGGGCATCGGCCTTCCATCCGGAAGGGCTGGTTTTGATTCCCAATACCGCTTAAACCCACTGAGTATATGCAACATTCGTACGCATTAAATCTGGAATCGAAAGTCCTGTTATAGATCGTCGAGCAATTACCTTGGGTGTAATGGTCTTGAAAAATTTCCACCCCCTCCAGATCAATGTCAAAATTATGGGAATGGATCCTCTGTTGGCACCATCTATCGTAAGAGTCTTAGAGCAAAGTCCTACTTTCACTTTCGTGGTGCTCTGATTAAAGCGAAAGATGAAACCTTCTAACTTAATTTCGCATACCCGTTGGCTAGAGAGCTAAACTTGTCGAAGACTCATAAATAACAACAACAGCAAGATTTGAAGTGAATCATATGGCATGCCAAAAATAAAATATTTTCAGATTTTGTGATTAATTAACCACAAAATCTTTTTTTCTGAAAAAGTTTTTCAAAACCTGGTAATCACAATTTACAAGTAAATAAAATCACCTTCTTATACCCTTAAACAGTTCCGTTTGTACATGTACTTTTGAAATATCAAATAATTAACTTAGGTAGAATAAAATAAAGTATTTTTATGTAGTGTGTATATATGTTTATAAGAAATATTCATGTTGATGATAAATAAAATACTTCCTACATGTCTCTTTTCTTCTCCTTGAGATGAAAATAAGTATTAGATTTTAACTTCAGATAAATCAAATAAAAGAAGCAACTAGGTCATAGTAACCTGTTGCTACCGAAAACATTTTCTGAATAAATTTTCAAGTATCTTTTTAAATTTAATTTGATTTGCTTCTATTTTTAAAGCAATGTATAAATTATTCATATTTTCAGATTTCAGTTTTATAAACATTGGTTATATTAAGTCGTAAAAATGCATTTTAAGTGCAAATCTTGCATAAGAAGATTTTTTTTAAACTTAATAAAGGAATATCTTTTATGTGCATTCGTTATTCAAAATTTTATTTTGAAGAATATTTCATTCACTACGCAAGCTTGAAATAGGATATATTGTGTATAATGTTTCATAAAAGAATAAAGATTGTATTTCATTTCTTACAAACTGCTTATGGAAAAGCAGTTGAAATTTAAGTTTCACTGTAAAAGTTAATTATAACGAAGAATTGTGTGACATATAGCGAGGAAGTTTACTTTTGCAGTTGTATGTTAAAATGTATTAAGGACTCTGATGATAATTCCATATTTATTTTTTGGTAGAAGAAATAATTTTTTTAAAATTCTGATTAAGAGAGTAGCAGAATATGCTGAATAAAATGTTAACTTCATATGTATGAAAATCAAAACTTTACATGAACTCGACATTACGAGAAAGATTGTTATGTTAAATATTTGTATAGTGTGTTATTATTTAGAAACTTAAAATTGTTGATATTTTGCTAGTTGTTTACCTAACAAATGATTCATTTTTTTGAGTGCAAATGTATAAAAATACATGCACATTAGAATTATTAACTATTTAACTTAAGAGTACATATTTTTTTACTGGTATTACCTAGTTTTTTATTTTTATATTAAAAAGAAGTATTAAAATTACTGTTGATATAGATTGATTTTATTAAGACATTTTAAATTGCTCATTGTTTTTAGTTTTCTTTTCAAATTATTTTCAATTGAATAAGTCAAATATTTCAAATCAAAAATATTTTGTGTTTTGTTAAAATAGATTTAATCATTAAATGAAGTATAAATTTTTATAATATTTTTTAATTTTTTTATCATTGGTTTCTTCTTTTTCACTTTCAAAAACACTTAATAATTTCTTATTCATACAATTTTTACATTACTAATTTTATCATATGTGTATCATTCATAAATTATTAATTAACTGGAATCCACTAACACTCTACAGATATTTAAATTCAACTTTAAAAGATTTTACAATAAATTCTACTTTAATATACATTAAATAATACTATATTAAATTTTACTTTCTTTTTTAATGTGTCCTTTTCTTCAAATTAATAAATTTTATTTAAGTTTAACAGATCATCCTTAGTTTTTGATAAGATTCTTATTTTAGTAGAAAATAAATGTAATAAATATTAATAAGATGCAAGTAAATCCTCATTTATATTTTAGAATATAATAAATGCAATAAAAACTGATGTGATACTAAATTAACATGAAGTGAGAAAAATTACAGTAAATATTTTTAATTGAAAATTAAACATAAAAGAACTTACAATTTCATGTGTGCTCCCAACAAATAAATAAATAAATAAATAAATAAATAAATATATATATATATATATATATATATATATATATATATATATATATATATATATATATATATATATATATATATATATATATATATATATATATATATATATATATATATATATATATATATATATATATATATATATATATATATATATATATATATATATATATATATATATATATATATATATATATATATATATATATATAGAATAAGAAACTAATAATTACTTGAAGAACTATACAATTCCTTTATGTTTAGAATAAGATTCTGTATACAAAATAAAATGTCTCAGAAAATCAAGCAAATTTTACTATCTCTTCAATATCTCTACTTATTCAAATAAAATTTATAACAATTTTCTCCATCAATAAATTTTGCTTACATAAAACCTGATAAGATCTTACCATTAAAATAATTTAGGATATGCTCCAATAAATTGAAATTACTGACTAACATGCAAGGTGACAATAAAAAAGTAGAATATCTTCTGAGGTAAAATTATGGATTCACAATGCGTTATCTAACTTAGGTTCTTGCCTAATTACATTTCCTTCCCATACGGATTGATTACTGGATCAAAATCACTTTTTAAGCATTTGTTATCGTTACTCATTGTTCGCCAAGCAACGTTTTCTTAAGTAGAGGATTTAAGCTATTGTTTAAAATTCCACTTTCATATTGCAAATTGACCAAAAGATTAATGGATGCCGATGAAGCAATAAATCGACTTAAGTGAAGTATATTTAAATACAATTAATTAAAGTTAGAGCAAAGTTGGTAATTAATTAAAGTTGCGTGTTAAACATACTTTTTTCTCGTCGTAAAATGCTCATTTAAATCAAAACAGTTCATCATTATTTTATTATTCTTTTTTTAAAAGATTTTTAAGCATATTAATCATTATATGATACAATGCATATTTCATTATATGATTATTTTATGATAATCATAATATGATTCATACATGATATATGATTACATATTATACTTGTATGATAATTATAATATGATATTAATTTTTATGTGATTCATTTTAAGCATATAAACCATTACAAGGAATTCTGAATAATGAAATGTTTTCTGATTAATATCTGATTATCGTTCTGATTATTTTTCTGATTAATGTTATACTTAAGGAAGACAAATGAATTTCAATCGAAGATACTCGGCATAATACATTATCATAAGCGTCCACCAATATTATTATGAATATTTTTTGTTAGGAGTAATATAAGGATTTTTCAAGATATTTAAAAAAATTGATATGACAAGAAAATAATAGATCGTTCTATAAAAAATAATAATAAAATTTCCTAATTTGAATTTATTTGTTGTCATTTATTTTAAAATTGAATTATTAAAAAATGTTGTTGTTGTTACTAATCCCAGATAGTCCAATCCAATACTAGATCAAATCTACAAGTCCATAAAGAGCCAGGGAATCCAAAAATATATAAGGGGTGATTAAAATACTTTCCTTTCTTTATCTTGAGTCCATTAGAAATGATAACAATTTAAAATATTGGTAAACGTAAGAATTTAATAAGCGCAAAATTACTAAAAATATTATTAATGTTTATGAAACTACTTTATCGTTATTTATTAATTGATAAGAAAAAAATTATCAATAATTTCTTGAACTGTTAATTTTTTTATTGAAACTGTTATTTGTAGAATAATAAATAGTAATTAAATAAAAATAAAAGTTAGGAAGCTGAAAAAAATAAATTAATAAAATCAAAGTTAGGAAACTGAAAGATAACATTGAATACATTTGTTAAACTTTAATTTAAACTATTTTATATTCTAAAAAATTTCTGGGAAAAGTAACGAAAAATAGCAAGTCATTAAAATTAATGTCTGAGTAACTTGTATACCTGTTGCATTTTTAAAAGGAAGATTTTATTTTTAAAATCAATTTGTTTCATCATTGATTACATTATCAGTTATTGTTATATAAAAGCAACATATGGTTGTCGTATAAGTTAGAAACATATCTTAGAGTACGTTGATACGCAAATCATTTCACTAGCTTCTAAGAAAAATATTAAGCTATTAGTATTCATACATCATCACAGAAAAAAGGTAAGAGAACAGAGAAAGAATGCCCGAACCGGAACCAACTGCTCAGTAGCCAGGAACGCTAACCACTCAGCTATTGGTCGGCATAAATTGAACGATAAAATCCAACTTGCACTGCTTATATTTTATAAACATTTTACAACAATATAAATATATATTTAATGTCTGTGTGTGCGCTCGTAATAGTTTTCATTTAATGACATTATTTTTTACTGTCCTTCTTTACAATTTAGAATAATATTATATACCCACATAGAAAATCATTTTATGTTTAATTTGCAAAACTTAAGCCAAATTTGTGGTATTAGGTAGAAAAAGTTTAATAAATGGAAAAAATTATTTACTAAGAAACATGTAATAGATAAAAATTTAAATGGTTCAATCTCGAGTTTTGTCTTTAAATTAATAAATTATAATAATTAATATAAAAATAAGTAAATAAATTTTATATTTAAAGTCAAATCAATAAAATAATATCCTTGTGTGGGTTGCAAAAGAGCCCATTATGATAAGATTAAATACTTGAGTAGGAAATCTCTCTCATTCTCTTTGAATAGGATCTCTCATTAAGGTATCTAGCTGCAGAATAACAAGAGGTGTACTCCAGTTTAAGAACACTCTTTCGACATATGAAGCTGAATTGTTCCTTTGAAGCCAAATGAAAACAGTTCCTGCAAAGTAATTATCAAACATTTTCAAACTGGTCACCTTACAACAGTTCGAAACTGAATCTGTTGGATATCGATTGGTGGCTGCAAATAGAGTAATTAATTTCGAAACGTAGTCAGTGGAGCTATTTAAGCCATTTACACTATCAACTCAAATTGCGAATGTACAGATGTGCCACTACGAACTATGAAATTCTACAAGCATTAGCAGACTATCGATTAAATTATCCAGTGAATTACAAGCAGAAGGATATTCTTGAATATTTAAAATATTATTCAACCATCAAAGGGTTCGTATAGTCCTAAAATATTTATTCAAAATAAGTTATTCCACTATCCTGCTAAACAATGCATGTTGATTTCTTTTATTTTTAAATAGATGTTTGTTCCTTTACAAAATATTACATGACTAATTTATATGTTAATATATATTTATTTTTTAATAAAATATGGCGTTCTGTTAAAGTGAAAAATAACATCAATATCAGATATACATAAAACAAAAAATTATTGTAAAACTGAAAAAAAAGATAAAAAACGTTTTTCGTACAGAATCCTACATACTCACACATACATTTGGAAAAGTCAATTAAATCTATATTATCAATTTACACATTTCATACTTTCTGGCTGTGATGGACATAAAATTGTAGTTTTCTTTTAAATTTCTAATAAATAAGTATATTTTGAATATTAATCAAAACAAATGATGATTAAAATTTTATAAATAAGTATAATAATATGTCTACATTTAAAATGCATGTTCTTGAAACTTTTTGATATAATTTGATGACTAAAAATTATTTATTTTTCTTTAAATGCAAAGATATTTGTTTTATTGTTTTATTTTAAATAATGTTTGCATGTAGATTCTCTGTTTAGTATTATATATAATGTAAATATTAAACTTTATATGAACTTTCAATTAAAAGTTAAAGTTTATATATATAAATATATGTTGCGTAATTAACAACTTTTGCTTAAAAATACTATTGGCGACATTCAAATGAAATGAAAACAGTTTGATAATAATTATATCTTACCATGAAAATCATTCATATTTGATTGAAAAAATTAAGGCTCAAAAACATAAATACAGCAACTAATCAGAAATAATCAAACAGACAGGAATAAAAAATAATCGAAAAATATGAATTGAAAAGTTAAAGCATAGGTAAAGAAGGAAGTAATTTTTTGACGCAAATCATTCAGAAGTTTTTTAAAAATCACTTCTTGTTAAATAAAGATGCAACACCTTTTCAAAATTACAAAATTTTAGAAATTTTTATTCATGATTAATTTCTATTTTTCTAAAACACGTAAAAGTTTTAAAAACTTGACTAGTTATATATTGTCGATTTTAATATAATGTACATTATTCAAAACAATAAAACTTAAAATCCAGAAATTTTAAAAATAAAAAATGCAACAGACTATTTTAAGTAAAATGACTTGTCGTAGAAATGATTTCGTAAATAGTATGATGTAGTATGCAGTTTTATGTATGACTTGGGTAAGTTATGAATTAGTTAGATTAATGCGTACATACCTTTATGTAGGACTTACCTGAATGACAGGAATATATTCAAAATATTTCCCATTGTCTGCAACATTTGTAAAGATAATTTTAATGAAAAATAACAGTTTTTATGTCTATGAGGAAATATTATAATTTAATCTAGTTTATTTATAGAATTACATTAATGTTCGGAATAAATTTAAAGTATTTTTCGTGTCCCTCATTCATCTTTACAAAACATGATTTATGTTCTTCTTTACAAAACATGAAAATAATATATTGGTTTATGAGACCCGTAAGATAAAAGTTAGCAAATAATTCGGGTAAAAACTGATTTTCTCATTTGCGCTCTACATTCTTCAAACACAACATTCACAATCAGTGCAAGCGAAGATTTTAGATATTCTGTGTTTGTCGCTCAACGGTCATATTTTGCACACGAGGGCTAATTAAACCGGGACCTACGGTTTAAAGTGGATTCCGAACCACTAAAAACATCCATGCCCATGGTGGGATTCAAACCCACGAACATTTGAACCGAAGGCAAGAGCACTAACCATTCGGCTGCCAGCTCGGCTAGAAATTCTGTGAAAAGCTTCGTTATTTGTATCAGAGGAGAAATTTAAATGGAAATATATTTTAACCAAAAATCATGTAGAAATCATATATAATCTACAAATGAGGCAACTTTTATAATTCTAAATGAAACCTGAAAAAGTTATAAGAAAGTTTTCTGTGACATGAAACATTTTTGAAATGTTAATTTTGCGAATATAGCACATAAAACAAAATTTTATTACAGTTACTTGTAAACTAAGTTAATTCTTTGAAACTTAAATATAAATAAAATCTATTTTAATACTTATAAAAATAGTTGTAGAAATCAATGGAAAATTTTTTAAATTGAAAAATATAAATCTTTTAATTTGCACTATAATAATATTTTCTTCTCGAAAGTAATTTAACTAAAATATTTTTCTCATCTTCATTCGTTTTTTTAAAAATTGATTCAATTCGTTAAAACTGATTTCACATGTAAAATAGAAAGTAAAGCTTTTCATAAATATTAGTAATATTATGAATTGAGATATACCTAAAAGGGAAATTTAAGGGGTCTTGTTGTCAAACATTTTTATTTAATTTCTCTCAAGTGCCGATATCATGATGGGGGGATAATTTGTAACATAAATTATTGAAAGAAATTTTTTTTCAAATTCAAGCTTTAAGTAGGATTAAAATATACTATAAAAATAGGTCAAAATACTTGTTTGCAAAAGAATTTGGAAATATCAAATTAAAAGTAGTATTAAAATAAAGTTGGAAAATAAAGTAGTATTAAAAAAAGTACATTAAAATAAAGTTGGAGAAATCTTTTATAAGCAGTATTATCAAGTTCATTTCAGTAAATACGGCTGTATCAAACATAATTTTGTTCATGATTCTTTGGAAAAAATAATCAAACACACAGGAGAAAATATGCTGATAAGAGTACAAAAACTATGAAAACTCCACGTAAAATCCAAATCGAAATTTTGAAACTTTAATTGTAATTGAAATATTTCAAATTACTTAGAAAATCCTTCTTGAAATGAGAACTTCAGAAAGAGCTGAAAATATACAAAGCTTTTCGTGCAAAAAATGATATATTTTGTAAAAGACACACATATCTCACAATATTTTAGATCAGGATAATTGATAATCACAAGCAACTGTATTTGCGCAACGTAACGAAGTGAGAAGATATGTGAAAATAGATTTTCTTAGATTAAATTTAATTTATATTCAAGGCTTCAGAAATATGAACGTTAAAAAACAGCGTATGGTAAAACCCAAGTGATTTAGCCCATGTGACTATATTCTTAACATTCAAGAAGTATTAAAAATCTAAAAAAATGAGAATATATCAAATTACTAATATAAAAAGTAAAATAATTTGCATAAATGACATTTAAAATTATATATATATATATATATATATATATATATATATATATATATATATATATATATATATATATATATATGAAAATTTAAGTTAGTTTATAATTAAATAGAAATCTGCTAAAACATGTTTTATTACAAATAAAATGTACTTTGAATGTATTTGTTAAAATAAGATTTTTAGACAAATTTAATCAAATATTTAATAAGCTTCAAATTCTATATATTTAAGCAGTTTACATAATCTTTTTATTTAGGAATCTCTAACTCAGAACTTCCCCAATTTGTAACAAATACTTTTCATTTACCTATGCAAATACTTTTACTACGTAAAAAATCTTTCTTAATATATAACAAATATCTTTGAGTGAAGGAATATATTTCTGTGTTTATGAAGCATTTAATTTCTAAAAACAAATTGGAATCTACATTAAATTGTTATTAAGAAATCTTACTAGATTTTCCAAATTAAATTCATACATAAAAAAACAAATTAAAGCGTATAAGTTTATTCTTCATTCGTTTTGCCGCTCGTTTGTAACAGAAAATATCGACATACAATTTTTTTTCACAGTCGCTTAGGAATATAATCAGTTAAGTTTGAAAAAAATGTCATTTAAATAAATTTTTTATTCAAAAAACATCTTGAAATTAGTTTGCACTTTTTATAGATATGTATATTTAGGAAATACAAAGCGGAATTTTCTTTAAATTTTTTTTAACTACTTAGCTGATACATATTCAGTTGTAAAAAAAAGAATTTTTTTTTAAATTTGCTTTATGCAATTCCTTATGGATTGTTTATACACTCAAGGTTTTAATCTTTCAGGAATTGTGTGCTATTTTAAATGAAAAGAAAACAGGAGTATGTTTTCCTAGAATCAGAGACATAAAATGTATATGTGAAGGATTTTCTTACAAGGTTAGAAAAATGTTAATTTTTTCATTGATTCACTTAATTAGTTTCGAATACTTATTTCCGAGATAATGCGTTTCATTCATAAAGAATGTTTAAACTTTTTAATTTTTCTTTGATGAAAAAAACTTAAAGGCATGCTTAAGCAAAATTGTTTTTTACATTAGATTTTATTTTCTGTAAGAAAATTGCTTTAAGATGTTTTATATTATTTCAGTAACTATTGTCTTCAATTCAAGGTAACATTTTGAAAAAATATAGATGATTAAATGATTTTAGGAGTACATGCACATAATAATATAAAGGTTCAACTGAAACAAGGTTTAATCTTTTATTATTGTTTTAAAAGTTCTTATTAAGGAAACTAATAACTTGCGTGTGTTTTCTTTTTAAATTTCAAGCATAATGCAATTTTGGTAATTTTTATAGTGTATCTTCAACCTAAATGCTGTAGCAATATATTAATCCTTAATTCTAAGGGTCTCATACAAATCATACAATAAAGGATAATTCTTAGTAAATTGTAAAATAAAGAATACAGTATTTTGCCCACCTTAATAAAAATCTAATTTGTAACAATAGAAATTATATATTTTTTCAAAATTTAAAAGAAGAAATTATGAAATTATAATATGGCTATTATGAACGTCATTAAATTAAAAAAAGGCCCAAAAGACTTGACGAACAATATTATTTCCCTTATTATCATTGTTTTTATTTAAGCGATGGTTATCAATATTTGTCGAATTCAATAAACTTATTTCTTTTGTTATCTTTTTTGAAATTTTATGATATCTGGATAATATGATACTGACGTCTACGCAACATGAGAATATGTAAAGCATCATAAGTCAGTATCACCAGGACCAAGCAAATACTTCAGACTATTTGGCAATTCTTACATTTTGTTACTCTTTTTTCATTAATAATATTGAAAGCATATGACATATTTAACACTCAAACCATGTTAATCAATAGATTTATTGGAAAAATAGTACTTAACCTTTTAATCTATATATATAGCTTAATCTGTTGGAATTCAACCGAACCAAATTAAGTAATTATTTCTATAGACAATTCATTCAAATTGAAATGTGAATCACTATCCAAGACATTATAAATGTAACTTTTGTGAAGAGGATGCTTGAGTTATCTTTGTTAAAATACATAAGTTTTGAATGCTTGTCAAATTAAGCACTTTTTAATTTTAAAAATATTAAACATGAGGAAGATTTGTTTGATACCCAATGTTAAGCAAAATGAATTTTTAACGTAATTTCTGCATTTATGTAGTTGCATAGGTAGCTTATTTATTAATAATAACTTTATATTCTATTACATTGATCCGCTTAAAATATAAATTATTTATTAGTAAAGATGATAAGTTTTAAAAGCTATGTAAGTAGGTTCAATATGATAGTTATTTTTTTCTCTGCGCCTTGTTATTGTTAATTAAGCCCAAAAATAGTTTCACCAAGAAATAATCAACTAAAAGATAATATTTCTGCGTTTTGCAAGTAGATTTATTAAGAAGTGTACTTCAGGGATCTGTGATTTGCTTTCTATGACTCCAATATTTATGCAAATGTGAATCTCTTTGGTAAAGAAATTTGTGAATTATGAGGGAATACTTTAAATAATTTCCTTTGCTATGTTACGAGCTTAGAGAGGTCAAATTAATATTAGAAAAAAATATTTTGCATATTTCTTTATTTATCAATTAGAAGTATGTTAATAGGCCTTATTTAACATTAAAAATTTCGTTAGTTTTATTAAGAAAGAGACAATTGAAATGAAGATGGATTTTAGTATACCTTTTATAATTATTTTAGAGATAATACTTTCATTGATATTAAAATGTTTCTTTTTATTTTAGAACTTCCTGCCAAAATATTGGAATAATATAATATTAGAGTTTATAATTTGAAAAAAATTTACATTTTGGAGTTCAATTTTTATTTTTATATTTATATATTATTATACTTATAGAAAAAAGTGTTGCCAGTTATTAAAAAATTTTGATTTTTTTTCTGATTTGTCCTGTAAAAATAATACATTTTGAATAAATTAAATTGCATTGGAACTTATTTCTAAATTTGATGTAGCTTTATTCAATTTTGTTAATTTTATTAAAAGTGTAGGCTGAAGGTAAAAGGATAATATGTTTGTTTTTACTTTTAACTTAGAATTTGTTGTTATTTTTTTCTAATATATATATATATATATATATATATATATATATATATATATATATATATATATATATATATATATATATATATATATATATATATATATACAAGCTGACCCAGCCACGCGTTGCAGTGGCTGAGTTTTTATAATACATTGAATAAATTTTTTACTAATTCTTGCGTATAATCAAATTAATATTTTCTAAAAAAATTTATAGGTTCATTCATATGTGATTAAAAATAAAACGTTTCGCAAAAATTTAAAAGTAATAGGTAAAGTATCGAAATTTTGAAATTAAGTACAAACCAACATATACTTTCTGAATTTACATTTTATTCATCTTATATTAAATTATAGTTTGTAATCAATGACTTAACTCTTATAAAATATACTATATAAATTAAAAACATCTAAAAATAAATTGTTATAAATGAGGTAGATAACATTGACATCGAACTATTATTTTTTTCAATTTTAAATTATTAAAATTAAAATAATCTAAGTACTAATTTGTGTACAACATTCCTGGTTAACCTGTCTTTCGCTAACACGAAGAGATTTGATGGTTTTCCTACACGTGAGCAGGCAACATATAGCAGTCCATGTGAGAAACATGTGTTTTCCAAATCCAAACCACAAATAGACATTATTTGGCCTTGAGATTTATTTATGGTCATCGCAAAAGCTACACAAATCGGAAATTGGAGGATTTTAAACGGTATTGGAGATTCTGACGCTATCAGTGGAATACGTGGAAACAGGACGATATCTCCTTTAAATTTTTCCGTCAAAATTATTACTTAGAACATATTTTCTGTCATTTCTTTATGACTAAGCGTGTACCGTTACATAATTGAGATGGGTTTAAATTACGTAGAAGAATAATTGGTGAATTAATTTTCAATTGAAGATTATGTGGTGGCATTCCTGGCATATCCAGAGAATTCAAAAATTCAGTTGGAAAGTTTACGGATTCGTTTTCATCAATAACTGTGTCGATTGATTTAAGAGACATCAAATCATCGGGCAACATCTGTTGTATATTGAAGTTAATTTCGTTCGCATCAAAGTTTCTTGCTGCCAAAATAGCACGATTACAGAGCCAATTATCAAATTATAAAATAAAAATAAAGAAATAAAAGTCTATAAAGAAATACTTACATGTTTTCGAGGTGGTATGAAAATTAGTAGAGAAAATCAGTAATAAATAAAATTTTATTTTACTATTTATAATATTAAAAATATTCAAATTGAACACTACACAATAATAACACAATACAAAGTATAATTATAAAAATGATTCACGAAAAATTGTTACAGTATGATTATACATCATGAAAATATATGTAAATTCTATATTCAACCACGCGCTTGCGCTCGCACGCTAATTTACTCTGGGAGATACTATAATCTAGAAAAATAAACACGTCGCCATCTGCCGAATACCTGTGCAACTTAGATGCTAAATCACCAACTATTTGGAATTTACAGAACTAACTGATAAATAAACACTAATATCGTATAATAAATATTGAGATCAATAATTAAGAGATAAAAACTATTCTATCTTTTAAGTTGGGCTATATTATAAATGGTTACAAAATTTTATCAAAATCCGTTCAGTAGTTTCGGAGTTTATCGCGAACATACATCATGACACACGAAATTTTTATGTATATAGAATTGCTGACCCAGCCACGCTTTGCTGTGGCTGAGTAATTATAATACATTGAATGAATTTTTTACTAACTCTTTGGTACAATCAAATTAATATTTTCTAAAAAATTTAAAATAGGTTCATTCTTATGAGATTAAAAATAAAACGTTTCACCAAAATTTAAAAGTAATAGGTAAAGTATCGAAATTTTGAAATTAAGCATAAATCAACATATACTTTCTGAATTTACATTTTATTCATCTTATATTAAATTATAGTTTGTAATCAGTGACTTACTCTTATAAAATATACTATATAAATTAAAAACATCTAAAAATAAATTGTTATAAATGAGGTAGATAACATTGACATAGAACTATTATTTTTTCAATTTTAAATTATTAAAACTAAAAATTTTTTCCGCGGTATTATACTGAAATAAAAAAATTAAAAGAATTTATCATTTGAATAAATAAATTAGATCAAAATGTACTGCTGAATAAATTAATAATTATCAAATTATAAAATAAAAATAAATAAAAGGCTATCGAGAAATACTTACATGTTTTCGAGGTGGTATGAAAATTAGTAGAGAAAAACAGTAATAAATAAAATTTTATTTTACTATTTATAATATTAAAAATATTCAAACTGAAGAACACTGCACAATAATAACACAATACAAAGTATAATTATGAAAATGATTCACGAAAAATTGTTATAGTATGATTATACATCATGAAAATATATGTAAATTCTATATTTAACCATGCGCTTGCGCGCGCACGTTAATTTTCTCGAAGATGGTATAATCTAGAAAAATAAACACGTCGCCATCTGCCGAATACCTGTGCAACTTAGATGCTAAACCGCCACCTATTAGGAACTTACAGAACTAACCAATAAATAAACACTAATGTCGTATAATAAATATTGAGATCAATATAATTAAGAGATAAAATCTATTCTATCTTTTAAGTTGGACCATATTATAAATGATTACAAAATTTTATCAAAATCCGTTCAGTAGTTTCGGAGTTTATCGGGAACATACATCGTGACACGAAATTTATATATATATATATATATATATATATATATATATATATATATATATATATATATATATATATATATATATATATATATATATATATATATATATATATATATGCATGCTATATCTTCTAACTATTGAATAAATGTAATAACAAAGAGCTATTTAAAAATAATCTAGTTAAATAAAAGTTATTTTTATATATAATTGGTCTAAAAATTTCTTCCAAGCTTTGGAATCCAGTTAATTCCAAAGATTGGAAGAAATTTTTAGATCATTTATTGAATAAATATACATTGCTTAAATTTTACTTAAAATTTAACATTTCACAAGTTTTTTTTTGTTTTTTCTAACGGCCAGACCTTGGTGACTAACCCTTCTCAACAACAAAATCAACTGGTACTCATTAATCGTTAACCAGTTTGCACCTATGAAACAAGTCACGGACATGAGTAGCATTACCTGTGTCACATCACCAGAAACTCATTTATTGGGTGGACAGTATTTATTCATCATCTAAGAAGAAAGAACAAAGAAACACAGAGAGAATGAAACATCTATGTCCAAACCAAGATACTAATCCTGGCCCAACAGCCTAGAAATCAGGAAAGCTTACTTCTCAGCCATTGTTTGGCTTACAGAAAAACTTTATATTGCAGACAATATTAAAAAGAGAGCCAAAATGACAATGACAGAAGACCGAGAAGAAAGGCACTTAGGATGTACCAAAGTTTAACAAGCATATGCCATTCCTCCTCAACTGGCTAGTAAAGAAAAAAATAGGATGTTAGATTCAGTCTGTTAGGTCATCAGCTTGACGCTGAAAGTTTGATGTCGGTTGGCACACGCTCAAGTTCAAGTGCATGAGGATCTATATTATGTGGTTATGCGACGTTGAGAGGGTCTGATGCAAAACTGGAGATGTTGGATAGGCGGGATGTTGAGATCATATATAGTTGTTGTGGTAGTCGAAGATGCAGGGTATTGGTGGACCTAGACGAATGAAAAAGGAAACACAAAGAGAGAAAGTGACATTCATGCTTGAATTCAAACCCAGGATAAATATCCATGTTGTTATTCTTACTTATGACATTTGGACAAGCCAAGCTCGCTATGCCGTTGATTATGCGAATTTAACTCAGTAAGTGCGTCTTTCGTTTAACCAGACCACCACGAAGGTAAAAGTACGATTTTTTTGACTTACAAACACACATATTTATATACATAACACACATCACGTTACATATACATGTAAGGTGTTGTGTGTTTATAATCTGTTATATGTTTTTACTCATATTATATGTAAAACTCATGGTAAATAAATTAGTTAGGAATTAAGGTAGAAATTCGTGTGGGCGAGTTAAGAGAGAAGAAAATTTGTTAACGGAATTACACAATTTTCTCAACGTAAATACACAAATTACTTTTCTTCTTTACAAAGATCGCCGGTTTCTCTACTCAAATGCCAAGTGTATTTGTTTAATTTTTGTATACTTTGAAAGGAAATAATCAAAAGTTACTGGAACATTTAATAAATTTGAAGTCTAGAATATGATAAGCATTGCAAGCTATAAAATATGAAGTTTTACGATTTTTCTTTTATTTAATTTCAACTTCTATTGCGATATTATTTTCATAAGCAATAAATACAGTTGTTTGTTATCATATTAAGTTTTAATTTATCCATAGAGATTAAACTTAACTTTTTAAATTAAATAAAAATTAATCAGAACTTTAGATTTTGATGTGCGCAAGTGCTTATAGGATTTTTAATTATACGAAAACACAGGGTTTTTTTTACTACTTATAAGTTATTAATTGTTTGATAAAATTATTTTTTATTAGTAAATTTGAGTTTTTTTAAATGATTTTTTATGGTTTTTATACGTAGGAAAAATAAAAATTAATTTATTAAATTACTTTATTAAATCATTTGATATTTAATTGACAAAAAATACATTTTTAATGAAATTTGTTTTTTAAATAGATTATAGAGTTAATATTTTAGGTAGTTTTCTATGACCATATAAGATACAATATATATGAAATGATATTGATAAAACATGGAAAACTTCCTTTGCATAATTGAAATTTTTACTTAATAACATTTATTGAATTCAACACATTATATATTTTATTTTATTTAAAGGTCTTATGAAATATAGGTTCTAAAATCAAAAACCTTTAAAATCGATATAATTTATTGTTAAAAAATCTAAATTGATCGATTTTGATTGTCTTTACTTTTGACTTCTCTTAATTTCTGTGAAAAATCCAACTTTTCCATAAAATATTTTCTTTAGGTATTTGCTTATTTATTTTATTAAATTAAGCACTTCTATATTAATAAATTATCCTTATGAAAATTTTTCTCATAAATAAAAATAATTGAAAATTATATCAATATTTGTTTTTGTTTTAAAAGTTATATTCAAAAATATGGTTTCGTAATTATAAAACAAAACATATGTAAACATAAATCAAACTTTTAAATAATTATATAATTTAAGAAAAAAGAATGTACGAAATAATATGAGTAAAGATGACTAAACGCAGTAAAATTTATACAAAGATGGTAAAAAACAAACAAATAAACCACATTTCAGTCCTCAAAAAGAAGCATATTCAAAAAATCATTTCTATTCTTCAACAACCTGATATTTATTTTATCACTAAGAGGATTTCTGGAAACCAGTCAAAGGAAGCTATATTTTGAAAGATGAAAATGTCTTGGAAAAATAGACAAAAGATTTTGCATGGCAATTTTCCCGATCCAATATTTGAGCCTTGAAACAGATCCAAATGCTTCCTGCTTCATATCTACTCAATTTTCACTTTCTTCAAAAAGAGCTCTTTTTTAGGAATATTTAAAAAGTTGCTTTCGAGTTAAATAGCTTGCTCTTTTTTCTTGAAATTTGTGACTCAGATAGTAAGGAGAAAGACATTTTTACATTTTAAATAAGCACTTTTTTCTAATTATTTAAAAAAGTATTCAAAATTTGTATTGCAAACGGGAATAAATTCTTTGAATTTTAAATAAAATGTCTTATTTAAACATTGATTAAAAAATTAAAGTTTTTTTTGTTATAATACTAACTAATATTTGTATCACGTGTTAAATATCTAGTGGAAATTTATTTTTAGCAAGAAATATATATGATTTATATAGTGAACATTTATGCTAAATTTCCATTTATAATAAATATATGGATTTAAAATTATTTCGATTTCTTTTTAATTATCAAACAACTTTTATGTACTAAATTCTTATAATTTTTTATTTAATTTAAATTAGCAAGTAAATAATCAAATTGCTAGTACTGTTTTCATTTGATAAATTATACAACATTATCACAGTGATATTCGAAACAAGATGACCTAATAATAACAATAGATAGTTAGAATATTTACACGAAAAAACTATTTTAATATCGACTCTTTGAAAAATTTTAAAGAAAAGGAAAAGCTAAGAATTTTCGAATACCATTTTTTGATCAACAATTACATCAAAAATGTTTATTTGAACTGTTTGAGGAATTTTAAAAGTAGTATTTTAAAAAAAATGCTGCAACAAATAAAAGTAATCGTATCATAAATCTCTTCAAAACTGAGTTCAGAAGTAAATTCTTTATTTTTGAGCTGTTAAATGAGGAAATAAAACTTTCTTATAAAACACAAAATTGTTCGGTTTTTATGGTTTTGTAAATTTTGTTTTCATAAAACAGTTTTTGTAAACAGAAAAATTCTTAGACAGAGAAATTTCATGGAGCATGAATTTGATGAATAAATTGATCAAAAAATAGCATACTAGCTAATAATAAGTGACGAACTGAAATTTAATTTAAAAAAAATGTTATGAATATTTTTGCTTATGTGGTAAAAATTTATTTCAAATGATCTAATATTCTTAGATTTTTTTCATTGTTTTCTATCATGTCATTTAATTGAAAATATCTTAGTAATTTTAAAATAAGATACTTCAACTGTAAAATTTCCAACGCAAAAAGTTGTATTTATTCATTTTTCTTTATTTATGATACAATACTTTATGAATTTTTAGCACTGATAAAATATTATTTTCGATAATATTTAAATTGTTTTATTTTATTATTCAAAAAATGTCTATCAGCCAAATACACATATGTCCATAAACTAAAGATAAACCAGAAACATACGAAAATCAAACGCGAAAGGAAAAACGCCATCAATAGAAATATCCCCAATTATTGCATTATATGCAAATTTCAGGAAGGCACCCGATTACACTGAGCCTATTCCATAACGACAAGAGTGTAAGAGAGTGGTATATAAGAAACTTTGGCAAAGAAGGAAACGTCTTCACAAACAATCCGTAAGGCGCTCTGTTCCACAACCACATGAATATGCTACAAGGGACGCACGTGGATGATGTTTTAAGTGGCAGAATTATCGGCCTCCTGGAATGGGGACATACTCAAATGGAAGCAGCCGAAAAACTTCTCTGAATCATCCAAAGTGTTATCGCAAGGCAAACAATGTGCATACGTTTGGGAGAGTATAATCTGTATTTTTGCAGGGCTGAAGATGTGTTCCTCTCGAGACAATTTACTGTGGTCAGCGCTTATCCTGGAACAGAGAACATGCAAAATGGGCACTATCAAAGTAGGTTTGTGTTATGTTTTCTGACAAGTATAGATTGAACTTGTAGTCCTATTTACGTTGGTTGTTCATTTAGAGAACTTCAAGTATCCAGTACCATCAAGACAACATTATCTACTTAAGGTGGTGCAGGAGTGCTCGTTTTTTGTGGAATTATGTTTGGCTTGTTAATAATACTGCATACTTAAATCAGAGCCTTAACTGGCGATATTTATCGTTATATCATTTTGGATCAACATGTCCATTTATTTAGTGGTATCATGAGTCTGAATTTGTACTTATAAAGGACGAAACCTGTCCTTACCGTTCGAACGTCATTAACGACTGTCTTCAATCTGAGGGTATCACTCGTATGAAATGCCAACATTCTTATCGGATTTGAATTTGATAGAGGATGTGTGGGACATGATTGGCCGAAGAATTCCTACATCTATACGGTACTTTCAGAGTGTATTGCTTGCTGAATGGAGTTCTCTGGTCCATGTTCAGCTTAATAATTGGGTCTTAGCATGTCTCAGCGTTGTACGGACAGTATTTCCTCGTATGGGAGACGCACGATGTATAAACCCTCATATACCCAACGTACGCTGTGCAGGTGCAATGTAAGATAAGTGCTCCACGAAGCTATAATCGATGCTTGTGTAGTCTAGTATCAAATATACGCCATTTATTTTGTTCTTCATCATTTATTTAAAACATTACCTTTAGGAATATATCAAGATTGTTTTATTTCTGTATTATTTAATTGCAGGTTTCAGAAAAGTCTTAATTTATGGTCATGTGTGCTTATAAACAATGAAACCTTATGAATCACTATTTAGTTTCTTAAGTAATATTTAAGTCTGTTTCACTAAAGAAAACATAATTTAAAAATCAATTGTATAAAGTTACAAAAAGAATAAGTGTTTTTTCTCTAAAAATGTACCAAAAATTAAAAAAGGGTCAATAAAAATAACAAATGTGAAAAAGCAATATAATGTGACTTTTCAAATTTTTTTTTGCCTAGAATCCAATATAATATCATTGCATCAAAACTTTAAATTAGGACTTCCTTTTATGTTTAAAAATTTCAAGAATTATTGTAAAATGAAGTAATGCATTTTTGGTTGGAGAACATGATTTATTTAAGGTGACATGTATTTGCCCCCAAGAAGAAGAAACTTTTTCAATTAGTAATAGATATTATGGAACTGGAAGACATTTTCTATACAGCTGTCGAGTAGCTTTAGTAGATTTCGTGAATTGTAGTTAGTTTGGATTTGTTTAGTAATCAGCTTAATTGATACTATATGCCCCTAATATATACACAAATTCTATAGGCACAGAAAAGCCATGAATATAGATAAATCCTTATTTAAATTTTTCTAATCAATTTGTTAATTCATTCTTGTTCTCTATATGTAGACACTTATAAGCGTTTAATTTGATATTAAATACCAAAGGAGTCATTCAATTTTTATAAAAGATATCCATTGCTTTTTATTAATTAATTTTGCAAATAATAAAGTGTAGATTTATAATGTGTTATATTAAACTATTTTTTTATCACAGGAAAATAATCACTTTCTTGAATAATATTAAATCTCGATTTCTATGTCCCATAATATGAAGAAAGTTTCACTAATTCATTTAGTCTTCTTTTATATATTAATACAAATAGTTAATATTTACATTACAATTTTACAGAATTTAAATCATCTATTAAATATAATTCTGAAATGACATTTTATAAATTTCTTAGAAATACATTTCCTTCCAGTATACTTATAAATTTGATGAATTTTTATTCATTTCTTCTTCTTTGAAGACCTAGTACTTTATTTCTTTGTTAATGTTTATTTAAACTGCAGCTAAAATATCAATGATAGGGAAATATTTTATATAGTTTAAACTTTTTTTTTATATTTTACATAAATTTTAAATTTTGAAGCTTATTTTAAGAGTTTACGGATTTTTAAAATGCTGAGAAATTAATATATTTTCTATATAATTATTTGCTTAGTTTACTTATGATATTATATAAGTATTTTGAGAAATTTCCATTCATTTGACAAAAAGTTATATAAATAAAATATGAGTGCACTTCATTATTGTTAAAAATATTTATAAGGGTTATGAAATATGATAAATATATTAAAAATAAATATTTTTGTTTGAAAATAAATCTTGTATTAAATATAAAATACATTATTAAAATTATAGAATACATTCTTAGACAGTTTATTTTCAAATGTGTTAATATAAATAGGATATATTTATTCCACATCTTGCAAACTATTAATAAAGAAGGACAAGGATTATTAAAAGTGATTTCTATTGACTTGTAAATTGGATTAAATTTTTTTCAAGAAGTTGAGATTTGCTCACACTTCTTGAATAAAAATTCTCAAAGGATTTAAATATTTAATTTTTAATAAATATTTTGTTGTCAATTGATAAATATTTTTACTACAAGCGGACAGTTAATAAATTGTACATTAAAATTTTAAGGCATATTATTGTACGTAATATATAGTTAAAATAAAATATTACATCGAAAAATTAAAAAATTGAAAGAAATTTAGATGATATCAATTATTTGTTGGCTCTCATTAACAGTTACTAATTTTGAATAAAATGTTTCCAAATGTACTTTCTTTAAATGAAAGAAATTAAAAATATTTACTTTTGAAATATGTACTAAAGATACAGACGTGTGTAAAATAATAGCAAATATATGCTTTGAAAGTATGAGATACAGTATATGTAGAGTTTTAGTTTTCTAAGTTAAAAGCAAATATCTTTATGATTTGAATTATTTATAATCTTAATTTGTTTTATAATTTAAAAGATTAAAATATTGAAATTGAAGTAAAAACAGATTTATTGATTCAAATAATTATACATTATGGCAAAAATAATAAATGAAGGCAACAAATATAATTTTAATTTGCTTATTTATGCATTGAAATATATTTTTTTAAATATATTAATTAAAAAACAAGGTAATGAATTACTAAACTCAAAATGATTAACTATTTTAAAAGTGAAAAATTAAACTTAGATGATTAATTATATGTTCTAATTAACTTTGACTTGAAGTCTTACGATTGTAAGCCGTACTTGTAACATTTAGAAGAAAAGAGATAATAATAAAATTTTTAAACTAAAAAAGATAAATATTATTAAAAAGAATGAAAAAGTAGAATTTATACTATCAGTCTCTATGTTTGTAGCATTTAATCTAAAGCAAGGATATTAATCTTATAAACTAAACAAAATATATACGATAAAAACTTATTTGAGGGAGAGTTTCTAAGACCATGGAATTTATTATTTACTAAAAAAGAACCCTAATTACTAGTAAAGATACAAATATTAATTTATGTTCTTTAGCTTTAGTAGGATTTAGTTTTTATTATTAATAGGCTTTAGCTCTTTTAAATTTTTATATATTCTGTAAGTAAAAATTTCAGGAGGCAGATATAGAAGTATCTATTCATGTACTTCAGTGCGAACTTGTCCAGATGGTATGCGCTAGAAAACTACTTAAGTCCATTTGAGTGCCGAAAGAAATGTGTTGTTAGGTGACTTTTTCCCTATTTATTTAGTTTAATCTAAAACAATATGAGAAATATTTGATATTCTACTATTAATGAGGAAAAGATAAATAGTTATATCTAAATATTATACAAATTAATTCGCGAATATTGTACATTTAATTTTTAAAGAAAAACGTAGACGTGATTACAGTTTAAAGTATATATAATTTAATTTCCTGGTTATAATGTTTTAAACATTTGAACAAAATGATTAAAAATATTTTCCTGTATATTTATGCAATGAGAATTCATTGAATTAAATAAACATGTGTTATTAATTTTTACATAACTGTAATTTTAAAACAATTTGTATAAAATATTTAGAGAAATGATATCATAAATGCCTGTAATTATTTTTTATTAAAAAATTCAATATTTTCTTATAACAGAAAACTCCAACCATGTGAACTATGAAATAAATCACTATGAAGATTCAGGTATTTATTAAAATTCAGACATTTTTTTCTGTGTTCTATTTATAGTAAACAATGTGAAATCAATATTTTTATATTTATTGCATTGTTTAGTTTTATTATTTTTTTAGAAATTTAGTTGAAATTTTTTCGATGTTTAAATCCTTACTTTAAATGAAGTATAAAACACATTTGTTTTATGATTAATTCAAAAAGGAAAGAAAGTACAACTTTTGAATTGTGAATGAAATTAATTACATCTTTATATAAATTAAATCTGATAATAAAATTCATTTAATATTAATAAAAAAGTAATGCATTTTTATCACAAAATTATTTATAAAATAAAGTTGTTTTGAATCAAACAGTTCTTTTTCAACTTTTTCCATAGAGAAAACTCGTTTGTGGTGAATTTGTTTTATACTAAACAAATTTGAAAAGTATTTCTTCTTGAAAAATATTCTGAACTACTATTTTAACATATTTAACCATATTAGAAATTCAACCAATGAATTACAGATTTAAAATTCAAATCCACTTAGCCACATCAGTAAAATACTAGATCAATACTACACGAAAGAAATAGCTTAAATGCAAACATGAAGTTAATATAGTCAGGGCTAATTAATTTACTGCTTACGATATTTCTTTATTAGAACAGAAAATATACAATTAATAATCACATTTCTTAATTGACAGAAAATTCTAGCAATTTTTTATTATAAAAAAGTATTTTTCTTAACAAAACATTGATTAAAAAAGCATTTAGTATTTAAAAGTTGGTCATGAAAATTTGTTATTTTTTATATATTATATGTTTAATTATTCACAGTATAATTCGTATCTATTCATTAGTAAATTTCCTATTTTCTATTAGTTCTTATTTATCATTAATATTGTTACACTATACTTTTTGCACGAATGATGGTGTTGTATAGAAATATTATTTGTAATTTATAGTTTTTGTAAAAGAATGTTTGCTATATTGTTAAAAACTTGAGAAAAATTAATTTTTTAGTCGTTTTTCATACATGACAACAAATGAGTTAAAAAATTTTTCAAATTCTTCTTAACATGTCTTTTCAATAAACAGTATATAAAATGCAGTTTTTGTACTAATAATTAATAGATTGACGCAAGAAAAACTAATTACTCGGTATTATTTTACTCCAATTATTTCTGAATTGAATCATATTTTTTAATTCTTAATATGATTTATTAAAATGATTATATATACACACATTATATATATATATATATATATATATATATATATATATATATATATATATATATATATATATATATATATATATATATATATATATATATATATATATATATATATATATATATATATATATATATATATATATATATATATATATATATATATATATATATATATATATATATATATATATATATATATATATATATATATATATATATATATATATATACTATAGATAGATAGATATAGATATAGATTTAGAATATATTTAAAACTAACTGTTTTTAAACCTTGAAAAAATTTAAAAAATATAACTATATAATATATAAAATAGATTATAAATGTTTACAAATCTAAATGTATTTAAGCGTTTATAGGGAATACATATAGAGAGACGTAATAGAATAATTATCAAATACGATTATATTTCAGTATACTTCTTGGGCATAAGACTTGTAATTGATCTTCAGAAATGAGTTATAAACTATTTCTCTCTCTCTCTCCTTGGCACTAATTACTAGAGATTTTGTAACTGAACATATTACAACTATTATCAGTTTAATACGAGGATAAACTAATTGGAGACTTCTTAGATAACAGTAATGATTAGAAAACTCTGCTCAATATAGAAATTCATATTGTTAGACCATCAAATCAAATTGCAATTTGAAGATTAAAAGAGAAATATTAGAACTTGTGCTAAGCGTATTTACAAGCGGAATTATAAATTGATTTGTATAATTTTACAATCCTTAATCTGGTCGAATGTTTCTAAAGTGTAACATGATTGTTAATATTTATAAATGTCTCGAAATTGTTTTTTAAAATTTAAAATGAAGTGAAAATATATGATTTGTAAAACGCATTTTTTCAGCATTTTAATGCAAGCTACTAATAATATTCTAGTCTCTAAGAGAAACTTTCTTTTAGAATATTTTATCAATCAATGAAACTAAATTAAATCTTTATGAAATCTTTTATGAAATGTCGTATATATATAGTTAGTCTTATATATATATATATATATATATATATATATATATATATATATATATATATATATATATATATATATATATATATATATATATATATATATATATATATAATTACTTCCAGAAGAAGAAATAATCAGCGCTATTATCTTACGCTATAAGATCATATTTATATTTAGCAACGCTATTATTCAAATACCAAGTATATTTTTTATCTACAGCCATATGGAAAGCTATATTTGAAAGTTATTTTCTTTTTACTCATTATTACATACATTTTAATTCAATTTATAAAGGCATTTAAAAATTTTATTTTAAAAAAGAAATTATTTTTGCAATATGTTATTTTTGGTATTGAAATTACTAGCTTAATTTGAAAAAAAAGTTTTAAGTCATGTTAAACTAATACGGTTGCTTATGCTTTGGAGTTATAATGAAACTAAAATAATTATATCTACTCTTAAAAATAAAGTTGATTAATGATTTTTATTAATGCTATAAAACGGTACATAAATGCTATAAAACTGTTAATAGTAACGTTTCATGCTACAAAAGTATAATGTACTTTTTTGAATATGCCTGAAAATTTCATGGTGTATATGGCTTGAAAGTATTTTTAAATATAAATTGCATTTTGCAATATTTTTGCAGAATAATTAGATGTTTTCGATGAGATAAAAGTGAATGACATCACACTCTTTAAATGCTTATGGCCTTCAACATCTGTTATTTTAGGCTCCAAAGCTGGTCCTAAAGTAGCCCACAACACATGTATAAAGTCTTCTGAATATTTCAAAGAAGTCTGTAATTTGCTATTCAAGGTTATAAAAAATGTTTATAAATTTAAAACTGAGGTTTGGTATGTCACGTGACACCACTGCCAAAGCTCAACTTAAAAGACTAACACTCAGTAAAGTGCTGTTTATTCCTCCAATTAAAATCCTTTAAGAAATATCAATATTGGAAGATGTGATACTTTTGAACATCAGAAAAAAGGATACAATTACTCAATGTAGAAGAACGATACAAATAAATCTAAAATCTGAATTTTTTGCATTCAAAGTATGGAGAACTGGATATTTGGTCTAGTTTGTTTTATATTTTGGAGCAGAAAATGCTTAACTTGTAATTTATTATTAAGAGTTCAATGTTTTCTAAAATAATGCAATTTTTATGAAATAAATTTTTTATTTGCGTTGCGTTTAAAAAGTAGCTACTTTTCTTGCAAAATTCCCATAAATAAAATTGTTTTCCCTCATAAAATTTTGATATTAAAAGACATATATAAACAGAGTACTTTTTAAAGAAACATTATTTCTTAAGTAATTAACTGTTCATTTAATTTAAACACCCTAACAGTAAAATAAATAAAGTGAAGAAATTAATACTATGAGATAGAGAACAGGTCCTTGAAGTTTAAACTTACTATTAGTTTATAGCCTTTTTAAATAAGCAAAAATTATTTTAAAATACATTGTCCAACTTTAAATCAGCCTTTGATATAACAAATACTCAAAATATCTGAGTTAAACAAAATGTTGAATTTTAGAAAAAGTATTAATATTTTAATAAACTACTGGCCATTAAAAATGCTACACCAAGAAGGAATGCAAATAACAGAACGATATTTATTGGACACATACATTATAGTGGAAAGAACAAGTGATTAGATTTACAGGAAATTAGAATGTATAGATCTTGAGAAATCAGTACCCAGAGCAGCCACCTCTGGCTGCAATAACAGCATTTATCCGCCTAGGCATGGAGTCAAACAGAGATTGTATGGCATGTACGGGGATCTCAGTCCATGCAGCTTCAACACTATGCCACAGTTCATCGACAGTAGTGGATGGTGAGTGATGGCGTGCCAATCGCTCGGCAACCATTGACCACACGTTCTCAATTGGTGACAGATCAGGAGAACGTGCTGGCCAGGGTAACAGTCGAACCTGTTCTGTATCAAGGAAGTTCAGAACAGTACGGGCAACATGCGGTCGTGCATTATCCTGTTGAAACAAAGCATTAGGGAGGACTCGAAGATAGAGCAGAGCCACGGGCCTTAACACATCGGAAATGTAACGGTTGCTGTTCAAAGTGCCGGTAATGCGAACAAGAGGTGATCGAGACGTGTATCCAATGGCACCCCATACCATCACTCCAGCAGATGGGCCAGTATGGCGATGTCCAATGCAAGCTGGCAATGCGCGTTCTCCACGATGCCTCCAAACACGGATGTGGCCATCATGGTCCTGTATACAGAACCGAGATTCATCTGTAAAGATGACGTGATGCCATTCCCGCGTCCAGGTTCGTCGCTGATCACACCATTGAAGGCGCTCCTGTCTGTGATGCAGCGTCAATGGTAGCCGAAGCCATGGTCGCCGTGCAGACAATCCATGCTGCTGCAAACGTCGTCGAACTGTTCGAGCAGAAACTTGTTGCCTTGCAAATGACTCCATTTCTCGACTCAGGGTTCGTGACGTGGCTGTACGATTCCTTGTGACCATGCGGATAAGATGTCTGTCTTCTCTGCTGTTAGTGATGGGGGTCGCTGAGATCCTGCATGACGTTCCGTATGATTGTCCTGAACCCATCGATTCCATATTCTGCTAACAGTCATGGGGTCTCGACCGACGCGAGCAGCAATATTGCGGTACGATAAACCGCAATCCCGGTAGACTATAATCCTTCCTCGATCAAAGTCAGACACGTGCTGATAGGCATTTCTTCTTCTTACACGAGGCATTACAACAACTTTCTTTGCCGAAAACAACGTTGAAACGGAAATTGAGTATGAGAAAACTGCTGTCAATCTCTGGTTTTATACACATTGTAGATGTCGCTACTGTCGCCTGCTTTGTATGAATGCGCTGAAAATCTAATCATTTACATATCACAGCAAGTTCTACCTGTCATGCAAATTTCACGTGTGTGGTGTGCCGCTTTCCTGGTGTAGCAATTTTAATGGCCAGTAGTGTAGATAACTTTTATTATCCAAAAATAGGATTTAACAGATTTTATTTCATAATTTCTAGCACAAATTAAAAATGCCATGCCTTAAAATAGGGGTCATGGAAAATATTTTCTTGTTAAATTATTACTAACCAACAAAAGAGTATATTTAACCTATATATTAGGTTAATTAGTGTAATCCAATTATGATTCAGACTCAAAAATATTTTCAAAAAATGATATTTTGAGTCATTTTTGAGCAATAAGTAACCAGTTAAAATAAAGCTTCTACTAAATTAGTTAAATAAATGTTTTAAATATATAATGTATTTAAGAAACATTTAGTGTTTAAAGAGAATTTAAACATTAAATACGTCAAGGATTTCTCACAAATAGGCATTTGGAAATTTAAAAATAAAGTACTTAAACAATGTCCTTTCATTACTTTTAACGAGATTTGATTAGTAAAATTGTTGCGGTTTACATCTCGAAAGAAAGAAAACTATATCCAAAATTCGGGAAAACGAAAATTAGACTTATTTAAGTTTTAACTGGTTGAGATATATCTGTGATATCGTGTCACTTGGTACCGATAAACTACGGTATTTACAGACGTTTAACGAAATATTAGTAAATATAAGAATAAATAACATGTTGTGATTTAAAATCAGAGCAGTTATAATAGCAAAAAAGCTATCAAATTTGGAATTATTTAATTTATTTATCAATTTAATGGTTTGATTTACATAATCAACTAAAAACAGAAAACTACTGCTGTTGTTGAAAGAGACTATACTTTTTGCCATTTATCAAGTGCTCTACCAGTGTCAGTTGAAGTGAGGATAATACGAAAAATTCTGCTATCCAATTTAAAATAATATATCTATGAAATTATAAGTTAAGGATTTGCATTATAAGGTCCAAGAAATAAATTGCTAACTGGGTCCGTGATAGTCTAGTGGTTAGGGTATCAGCCTTTCGTCCGGAATCACTTAATTTGATTCTAAATGACGGTTCCCAATTTGTTAAATCTATAGAATCGAAAATCCTGCGGTCGATCGTTGAACAGTTTAAATGGAACAGTTAAAACAATCCTTCCCCTCTAGATCAAAGTCAAAATTGAGGGAGTGGGTCCTCTAGTGGTGCCATCAATCAGAGGAGTCTTAGAGCAAAGTCCTACTTTCACCTTCGTGGTGTTCTGATTAAAATTCACTTTTCTGACTTAATTTGGTAATCGTCGGCTAACGAGTTTAGTTGTCGAAGTGTCATAAGTAACAACAACATTTGTGCCTTGGGCGATTTTTCATATAAATGGGCGGTATTCATATGTCGCAAGAGTAAATTCCTGGGAACTGCAATGTTAACAGCCAACAGATATGCATGCAGAAGACTGACACCCAATTCACCATTTTTCAACAATGGTTGGAGTGGAACCTTGAAACATTTACTCTGAAGAGCTTTGTCCTAACAACAAGTCTTATTTGAGATTCTTTTGAAAATGAAATATGTAATGACTAATGCGTATTAGAAATTTTTTGATTCATTTGAATATCTTGCTCATATATATATATATATATATATATATATATATATAATATATATATATAATATATATATATATATATATATATATATATATATATATATATATATATATATATATATATATATATATATATAGAGTTGTGTATATATAGTGCCATAGATGTGGCATCTTAAAATTTTAATACCCAAACTTAATAATTTATTTTAAATTAAAGACTACAATTTTCTAAAAAAATATATTTTTATTTAAAATTTATATGAGAAATATATGATTAAACATATCATATCAAGTCACAACGATTATAATTTAATACCTCAAATTGGAATGTTTTTCTCTATTACTAGTTTCGAATAATAAAAATAATATTAACTAAAAATTTAATTATTTTATTAATGAAATTAAATTAATAAATATTTTATTTGCTATTTGAAAGTTAAATAAATAATTTATTTAATTCAATAAAGAAGGAGCTTTTACTTCTTTCTTAAATATTCTTAAAAAACCACTCTTTTTTATTTTATATATTGATTAATGATATTTATTAATGATTGTACACGTCTTACAAAATCCAGAAAATTGGTAGGCATTCTAATTTCACGAGTCACTTTAAGTCCAAATTTATATCAGTATTACAAAATTTTAGTTTGAATAATTATTATAAAATGTATTGAATACTTGTCCTAATAAGGAAATATATAACAGGACTAGATATTTTTAATTGCAGTTAATATATTTTAAATATATTAAATATATTATAAGTAAATACAAATATATACTAGAATATACAATCATATTCAAAATTGCAGATTTATTTTTTGTAATTTTACTTAGTATTACACTGGAAAAACAGCCTTAATTTTAATACCATTATAAATGTGGCGTGTCATTTAAAAATATTTTGTTTAACTATGCTATTTTAAACTTTTTAATCAATAGTAAGATATAACTATACATTTATACCTTACATTGTTAGAATTTTATTTTTGAAATTAGAAGACGATGTGCTTAAAAAGATATTTAAATTGCACTAAGTGTTTTAACCCTCTCACATTACCATTAATTTAAGATTATCCTATATTTCAGATTTTGACTTGTTAATTCGCTTAAATACGATGTATATTAATGCTATTAAAGAATCTTAAAAATAATATAAGTTTGGTTTTTCTAAATGAATATATTTTAAACAGCATAAGTTTTATCAACATGAACAAAAAAAGTTCAGTATCTATAATTAAAATAAAAATATAATTGGAAGAAATAATATTTTAATAAGTGAATAAAAGTGTTTTATTTCTTTACAATTGTCTCTTTAAAACGATATAATGAGCAAACATTAATTATTTTCTCAATGATTTCAGTGTTTAACAAACTATACAATTAATTGATGCAGACTTCTCAAGTCTTTTATTTGACAAATGCAAACGCATTAATACTTTAATTTATAGGATTATTCCCAACTTAGGAATATAAAAACGCTTCCATTATTAATTGAATCTCTCGTACTGTGACAAGTTTATTTGCATAAAAGTACTCCCCCCTGTGTTTATGAAGCATATAATTTCTTAAAAGCAGTCGGAATCCGCATTAAATTGTCGTTTTCAAATCAGATTTGGCTCCGAGTTAAAATCATCTCTGAAGTTAAATTACGCCAGATAAAGTGATTTTTCTCTCCCACTGCGTTCGTTGGCGACGTGAAAATATCGACAAAAGGCCATTTTTTTTGCACTCGCATCAAACCACAATTAGTCTGATTTATAAAAATAAAGTTAGAAAAGAATCCTTTTAGCAAAAAGCTCACTGTCAATATTTTTTTTAGTTCATTTCTGGGATACATTAAATGTCCTATATATATATATTCAAGTATATTTCTAAAAATTTAGGATAAGGATCTACTGCTGTATTTCTTGAATCATAGATATTTTTTATTCCTATCATATATTTCTATATTTGACTCTAACTGTTTGACTTTAATTTCTAGAAAAAATATTTGTTGGTTTTATGAAACAAGAAATTTACTAAACCATAAAATTGATTACCATAAGTTTATTTAAAAGAATTTAATCTTTTCTGTGTTTCTATTTCAATTTTTTCACAATCTTTCTAAACTAATTCTAAATTTTTAACATTTCATAATATTATTAACTATGTTGAAATTGATATAAAATTTCATAAAGCAAAAAAAAAAAAGTTTGGAAATATGTTAATCTTACTTTCTACACATTCAAATAATCGTAACAATCTTTTTATATTTTATATTGAAGTTAAATTTAAAATTCTCTTTTAGCCATTCCTACGAATTGAAATGTGATACATTGCACAGCAAATTTGAATGAACATAAATTATATCTAAAAAAAGAAACTGGCTTCAGATTGAAAAGATTGCTTAAAAGATTATTTGTGTAAAAACTATTTTCATGTTAAAGTTTTAAAAACTAAGAAATACTGGGAAAAACTTTCGAATAGTCAGGAGCATTGGAAAGAGAAGTTAAATTTTTTCTAAACATGTAATTGATAAAAGATGAAAATATCTTTTATCAGGCTTAAAGATAATCAGGAATGAAGAAGATCGTAATGGGCATGGTAGAGCTATCTCAGGTATGGGTAATACTAAGGATAAATATTGGGTTTATGGTGGCACATATACAATAAATATAAAATTGAAAACCAACTAAAAATACTTTAATGTGCAGAAATTTAAAAGGTCAATATTTACAAAATTAATATTTGGTCCACTATTGGAGGAAATGGTTGAAACTTGCCACTGCTAGAACTTTCATTCCATGAGATTCAAATGATGGAGGCAACTTTAAATGACGGATGACAACTTTATAAAAAGTTCATGAAGATCACCCAAGAAAGACGATATCAGTGCTTCATTTTGTTGGTAGGGGAAGTTAATACTGGTCAAGACAAAATTATTCATCAGCTTCTAATAGTTGGATATCAAATGTAATACATTCTTGACATCATAAGTTTCAACAAGAATAGCTTATAGTCAAGCTTTTTCTGAACTGATGATATTATTTGCAACTATCATTCAACCATATAAATTAAATTAAAGTAAGGAGCTTAATTATTCAATCGAAAGTTCATTGCATCATTAAAATCAATTTGGTTGTTGAAATGAATTTCAACGATAACTAATAGAGGAAGAAGTCGATGGTTCGATTTATCATTCTAATAGCAGGAAAAGAGACAATTATGTAGATTTTAATATAGTGTCCTTGATCCTAGAAATAGTTTATGATGAATGGATAAGCTGAGTGTGAAGTCCTTTTAAAACGCATTTTTGTTTTGAATGCAGCAGTTTCAGACTTCGTTTTTACGTAAGTTAATACTAAGTTACATCAGGTTCATGTTGTTGGTGAATTAATAAGGAATAAAAGTATTTACAGGAAGAATATAAAATATTTGCAGGAATATTTTATGTGATTTAAATTCCATAAAACATGTATGAAAGACTTTAAAAAAGACCACTGAAAAAAATATATAATCAACACAAGCAGATGAGTAGCTCTGCAAATATTACGATAGCTGCATACTTTTAGCATTCAGTTTAAAGATAATGCCCTAAGTAATCAAGCTGATTGATAATTATCATTATGACTCTTTTATTATAAATGATTTTTTATTTTTAATTAAAAGTATCAGAGAAAAAATAAATGTATATTTAACATATATTAATAAATGTACTATTATTAACTATAATCTACAGTTGATTGTACACTTATTCAATGTAATGTAAATATTGATATAGACTATTTTGAAATCATCTCAAATAAATAGGCATTTTTACTGACCCTCAATAAATTTTACTTCTTCAATGGTTGAAGAGTCAACATTTCATTAATTTGCTTTAAAGCATATTTTCACAGTTTTTTGCTAAATCTTTCTTTTTCATATCAAACGTTTCAATATAACTTTTTCTATTTTAACCACTGCTTCCTTACTTCATTTCAAATTACAAACATGTTCCCTTGAAAAACGACAGATTAAGATATCATTATCTCACACTTTGAGAAGTTGCACTATTGAAATCCTTATAGATGTTTTTACTGTGAATATTTTTAGATTTGTTTATAGTATTTATTTGTCAGTTAGAAATCTATCAACAATGTTCAAAAGCAGTATTCACAGTTTTTAGCTACTACTGTGAATTATGAAAAAGCTCATAAAAATCCATCGTAAACAGTTTTTAGACATTATAAAAGGTATAATATAATTTGATATCCCTATCTCATAAGAATTTAAACCTAAAACTGACAAACAAAACAAATAATTTACTATTATACATATTTCTCGACATATATCAAAAATAAAATGTAAAAAAAGTTATCAAAAATGATTCTCTGAAACTGTTTTCAAAAACACATGGTACAGAATAAAAAATATTTAAATAAAAAAAAACTATCATGAAAAAATATTCAGTTTTATTTTAAAAATATTTTATTGTAAAATATAAAAAATGTATAAAGCGAATCAAAGTATACAATCAAATAATACTCAAATCAGAAGATTAAGAAATCAGATTCTCAATATCAAAATTTAGATTTTTATATCGATTCTAAAAATTCTGCTTCGCAAATATAATTTGTGGTTGAAAATTTTCTATTGTTACAAGAAAAATCATTTATATTAATAGATTTAGATTTTTATATCGTGACCCTTTGGTAACTTATTGAAAATAAGTTTTCAGTAAAATCTTAACTATATCAATTTAAAAAATCAATGAACAAAACCTCTTCGTGCGTAATATATAAAACAATATAAAAATAAATAATTTTAAAAAATGTAAATTGCAGCTCATATGATTTTTAACACCATACTATGTTTTCTGTAAATTGTCTTATAATTAAGTTACACATTAGATCAATATATTTCCCATTAAGTAAGAGAATTGATACGTATCTCAAAGTGTAGATGGCAACAGAGACATTGTTTCTGCTACTGTAGATACATTTCTACACATCAGTTCATTATTATATTATCAAGTTTATTTTATCATAATCTACAATCAATACAACCGCAAATAAGAATTTAATGAGCATGTATTTATATATAAGTATTACTTTTGTCTTTGTTACTGTCAGCTTCTTTCTTTTCATGTTACAGATAGCTTAATTGTATTTAGATCGATATACTATTGCAGAAAATGTTGAAAGGTTTTTCCAACTTTATCTGAATGTAGGAACATTCAAATATAATGATATTATTGGAGATAACATTTTCAGTTCTTTAATTCTCTTGCATATTCAATGGCTTTATTTGCTGTTTTACTGATATTTTGAAATAAAGATTTCGAGATAAGAACTTGCGGAATAATGACATTTATAAATAGTTTATAAAACTTGGAATTCTAAATTTTTTCGCGGTTACAAAGAAATTCTGAAATTTGATAATTTTACGCTTAAATGATAAAATATGTATATGAATTTTTAATCTTTATTTTTATATTATATTTAATTTTAGATATTGTAAGCATATTGTTTTTAAGTTAACTTTCAAATATTTTAAAAAATATATATTAAACGGAATACATTATGAGATTCAAGCCATCAAAAACATAAAAAAGAAAGTACCATAACATACTTTTGTACCATAAGCAAATCTATGGTAACCAATTTGTTTATTATTTTATGTTGGAAAATCTTCATTATCTTTTTGTTACTAGACAGTTAGACGGAAAAAATCTATAAGATTTGCAATAAATATTAAGTTTTTTTTATAACATCCACATTTGATTTATTTATTGAAATAAATGAAAAATAGTTTAAAGTTTTTCACAGAGTTTTATTTCCCTAAGAATTATTGAAAAATTAGTTCAAAATATGAAACAAATTATAATTAGGATATTTGAATAAATTTATTAATTAATTATTTTATCGTGAGTTTTAATATAGAATATTTAAACATATCCTTTATTTTTATACAATGACTTTAAACTTCGTAATATGACTATTCTTTTTTTATAATTTGAGGTTTTATTTTTAAATTTTTTAATAAAATGCATATCTTCATCATATATTTCTATTTCAAATGTTGATAGACAGAAAAATTCAATTCAAAGATATAACAAATGTTTTAACTAAATTGAGATAGAAGCTAATATTAAAAGGCATTAATTACGTAATTTTATAAAAATTAAAATTGTTTTAGTTATATTAATGAAATAAAATGTGAGAGATGAATATTTATGTATTTTTAATTTGTTGTTATTTAATAAAAAATATTTAGTGTCCTCATTAATGTGTTTTACATGATAAAGATGTTATTTTGTTGTAGCATTTTGTAGTCGTTTTTGTTTTACACGTTAAACTTTCGTAAGCTCAATAACCAATACTATGCAACATAATAAAATATGAGTTTTGTCATCATTTTGCACAAATGGTATATAAATCACTATATATATATATATATATATATATATATATATATATATACATATAGATAGATAGATAGATATTAATTTTCTGAATATTTAAAAAAATACCAAAAAATAAAATAAAATACAGAAAAGAAGTCTTGGGTTTTGCCGTCTTTCAAATAGTATTGATTATTTGTTGAAGTAAGTTATCATGTTTGTGTTTACCCAGAATTCTTGAGTATGTAGTTAATTAATGTGTATAAAACACTGAACAACACAGCATAAAGTGTATAAAACCAGTGCAATAGAGTTAATAAATATGTATAATGTAAATTCATACTTCTCAAAAATAAATTGCATTAGAGTTTCTAAGATTTAATATATATATATATATATATATATATATATATATATATATATATATATATATATATATATATATATATATATATATATATATATACATACATCATGTTTTGTATAATAATTATATTACAAACAACATATTAGTTTTGCATTAATGTCATTTATAAAAATAATTGAATATAGATTTCTGTGTGTGCGTACACATATGTATTGTAAATAATATTCTTCCTAATTTTTGAAAAATAATATAAGGATAATTCTGAGCAATATAATGCATATAACTCTGCAAGTCCCTGGTTGAAAGTTAATTTAATAGAAACCCTGCTAGCTTGTATTGATTTTTCATTAATGAAGAGTGCGTAATTATATTTCGTTAATTAAATGTGCCTCTTGTCAATTAAACTAATTGTAATTAAGGACATCGCCTCAATATAAAAACACCATAAAATAATGTATTCAGTCAGCAATAGCTAAAAAATATCGAGTTATGCATAGCCTCCTTCCTGTAGACTTCGTATTTGATATTACCTAAATGTTGCGTCAACTTATAATTAGCTCTTCAGCAACTCTTCTGCTTTTTATATTTTTCACGCCATCAGGAGAATTTTTTCAAAAGGAAAGACACCTTGGACTCTGTTTTCATTAAAAATAAAAGCAGCGTGTTCAAAAACGTAGAAGTTGAAGCTCAAGAACTTATTGAGGCGATAACTAAGTCTGCTTTAATGATATATAAGGTGCTCATAGGCCCGTTAACATGTTGTTACTAAGTTTTGTAACTGTGAACTTCCGATAAAAGGTAAAACTCTCATAGATTTTTTTCCACCTCTCTTGAGTTTTCTTATTTAAAATAAACCTTATTATGTGAAGTATCTTCACTAAGAAAAAATATTGCAAGACGTATTAATATTCTTATCTTTTATTTTTGTAATGCTAATATTTTGAGAAAAAAGTATTTAAAAAATAAAAATGATAATGCATAGAGATATTTTTTGAAATAATAAAATTAAAAATACATCAAATTATTTTTTCAGTTATCGATAAAAATAAATAAAACTGAAGGCTTTTCTAATCCTGTGCCTTCCATGAAATGTTACGGAAGCAATCCATTTTACGCATAATTATATTTTATAGATCATTATCAACATTGCTTTTTAAAATATTTGGTCTCTAAAAATGAGGGAAAATGTACAGATAAACGAGAAAAGCCTCTGAAAAAAAAGAGAAGCAAAGTAATAAATTTTAATAATTTTCTTAAAGTTCATTAAACAACAATAATTTTAATTTATGATTGACTGTAAAATTTGAATTAAGATTAGTAATTTAGTTACCTAGAAATACTGGAATATACAAGAGATAATTATATAAATAAAATTAAAAAATTTTCTAACAAATTAGCATTTAAATAATGATAAAACAAAAATTCGAGAAATATTAACCAAATATTATTGTTATTAAAGAGATATTGATATAAAAGTATAATAAATGAATATTTTCATATTTCTAGAAGAAGCAAAATATATGTTTGTAAATATATAACTTAATGAATAGTAGCACTTTCCTGATATATAATGCATAGTAAATTCATTATATTATTAATGTTATAAAATTTAAATAAAGAAATGTAGTAGAAGAATAAAATTATTTATGCATACTATATATACATATCTAAAAAATTCGATAAAATATTATATTTTTATTTACATAGATTTAATGTGATTTTTAAATATTCATCTTCTTTTCAAATTAAAATAATAATAATACTTTGAAATTTTAGTACTAATTAATAAAAATTGAAATTTCCTTTTAAATTTATATTAGACAGATATAACGTTCATAAAATCTTAATAAATTAGTTTAGTGATTATTTATATCTTTCTTAAAATATATAGTGATTTACATACTTATATTTCATTTACAAAATGTATTATTTCTATAGAGATATACACCTCTTTTATAATATTTATTTCTAAGTAAGCAAATGCAATTTCTCAGCATTGATTCAGTTTGAAACATGCATGTATAAATACATACATATACATACATTCATATATATATATATATATATATATATATATATATATATATATATATATATATATATATATATATATATATATATATATATATATATATATATATATATATATATCTTCTATACGACAAATGAATGGGCTCATTATTAATACAGAATTACTTGAAAAATATCTTGTGAGTATCCTTTATATTTTATATTATATTTAATTATGAATCTGATATAGTGTTTCACAAAAGCAAAGAGAACAATTAGATTTTAAACCAGTTTAAAAGACATGCATAACTTTATATGAGAATATTTTTTCATACATACAAATTTCTACTCAAATGAATCAAGAATTTATTAGAACATGGAAAGGCTTTTATTACCTTAGTTTATCCTTTTGATTTCGTCAGCAAATAAAAAAAATAAACTGAATTTTATTTTTCTTTGAAGTTACGGTATTGAATGTCTTAGAAATATTTGTGTTTAAACTAATTATTACATATAACACGAAAGTCAGTGGAATATTTACATTTGATTTGTGGATTCAGTACTGCATACTTTTGACTTATTCGATTGCTATGACATTATGACTCTAGAGATATTGTAATAATGAACATAGCACTTATAAGAATAAGTTTTAACTGATCAGAAATCAACTTGTTTAGAGTTACTTAATTTTGTGTAATTCTTAATTTTTTTTTAATAAAACTTGTTTTGACGTACTTGTATCAATATATATTACAAGAATCTATACTATTATAGGGCCGATTCTTGTGCATTGATTCAGTCTTCAAATGAATATATTTAAAACATTGTAAGTTTTGTAACTCAATTTAAAGTTGGATAGTTTATCTATTATTGTATATTTTTAATCTTAATTCTCTTTGATTTTGAGTGTTTGGCCTTTATCTGCTATGATAATGTTCTCAAATTTTATAATACTAAAAGTCTCATTTACATTAACAATTTATAACCATATTGATTTTAACAATTATTATCACCCTTGAATTCATTTTTATATTATAAGGTGCATTGGCATTTTGCTAATGCACCAATATACAATATAAAAATGATTGTGAAATGAAATAAAAATGATTGTGTGAAATGCAAAATGCATTAGCATTTTGCTAAGTTACTCAAAATACTGATTCAAATTAGAATTTGAGAAATATTGTTTTCTTAAAGATTGATTAATATATTAAATGATTTAACAAGAAATAATCTAACACGTGAGCTGTGAAATGAATTGATTTGTTAAAGTTTAGAAAAAGACGAAACATAAAAATATTGCCATTTCAAAGCCAGTATGTCATTTTTAATTTTCAATGGGATGCATAGTTATGTATGTAATGTTCAAATTAAGTTATATTTTTTTAGCTTCACTTTGTTTAGGACATTTTCGTGAAAAATGCATATTCATTTAAAAAGTGCATTTGTGTATTTATTCCATAATACCAGGAATACCAGGATTTGCATTGAATATTTTTAAAGTTTGATGTGTTTATATTTTTAATATCTACTAATGGGTAACTGTTTAAAACATCGTCAGAAAAATTTCTTCCTGTATAAAATTTATAAAAACACATATTCAATATTTATTGAACTAGTGTAGTAAAAGTCACATTCATTTAAGGAAACATAGTAGCAACAATTATCTAATCAAGAATATGACTTCTTTAATTAATTATGAACGTAAAATATTACAGTCATTAATACATTGACAATATTTCATGCCTCTCACTTTTGTATTGCCTACTCTAAGCTTTGAAAGCAAAAGAAATTTCAAGTGTTGCTTTCTGATAAACCAATACTCCTAATTTCTTATATACAAATTATGAACTGCATTTTGAGTAGATTGAAATTATCAATGAAATACTTTATAAATAAGATTATCAGTGAAATAAAGTTTGATCAAATTCTGTACATCACAATATTCTTCTAAGTATTTATCAAATATTTTTGTCCGTTATTGATATATCACTTTTGATCCTTAATAATGCAAATATACATATTGTATATACGCATGTTGTGTATTGCATACTGTATGCTACACTGTATATTTCAAGGAATTTTAATTACCCATTTTGAATCAGATTATCTTCACAAAATATATTCTTAACTATAATTTCATTTTTTAATAATAATATTATTGTATAATCTAATGCAATATTTTAAAATATATATAATTACAATGTTATTATCAGTATGAATAAACAAACTTATATGCCTTGCAAAAAATGTAATTATCCATAATACCTTATATTATTTATTAAAATATAGCTCATAACTTAAAGATTATTTTATTTTTAAATCTCTATAAAAGTTTTATTGGCCCAGCATTTACATTTTTTTCAGTTTATTTATTTTAAGAAATTTAAAGTATGACTGCAACGGTAAACAGAGAAGGTAATATACTGAGTTTTAAGTTACATCTTAGGTATGCTTCCAAATTTGAAGATTTATAATCAAGCAAAGCATTCTTAAATTTGTCTAAGAATTTTCAGAAATACTTATTATGAAATAAAAAATGTGGAACGGAAATTGGTAATTCTAGAAGAGAATGTTTATGATATAGTTACGAAAAGAGTTGATACCAAAGAATTTTCTTTTTATTAAAATAACTAATGATCAAGGTATGTCATTACTTACTAAGCTACATAAGACTTTTTATAAATTTGTATTAATACTGTAAATATTTCTCTTATTGTTTTTGTTATGGTCCTGTTGTAAATGTAAATTTGATGCACACATTTATCAATAAAAGTTTTTATATATAGAGTTTTGGTCTCTTCTCATTAAATTTAAATTAAAATTCCAAACATATCTCCTGAGCATAAAGATATTCTAGTTTATTAAACTTTAATGAAGGAAGAAAGGAGACAAGGCATGATACAGTTCAAGATATAGGGAATTTTTCAATTGAATTTATAATATTAAAAATTATTTCAGTTATATGATAAAAATTATGCTTCAGACCACATATATATAGAGATATTTTCATAATCTGTGGTATATTTATTCATTTACAGATTGAAATAATTTTATGAAATAAAGAATGAAACAATTCTATTTATGATCTAATAGTATAAAAATTGTAAAAAATATTAATTTCAAAGATTCATTTCAGAGAAATTAAATATTCATTTCACAGGCAATTTAAAAATTTAAATGTTGTGAATATTCTTAAATATTTATGTACATTTCTTATTATTTAAATCCTTTTCTTTAAAATTATGTAATACAACAAATGCAAAGATAATATAGTTTAAGAAAAATATTTTCTTAGTTTGATTAATTTAAAATTATTTATAGTTATAATGAATTAAGAATTTTCTAAAACTTTGTATTTTTAAAGTTGTGAAAGTTAAGTTTTAATGATGAATATCAATTTATTTACAATTTTTTGACATATTTTTTCTATAAGTAGGGCAAATAAATATCATTTTAATTTTTATGAATAATTTTTATTTTAAACTTTACTTGACAAATATTGTTTGCAATATTGCAGTTAAAATATTCTCATTTAATACGTATTTAAATTTTTCTACATTTTGTTCTATAAGTATTCATTTTTTCTCAATTTTAGTGCACATAAATCTAAAATTATATATAATTTGCAAAAAGTTAGCTTTTTTATTGGAAGATTTCTAAGTTGAAATACATTTGAAGTTTATGTACTTTTCTAAGTTTTCTTACATTCAGTTAACTATGCAAGAATTAAAAAAAATATTTCATGAATATGAAAAAGCCCTTACACAATAATAGCTTTTATTTATTGATTTTGTACGATTGTGGAAAAATATTTCTTAGATAATACCGACAAAAGTGTGTTTATTAATAAAAATACTACATATTTTAAAATTTTCAGAGAGAGAGAAAAAATAGGATTCTGATTTCAATGAAACGGAAATTTCTCTAAAACATTTCTTGAATTTTGAAACGCCTCGAGAAAAGAATTTAAAGAATTGATTTAGGGGTCTTCATGGAGTTATTTGAATAATATGGAAGCGCTTGACTAATTGCACCATTGTTTGCATGATGTGTGACAGACGTCTCTTGAAATAGTGGAGTCCCAACAGAAATTCACTCTCATCACCAGCGAAGCTCTAATTTCCTCTTTCAATAGGCTGTAAACGAGCCTCATTTCCTATAAATCTTCAGAACGATCCAAGTTTACCACTTAACAGTATCGTCTGCAGAAATCATTAAAACGAATGGCGTTCCAAACGGCTTGTGGGTGCGAGAAGCTCTAAAAGTGAGCCAAACAATTAGCAGATACGAGAGATCGTGGTCTTTTGTACTCGGCTTTTCACCAGTGAAAATTTCATTCATGCAATTTTCTAATAAACGTTTCAGCGCGGCGTGATATTATCCAAATTATCTGGCAAAGTGACGGCCTCCCTGAGTCTAAGGCGTTAATAAGATCCAGGGACGCCTCGTAAGGGTTGACCGCACAGGGCAAGGTGCAGAAGGGATTGCCTCTATATCCTTACTCCGCGTCATAGACTCTAGAGGCGAACTAAAACCCTGGACTAGGGCTAATAGCGGCCATATTTCTCCATTCTCTTCTGTCAGCCACAGGAATGGAAGTAGTTAAAAGAGGGGAGTGACTGCGCCCTGAGTTAGCTGCACTTCCCGCCATTTTGGTGATTGTTTGTGGAGCTGCTGTTTCTACAGTACGGATGGCTGCCAAGGGACAGATTGGAGGAGAAGCACAAATAAAGTGTCAGGGTTTCAAAACAAGAGAATGAAACATTGTACGTTGGAGGTTTTTCTCTTCTTGGTAAATACTACTCGTACTCGCTTCCGTCTTAGCTTACAAAGCTTCTGCGAAAACAATATGGGAAAAATATGATGAAAATACAATTTACACCCCTTTGACTTCATTTTTAATTACATTGTGTCATACATTAAGAAAAAAAATTGATCTTTCGCTAAAATATTTGAGTTGCGGGAAATTTATATCAAATGTAACTTCTTAAATATTTTTGTTTTCCTTGTTCCTTCCAAAAAATCATGAAGTATATTACAAACAAATTAAAGCATTGATATGTAAAATGAAACAAAAGTAATTAACAATAAATTTTTATATTTGAAATCAATTTAAAGTGTTTCTAGAATATTGCATTTAAAAGTAAATCTATGCAGATATTTCAATGGTTTCATTTACTGAAAAAATAATTACGTTTTCATAAAAGTAAAAAATTACTTTAATTATTTTTTTGGTTTAAATGATACACAGATTAACTGCATAATCATTCGTTTAAAAATTTCTTTCGATGAACTCATTGAATATTTAAAATGTTGATTTCTATCTTGTATTACAGAGCAAAATATTAATAACGTTCAAAATCGTTTAAAGCTAAATATATATAAGCGAATTTAAATAGAGCCATAGATTTATCATAAAAGAAAGGTATCAGTAGAGTTTTTATTGTCTTAAAACTTTTCAATACTATTCATAAATTTAAAAGGAAAACATTTTTGTGGGAATTATTATTGCTAAAAATGTTTAAAAAATACCACCTTACTTCCTTTACTTTAAAATGTTTTACAAAATTTTCAAATCAGGCAGATAATTTTCATTTTTGAAAAGAAATTCAGCTATGATATATATATATATATATATATATATATATATATATATATATATATATATATATATATATATATATAACAATAACGTTATAAATTATTGAAAAATATATGTAATTTTAACATCAAATACAAATCAACAGTACAAATATACATAAAAATGCATGGTATATATTTTAGAAATATAAGTTCTGGTTGATAAAATTGAAATATAGAAATTTGTTGTTCAATAATTTTTCTACAAACTTCTCATTATTTTCTGCTGAAGTATATAAATTGAAAAAAATGCAGTGAGAATTGTAAGCAATTCACACAAAATGCATCACAATATGCATATGCTTGAGAAAAAAAATCATTTTCACTGTAAGTTTTCATTCTTGTTTTTTTTAAAAATTATTAATATACAAATTTTAAAAATGAAAAAGGAAAATTTCAGTGAAAATAATATTAAATAAGAGTTTAAAGTAATAGTTTAAATAAAAATGGTTTAGTTTTTACAAAAACTTCATAATATCATTTTTATGATACATTAAAAATATGATTTTTGCAGGAGAATAAATGAGTTAAATTTAAAAATCAATATTTACCGTTATTTTTCTTATTTAAATATAATATTCTTGTATTGCTTATACGTTGATGCGATCATTTAAATCAATGCAAAATCAATTTTAATTCTTTCTTATTGAATAACTTAAAAACTAATGTATTATTAATGTATTTATATTCCATATAAGATTAGGAATATTTATCAGTAATTTATTATCGAAGTATTTTCAACATCCCATTTTAGATGAAAAAGGAAACAGACATTTATTTCTTGAAAATTGCTGTATTTTGTTGACATTTTTCACATGACTTCTACAAGGAAAACATTTTTGTTTAAATTTTCACTGATACTAATATTCTGTAATATTGATGAGGAAAAATTATACACAATAACATTTTAAATAAATATTTTTGCTTTATATTATTACTAAAAATCGGTTTGAAGAATGCTTAAATTTTGATGCTAATGTAGATCCTTATTTTTGAAATCAGATGCCGAAATTGAAAGCCGGGAGTGAAACTGCATCCTCTTTCTGTCGTGCAGAATTTATAAACTCCAAATGCAGCTCTGCGGCGGTTGTTTAAAATGACTTGCTCAAAGAAATGGAAACTACAGCAGCCCACGAGAGTGATATCAGCTGACTCGGAAAAAGAGAGTCTTGAATCTCAAAGCTTTTTTCCATTCGTCTAAAGAAATACTGAACTAGCAATGTGGCTTTATGACTTATCTTGGGAAAGCAAACCTATTTGAAGTACAATCAATGCAAGAGAGGCATATTTTTGGATAAATGTGTCTACCATAACATGCAGCATTGATTTTAGAACTCTTTTGCCTTACGAAATGTTTTATAATTTTTCTGAGCTTTAGAATATGTAACTATCTTCAATTTCTTAATCTTACCTTCCATTGTTAAATTAACATTTTTAACGATTAAATGATGTGTTTTGTCTTGTGTGATTATACTATTTAACCTGTAGAAGTTTTGGTAAAATTTTACCGTATGGTTATCCTTGGCGAAATTTTCAAAAAGTCGCCAAGGGTGACCGTATAACGAATTTCCGATCGGGAAAAAAGGCGGAAGGAAAATGGCTGAAATAGTTACAAATATTTCATACATTGTTGGTATCTAAAAATATGTTCAACTCATTTTACAAAATTAACAAAAAATGCAGATTTATTGGTTTGAAACATAAATGGTAAAATAATGAAGTTGATGTGTTAAATTATTCATAAATTTTTTGATTTAGTTTTATATTAATAAATTTAAATTGGTAAATATTCATGAGAAATTAATCACAAATAGGGTTGCCAAAATACTAGTTTGCCGGGTTTCCAGTAAATATGCTCGCTAAATTTGGCGCCCAAAATAAAAGCGCCAAGGGTGACCGTACAATAAATCTCATCCGACATTTTTATTTATTTGTTACATCATTTCCTTATTATATTTGTATTTTATTTATTTATACAGCATTTATTATTTTGATTAAATTTTTTGGATTTGATTAAATTCCACATTTTTAGTTAAAACATTTTATTTATATTGATTACTTGATTCAAATTTTTGTTATATGTTATTGACTTTTGGTTCATAAATCGAAAAAAATAAAATAAAAGAGCAAATACAAGAATCTAGAATTTTGATGACTTTTATTAAATTTCATTAAGATATAGATTGGAGTAATTATATCGCATATTTAAACCATTGTTAAATTATGATATCGACACTTTAATAAACATCCTATTTTTCGAAACGTACCAAAATAAGAACATATGATTCAAATTCATGGAACTTTTAGCATACATAACAGTTCTAAACTTTAATATAAATTAAATATGAGATTTTTAAGAACATTCATTTTATAGTCATTTTATAGACATTTTATGTATTTCAATTCAATATGATACATTCAATTCTCTCTTAAAGAGGCTTATATTTCTTTTTAATTCTTTAGCTGTGTCGTTTTGTACTATTTAGTTACAGTTAAATTTCGCTTAATTTCCTCAAATGCTTATGATCCCTATGCAGATTAACAAAATGTGACCAAAGATGGTGGAGGTTAATTTTTCTTGGCATTTTCTGTAGAAAAGACTAACGAGGAACCATGAGTCCATTCCATCTATAGGTAAAGCAGGTAATGTTCTTGGCATTTTCTTCTTCCGTGATAGCAGAAACTTAGCGCTTAATAAAATCCCCAACTCACTCGCCGGTATTCCCTCTCTTTTCCCTTCCAGACGTTTATGTATTTCTCAGAGGATGCATGGTTTTTCTCCCACAAGCTAGGGAATTCAGCCTTCTTTATGGACTCGCAGGGCCTATTGCGTGAAATAAGCAGATAGCGCTTAATACACCCTATTCCGTGGCAGCAGGGTGCGCGTTTCAATGGAGTTTAATTGTATCCAACTTTATCTGCTATTATTTATCAAACATAAACCACTTCCTGGAAAAGAGTTTATCTCGATGAAAATTTTGTTACTCAGCTTGGATTTGTTGGAAAAGATTCGCCAAGTTCATTAATATGGATGAGGAGCAGTGTTTTGTAAGAGAATAAAACTGTTGTTGGCAAAGATAAGAGAAAAATTATATAAAAATAACAGAAAACTAAAGAGTACAAAACGCAAAGATTATCGCTGTGCAAGTTGTTTTCAATTAAAGGCTTGTTTTATTCATATGCTTAGAAATATTTAATCATATGCAAATCTGTCTTTTTTAAGGCTTTCTTCTAGTTATTTTGTGTTTGCGATCACTTAATAAAAATATGTCTTTTTACTAAACACAAATTTATTTTTAAGCGTTTTCTCATAAAGTATTGTAAGTTGGATTAACTAAGACGCAAAAAAGAAGTTAAAACTTTTAAGAAAATGTTAAGTTAAGTAATATTATTATTATATTGTGTTTATGTTAAAAATTAAATACTGATTGCTGTGTTATGGAATATTATTACTATTTCTACATTTAGTAATTTGATCATATAAAATTTATGATGTTGTAATGAATTACATAATTTTAAAAACTTTGAGACATAATAATTAATACTAGCTTTTGTGTGTGTATGTGTGATAGAAAATCCTCATGGATTAATTATTAAATAACAACTCGGATTATAATATATTAAATAAAATTATATTAGCAATACAAATATATTAGCTTTACACTTAATGCAACATAATTATAAAAGTCTGTTGAAGAACAATTTTATTTTTCTTAAGTTAGAGTATCTGCATTTTTGTCAATGTCAGTACAGTAAATTTTACTAAAAAGCATTTTTAGGCACTTGAAAATATAGGCAATAGTTCACATAATTAAAAAAGCTTTGGAAAAGAAATAATATCGCAACCTGAATTATTATTATACATTTATTGAAAAGAGTAAGTTATTATTTTATGAATGATAATATACAAGGATATTTTTTCATTATTATAATCATGAGTAAGGGCCAGTTAGTTTAATCGTACTATTCAATTTCTATCACAGAACTGAATGATATCAATTTTATTCATGAAAGCTTATAAGATATATTGAAATTTTATGCAGTTTTAATAATTTTTGCTAGCATCATAAATATCATAATCGAGTATATTTTAGGAATCAAAACAGAATGCTCATATATTTTAAGCAGAGTCATTTTCAGAATCTTATTCAAAATTGAAGAATTTGATTTCTTCATGTATTTCATTCTCGTTAAACATGTATATACAAGCAGCATGATTCACTTTCTTTCTGAAAGTGTTGAATTTTTCATCATCAACACTTTCAGAAAGAAAGTGAAAAATTTAAAATTTTTCATTGAATGAATTCCTTGTTTTATTTCAATTTAAGTTTTCTACCCTTAAAATAAATGCTAGAAAAATAAAATTAATAAATCGGGCTAGCAAACTCTTATAAGAAAAGGATATCGATTTATCGATTTAACAAACACTTCTTAGATTAAGAACTTGCATTTATTTATGGAAAATATAACGTTTAATCACATCTCATTTTTCAATAATAAACTATGTTAATTTCTCATAATACGTTAATTTTAATTTCTTGTTTTAATTATCATAAACATATTAGTAAATGATGCTAATTGGATTTTGGTAGCTAGATAAAAATAAATACAGGACTATTTAGTATTTTTTATCAAGTAGTGTACAAGTATTTCTCAATTAGATTTCAATTTAGCACAAATGTAAAATTTATATTATTTATAAATTTTTTTAAAAAAACTCAATAAACATTTAATTAGTTCTCAATTAGAGAATAAAATTCAAATTTTGATAATTAATAATGCTGAAAACAATTGATATCGAATCATCAAATCAAAGAAAAACTTTAATACAATAAAATAAATATATTTTTAATCAAAATTTGAATTACTTTCATGATTTATTTTAATTATGTACACTAATATTTAATTAGTTAATAAAATATTTATTATTCTCTGGATATAATTGTTTGTGTTATTATGTTCTATCAATTGGAATTTGACAATTGGTTGAAAAATATGTTTAACTCTAGCATACACAATTCACTCAATTAATGTTTAATTTTTAAATATTCTAGAATTATATTTTTTTACAAACTACTGCTTTATTTTGCTCTAATTCAACCCATATACAATAAAATTTTGCAGAATAAAACATTGACTCTTCGAGATTAAGCCAATCAGAAAAAATGAATATCTGGTTCTGCAATCTATGAAAAGATTTAGATTAAAGTAATGTTGCATTCTATAAAAAATGAAAGTTTAAATTACTTTTCTATTCGTGTTAATTAAATACATTCATCTCTGAGTAATTAATTAATTTTAAATATTTATTTTACTCAAAATATGCGTGTTAATACATTCCACCAATCGGGTAAGATAAAATAACATTGACATAATTAAAATATCCTAGAAGCGTAATTAAACTTCTAACAACTTATATCATTATATAAGTTCTCTTAAAAAAGCGTCGTTCCCTTAGGCAAAGAAAAATAAGTCATGACGTTGAAGAAAGTATTACAATTCTTTTCTTTTTCTGCCAATTAGCAGTCTAGAATTTGTTATCTGCTCTGAGAACGAAATCCAGATCTGTTGTTAAATACTTTTTACCACTAAGGAAAGCGTGCGACTGAAGCAAAAGCTTAAGGATTTAACAGAGCGAAAGAAATGACGACTCGATCTTTTTTCGTTATAGCAAAAAAAAAATCTAATCTTTCCCATTTTTTGAACCATTAAATAAGTAAAAGTATGAAATTTGCGAATTTCTGCAATTAAATGTATATTTCCTGAAAATGTACTTTGTGTTTAAATAGTTTTTTTTCCAAAGTTGGTTTAATTTTATTTTTATAATGGCTAACTATTTCCTTTTTTTTTAATATATTTAAAAAATTCATTTCATAAAAATACATCAAAGATTAAATGTACCAAACATTATAACTTTTACAAAAAACTGTATGTTTTGAAGAAAAACATCAATTTATCGTTAATTTTATGAAAAGAATTTAAATTAAAATGAATTCACCAAAGATTGCAGTTAGCAGTATTTATCTTCATTCCATGAATAATTTTTAATTTTATTTGTAGTACTGTCAAAAAATATTACCTTAAAAATATAGAGATAAAAATTTTAGAAATAATTGAATTGATATGTTTGTTCAATACCATTTGAATAAATAACAAACCTAAATATTATACTCAAAAGATTTTCATTCTCATTGAAATGTAAACATTCTATCAATTTTTCACAAAGTTCTTAATTCTAATTGTATATATTCCAGAGAAAAGATTTAAGTATATAATTTTAATTATATATATTTCATACAATAGACAGTTTATTATAAGATCTTATGTAATACCATAGGTATTATGTACATTTTTGCAAGTGTATTTCATTTCTTACACAAGGTTTTTTTAAATTAATATCTCTCATTCTCTGTTCTATAATTTTAATTTAGCCTTATATTTATAAGAAACAATTTATCAAATATCTTGTTACCTAAATCAAAAATTTTACACTTATATATCTTCTTACAAACAAAATTTAATTTTTTAAAATGGAATCTTTTTCCAGGAAGAACTTATGAAATATGTCAACTGTGTATTATTTTTGTTTTTATACCAAAATATGTATATAAATTGGTGTTTTAATTCTATTTATTGGCATACATTGCTTAAGCTAAAGAATTAAGATATTTTTATTTGATTGTGAAAAATACAATGTCTTTATCCCCAGAATGAGATTGAAAGTATTCTATTCTTTTTAAATCGATCCATAACTTTAAATACTTGTTTTCGGAATTTATAAACGCAATCCAAATATACTACTATATATATATATATATATATATATATATATATATATATATATATATATATATATATATATATATATATATATATATATATATATATATATATATATATATATATATATATATATATATATATATATATATATATATACACACACACAGTATGTCCATTAAAGTCCCTTGTCACCCTCTTAACTTCGGAACGGCTGCTGCTATATTCATAAAAGTGATGTCTAGGTACAGTAAAGTAGCCATGCGCTATTGAATGAAATCATCAACCGCACCACCTGGTGGAAAACTGTGGAGTTAGCATTCATATCTCGAAAACGGAACGAGATAAGAATAAAAAGTGAATTACAAAGTTGTAGAGCATTCTCGATTTAATACGAAAAGGTACCTTGTAGGCATTAATGGGAAGAATACAACGGTTAAAACGCGCATTTGTTGTTTAGTGTTGTGACATGGCAAATCATATGTGTGCATATTTAAAAAACAAAAAATCGTTTCCTTTCACCGCTAGCCGTGAAAGAAAACGATTTACATTTTCGTGGTTACATATTTCACTTTTATTTCGAAATGGGGAGAACGGAAGTATTAAACATAATTCCAACAATTTATATACAAATACGTCAGAAATGTCATATTTGTTCACCTGAAACAGGTATAAAAGAGACATCTTCTTGGTAATACCGGATTTTGTGGAAAGCCTGCCTTAGTTTAATCTTAAGAATCTATGATTTCAACATGAAGGCGCGCCTGCTCACTAGACATCTCCAGTGAAGCAGTACCTTGTCAAGGAATTTGGCAACCAAATACTAGGGTATGGCGGTTTCGAAGAGTGGCCTCCACGTTCTCCTGATCTAACTCCACTGGACTTTTTCGTGTGGGGATACTTGAAACAGCAGGAGTTTGCGACTCCTCCACAAAAAATTATAGGACCTTAAACAACACATTATGGTCGCGTATTCCAACGTGTGCAACGTAATTTTCATGCGAGGATCCAAATGTGCATTGCAGCTGATGGTGAGAGAAGTTTGACTATCTAAAATAAAGTATATTGCTATAACTATTTGTTTTTTTCTCTTTCTTAGATCGTTTTGTCATGTCACAGCACGAAACAACAAATGCGCGTTTTAACCGTTGTATTCTTCACATTAATGCCTACAAGGTATCTTTTTGTACTAAATCGAGGACGCTCTACAACTTTGTAAAATCACTTTTTCTGTCTATCTCGTTCGGTTTTCGAGATAGGAATGCTAACTTCGCAGTTTTCCACCAGGTGGCGCAGTAGCCTATTTCATTCAGTAGCGCATGGCTACTTTACTATACCTAGACACCACTTTTATAAATATAGTAGCAGCCGTTCCGAAGTTAAGAGGGTTTCAAGGAACTTCATTGGACATACTGTATATATATATATATATATATATATATATATATTTATAACATAATAAAAAGTATCTAAAGTTTTTAATTTAAAACGTATTGATATTAGTATATAAATGTAGTTTTTGTATTGTAATATCACATTTGACATTTTAAATGAATAATTGATTACTGGAAGTAAATAGATAGCAATATAGAATTATTGATTTTGGCGAATGATTATTTATCATAAAGACACTTTAGAAGAATTAATGAAATAATGTCCCCGTTCAACGAGCATGCTTCTCAGTGTTTCGCAAAAAAGGGTTATCTAGTGAAATAGTAATAGTGTGCGTTAATTAACCAAATATTCTTTATGGTATCGTCAGAGAAGTGATACGTTGAGAGTTCCTGGAGCACGACTAGGGCATCAAAGTGGGTCATCTCAACATGACACGCCAGTACTAGTTTACTAGGATGGGTTCTGTCACCATATAAAACTGCTGACGACTTCACGTGACCTGGAACGATATTTGGTGGTCGTTGGATTGAGTTGGATACAGAAAAAAATCCCTGGACAGGATGGTAGTTTCCATACAGTCCGGACCTAAATTTGTGCCACTTCTTTTTATTTCATTATATCTAGGAGAGAATCTGTTGGATATACCTAAATTAAATAAAGTGCGTGAAATTTTTTATCAGAAATGAGATTGATTCCAACCTACTTAAGAGCGTTATGCCAGAGTTTTGGAAATATATTTATAATATTACAGTCGTGAACATATTGTATATGAAATCTTATTATATATCTATTATAATCTTATTATATGAAAATCATATTATATACCTTGGTTCAAAAAAGTTGGTTTTATGTACTTGCATGTTGTCTTTTATATGTTCATCGCTTTTTTCTATCATATTTTTTGAACCACGATTTAAGTCTTAGTTTATTTTCAAGAACTATATGTATTTTTGGACTTTTTTGCTGCTTGCAAAAAATTAGTTTGCAAATCTCAATACTTTATTTAAACTATTAAGATATCTTGATTTATAGAGATAAAGTTATCTTGATAGTTAACATTAAATAGGAATAATTTAGCATATGTTTCTACACTTTACATAAATATTTATCTCAGCATTTATAATGAAAAAAATTAGGAGGTATAATTTGTTCTTTCTCAAATGTATTATGCTTTTTTTTAATGAGCTTCACAAAAGAAAGTTCCTTTCTTTCAGTTCCATAAACATGTCACATACATATGATAAAAAGATCTCCTAACTTTTTAGAAGAATGGTTTTTATTCTGAAAATTATATCAACTGAAAAAATAATACTTTCTGTGTACGATAAGCAGCAGAAAATTGTGTAAAATAAATGATGAATATTTATATATTTTTAAATAGCCAAACTTCTCATGGATTTTTTCCATAATGATTGCTACGTTTCTATAATTTATTTTTAAACAATACTTTTTTTATTTGTTTTTTCAAATGTTGTGTAAATGAAGAAATGTTTGACATTAAGTAAAATTAAATTAACTTTGTTTAAAAATTATTCATGATATAGTACAAAACTTGCTTATATTAAATATATTTATTCATTTTGTTTATTTATTTTTTTTTGTAAAACACAAGGTGCAATGATTTGAAATAATTGTTCGGAAAACTTTACAACTTTCATATTGACATATCTTTTAGCTTATGTTTCAGTAGTACTTGAATAATTACTATATAACTTTACACAATGGAAATTATACAGAGTTCTTAAAATGCATATTATAACAGCAATGTTCAATTTTAATATTTTCTTTATTATTTCTTTATGGTTTTTAAATATTAGTTTTGAGATTGAAATATTTAAAAAAAATTTTCAGCGCAAAAATATTTGAGAAAACTTTTGCTGAATATAAAGTTTTAAGAAAATGCAAGTTTGATAATTAATATTTATTTCCTTTGCACTTTATAATTAAAAGAGTGATTACTAAGTTCCAAATCTTGGAGTTGAAAATCGTAGTTTAAATTTAATATATGTGAAATGAAATCAGTTCGAATACACCATAGATACAAATGACAAATTACCAAATCAATACTAGAGCGTGTATAAATATTTCAAAATGTATCTTATATAGTTCGTCTTTCAAATTTGAATTACTGTTATAGACATTATTCTGTATGGCAGAGTTATGGCATTTAATTTATATACAATTACAAGACTTTAGAAATCTAATTTCAAATATATTATTGTAGCTATGAATGTACAATTGGTATGTTTTATTAATGGGATGTCAAAATTATACAATATATGATAGAAATATGTTTCGGTTTACCTTAGTTATAAGGCAATTCAAGCACACAGAAATTGATTTGTTCAACAGAAGGAGATTTAGTGAATGCTGAAAGAAATTTAAATTTTAGGTTTGACGAAGTTGAATTATAAACAATTATTTTGGGCAAAGGAGCAACTGGTAATTATAAACTAAAAAAATAACAAACTCATAAAGTGACAAATTATCCACAAAAATTTATTTTCAATTTAAAAATACTGTTGAGAATACAAATTACACGATCTCTCATATTATGTCTTTGATCTTCATTTGAATTTCTGTAGCCCTTAGTTGACTTAACTGTATAAAATATTTTTCTTATAATTATAAATCATTTGCAAAATTTAATCATTTTAAATACATATTAACTACAACTAAAGTTTTAGTAAAATTTAATGTGAGTTTATAATTATATTGGAAAAAATTTAAAAGTAATAATTACGATTATGATTAACTCACTCAAAATCACAAAATACTGATATTTTAACTAGCTTTATTTTTTAATCAATTAATATGTATATAGGTAATGAATTTTATTATGGTGCAAATCTATTTTTGAAGTCAATGTTTATTGAAGTATTCCGTGTAAAAAATAAGTAAAACTTATAACTTATTCTTTTATAATTGAAATTATAATTTCTTCCCAACATTCAATAACCAAAAAGGAGAAAATAAATATATATATATATATATATATATATATATATATATATATATATATATATATATATATATATATATATATATATATATATATATATATATATATATATATATATATATATATATATATATATTAAAATAATATATAAATAATATATATTAAAATAAATATATAAATAATTAATATATAAATAATATATATATAAAATAATATATATTAAAATAAAATATATATATATATATATATATATATATATATATATATATATAAACGCTCATTATTTTTAAATCTAGTCTTGAAACTTAGAAATAGTTTTCCTATATATTGTCATCAGTAATCCCTCTCATCCATCAAAACGTAGAAAGTAAATATAATGTTTTGTCAGAAATGCCATTCTTCTTAAGTAAATGAATCTTGCGAAAGTAAAAAAAAAAATAGAATATGTAAATTGTGTGGCAACTTTCTTTATTTATAAAGTCAAAATTTCATTTTCTACAATGTAGACTGACACAATTTTATAAATTTGCATCTTCCTATTTTTGTTTTTGAAATTGCTATTTATTTTTCAAATGTGTGAATACACTTAAATCCAACTCTATATTTTAAAATTTATGTTTATTAAATATTAAGTACTTTATATTCAGAAAAATTTTATTAATTAAGAAAATTAATGGAAACAAGTAAACAGAATTATAATTTTATTTCCTATGACAAAAATCTTTGAAAGAAATTTTAACTGTCTATATTTGCATAACACTTGAATGAGGTTTATTTTCATAAGAAAAATATTTTACCTTTTTGTAACTATATATTCAGTAATACTTTAAAATTAAAAATTAAATTTCGTTAATAATCATGTATCGATTCCTATATGTAATAGGATTTTTGTAGCAATGCTACTTGAGTAAGATGATAATTTTATTTATTTATTTTTTACTAGTAAAAATTTAAGAAAAATATTAATTAAATTATAATTTCTTATACCTTTCATTTTTATGATTATATAAGAAATTATACTTTTACAAAATAGACTATTTTCACAGATTAATATATGGTTAACATCTTCAGAGTTTTGTCTTAAATATTATTTAACAAAATATCACAAGATAACTGTAAATTTTAGAATTTCAATTTGATTCTGAATAACCTGCTCATAATTTTTATAGGTGAAAAATATAGTTATTAAAGTAATTGATTTTGAAATAATTAATTTGTTAAAAGAATAATTATTAAATTTTTTAAAAATATTCTTTAAATTTATCATGCTGTGCTATTTAGCACCATTTTGTGATCTATTTTCTTGTTTTCTTTTTTAAATTTAACAAAAAAATGTTTTAATACAAATTAGAAACTGTTGATGTGATAAATATCCTTATATTTATTTATTAAAGTATTTAATTTTTCATTAACTTCATAGTTTCATTAGTATTTTCACTTATTTATTTTCTATCAATCAAAAATTGCTTTTCCTACCACTTATTTGGAAACTTTAAGCTTGAAGTTATGAGGTAATTATCTTCAATATTTTGTTGTAATTGTCTTCTCCCACTTGATTGACAGACACATAGCTCAAGTCCATGAACACGATTACGATTCGGAAGGAAGTGTGAGATGTCGCTGAATAAGGTTCAAGACCGAGAGGCACAAGACGTTAATGTCTGACACCAACCTGCAAATAACTTAACTGTTCAATCAGCAGGGTCTTCGTAATTTGGAAACAGTGACCAAGCAGAAGACTCCCTGACGTGCTAGTCATCTCCAGAAGTATCATTTTACTTGGAAGACATTGCGACCACGACATATTTTACGTATCCTTACTGCCTTTAGCGAACACAACGGATTTTCTGTAGGATAAGAAAGCGAACTTACTGCATTTTGATAACGAGAACGTACTCTCAAACCAAGCAGGCCACTATGTCTCTCTATTCCGTTAACTGTTTTGTTGCAAAGTAGTATATTTAAGTATATTATTATTGAATTTCATAGAAAATATTTCTCGTAGGGATCAGGAATTTAATTCAGACAAAAATTTATATTCAGCCATGTATAAAATAAATAATTATATTAAGCTTAATATCATTTGGCATATTTTATTAAATAGGTATTTGATTTGTGCCGAACCTTCTCTTTATGGTTGGAAATTTTATATATTTTAGAATTAAGATACTTTTCATGACTCTTTATTGAAAAAATTATTTTTTTCTTACTTTTTATTTATTGCAATTTAATTTTGAAGTAATATCAAAGTGAATTTGAAAGTAAAATCAATCTAATGGATAATTATTTTTTCACATTTTCGTTATAAATTGTATGATGTTTCTATACTCTCTCTACTATATATTAATTTTCCTTTCATTGGCTTAAAAGAATTATCATTGAGATTTGATCACGTGTAATCCTACAAAACCTAATCAATATGCTATTATTTTTATGTCCTTTAAGAACATGTTTCAAAGCTTAAAAGAATAGAATGAAACATTTATCAAGTTTTATTTTAAAGGATTTTCTTACCCATTCGCTTAAATACAATTATCATATTAAGAGAAAATAAAATGTACCTGATAGGGTGTTAGAGAAAAGTAAATAGTATGAATTTCTCTTATCACAAGGAAATTATTTTTTTAAGACCAAACGATGTTATTAAACTATAATTTAAACTTTTGATTTCTACAAACATGATGAAAATATAACTTGGTAAAAAGGGAATGAACAAAAATTTATATGTGTTGTTATTAAAATATTAAAAAATTTTAAGGAAATACTTTAACTCTATTATTTATGATTTGGACTAAATCTATAATAACATAAATTTAAAATATATAAATTTGTAAAATGCAAAATGTTTAAAACGACAAAAAATAGATAGTTGTATTATAATTATTTTAGAACTTTCACTTATTTTATAAAATCAGGTTTTTGAGAGAACCAAAACTTTGAAACACCAAAATAGAGTAAAATAATTTTAACGCGAAAACCTACTATTTGTTGATTTCAAAATCTTTCCTTATACAAAATTATATTTTACCTTTATCAATAACTGAATTAATGCAACATTCTTACTTTAAATTTTATATTCTTTACATTTATTTTTCAATAAAAATATATTTGTGAATGCATATAAAATGTTATACATGTTAAAAAATAAAAACAACTATTTGCTGAAAACTAAATAAAATTATTTTAAAGTTAAATATCAGAAGTACTGTAATATGTTTAAATTTTTTTGATTCAAATTACCATTGAAATTTAAACCTTCTCGAATTTTGATCCACATTTCTTGTGTCCAAAGTATTATAGTGTTATGTGTGAGTATTTATTGTAGATATGTATATGTATACATATATATATATATATATATATATATATATATATATATATATATATATATATATATATATATATATATATATATATATATATATATATATATATATATATATATATGTATATATATATCGTTTTATTTACCGAGCATAAATCTGCAGCCTATTTGTTAGAATTATATTTTCATACATTGATATATATTTGTTCAAAATGTTAGAAAACTCCTACGTGTTTCCTAATAGTAGTTGAATATTTAATTTAAATGTTTGTCATTTTTTGAAAAATTAACAAAGGGAAAATTTACAGCGTACCTTACATTAATATAACTATTTAATATGTAACAAATATATGCAATGTACTGTAAGTAGAGAGTTAAAAATTGAAAAAAAAAATATAACATTTCTAAAAATGTATTATTGAACAAAGTTCAAACTAATGAGCTGGGTATTTTTAAAAATATTTACAAAAATAGTTAAAACAACATCTATAACGTACAGTATGATATGAAATTTAGAAATAATTTGAGGATATAAATAAGATATACTTTCTGAAAGTAGTTAAATGATAAAAAGTAGTACAAAATAGTGATACATCAAAAGCATAAAGAAATTTATTTACTTCACCTTCTTCATGGAAAAATTTAACTTTTAAGGAAGAGAGAATGAAATTTAAAATTGTCGAACAAGAGATTTGTCTTCGGCTTTATGTTGGAACGAAATAAAATATTTTCAGATCAGATATTTTGAAAAGATATATAGTTGCCAATTTTTAAACTTTTCGTTCATTAACTTTTATAATAGTTATTATAAAACATTTTTCGATCAAGTATTTGCTTTTTATCTTTTTTAAATTAACAAATTGAAAAAATGGTTATCGAAATCAAAGTTATATTTTTATTGAACTAAAATATCTTGCTATTTTTTAACACATTTTTTTAAATCTAAATTACATTCATTTGTTTATAATTGCTTTTTTTGTAATTGTATCCTAAGGCATTTATTTGATATTTGTACTTCTAAAAATATATATTGACAAAGATATATATTGACAATGAAGTATTAATCCATGTATAATTTCATAGAAATCGCATAAATCTGGTTATTTTAGGATAAAAAAGAACAAATTGAAAGTGCTTATTTAATTCATTTCATTCTGCTTAATAATTTTAAAAAGTATTATTTAATAAATTTATATTTTGATTTTAATATGAAGAGGAATCGGTTTTTATCTCAATTTGGTTAAAACTTCCACTTATTTAAAAAATAATGAAAGTTTTACTTGAATTGTGGTCTATTTACTTTTTTGAACATAACTGTGAAACGTTTTGCAAGATAACATTATCTGACTCACTTTTTTCAAAAATTACTTACAACATACTATAAAATTAAAAATTTTTCTACTAAAAAAATCATTTCATGAAATTCATAGTATAGAAGTGGAAAATACAATATTTCTTCAATTTTTTCTGCATTTCATTGATTAAATTTTTGTGCTAAAAATAAAATTTAAATAAAAATTATGAAGTCAAATATTGCTTTATTCAATTAGTTAATATATTGCTTCGATTTTCACGATACAAAAAATTTTATAAAAGAACACTGAATTTGAAAACAAGAAGCATCACATATTTAGAATAAATGTACATATGTATATATATATATATATATATATATATATATATATATATATATATATATATGTATATATATATATATATATATATATATATATATATATATATATATATATATATATATATATATATATATATATATATATATATATATATATATATATATATATATATATATATATATATATATATATATATATATATATATATATATATATATATATAAACCGTTCCAACATAAATATGTGTGTGTGTGTGTGCATGGATGAATGTATATATACGGATCATCATAAGTGACAACTAAAAATAGTTTGATATATTATATTTAAATCGGTAAAAATATTTCTAGAAGAAATTTATCATGAATCAGTGTTTTTAAATTAAAAAAATATACTATTTCAAGTATGTCAATTAATAAATAATTAATTTAAGTTTTATCGTACAGCATACTTTTTGTAAGAATCAAAACCTTTGACTAACGAATAAGGTATGATAACCGATTATTTATTAATTTAATGTATTAATTTATATCACCGATACACTCATATTTTTAAAGTTTATGATACGCTTAAATCAAAAGTTAGGTACTTAATATGTGACTCATTTTATATTACTGAGGTTTTATAAAAAGAATATTAGATATTAGTGGATATACTTTAATGCATTTTCAAAATAAATCTTTGAAGATTTTCTAATGAAAAATTTTCAAAACTAAATTTTTCATTAGAAAATAATTAAAATAAAATTTATCATATTTGTTTCGAGAAATTGCTTTTAAAAATATATAAATTAAAATGATTTTTCCTAAAAACATTCCTAATTCTTCCAATTAAATTATAAACTAAGTTAAATTGCTGGTTTTTTTGGATTTGTGTGTTTTATAATTTTTTATAAAATATTCTATTTAGAAAAAAAAAAGGATTTTATGAGCAGACTGAAAATTTGAAGTAAGCATTTTATTTAAAGGTTTTTAAAAAGTGAGTAAAATTGAAAAATTGTGTATGTTTATTCTTTCAGATACACTTCTTTTATCTTTTGCATTTTATTAAAAATTGCTACTTAGAAATAAATTAAAAAAGTATTTTAATGTCTAGATTATAGAAAGTAAATTAATTTAAGAAGTTTCCCAAATATTTGTATTTTCTTGAGAATAAAAAAACAAAACAAAACAATCTAATAAAAATTTAAAACTATGCAATTTTTATTTGTTTTAAATAAGTCAAATTTCCATATTTGTAATTAAAAATATAATTAAAAGAAAAATTTTGAAACCTTGTGAAAATCTTTAAAAAATTTATTTACCAATAGTCAAAAGTTTTTAATTTTATGAAATTTTACGTAATAAATTATGAAAGAATATTAGATTAAAAATACAATTATATTAAACTAAAATATATGTAATAAGATCTCATTAAACATAATAACCATGACATAAAATTTAATGCATTTGTATCCAAAACCTTAGTTCTTTTTTTTGTGGATGAGCTTTTAACAAAATTTAAAAATCAAGCTAATCTTATCCAATGAAATAATTTAAAATATATTTTATAAACATATAAAATACTTTGTTTCCTTTGGATAAAAGTATCTAACATTAAAAATAAACGGCAAAAGCAAAACAAATATCTATTTTAAAAACTTAAAAATATGTTAAAAATGAAATACATTTTATTGAAATAAATGTTTGTTAAAGTTAAAGAACAAATTTCAATTTTTTCTGCATTTGTTACCACTATTACTTTAATCTTTTCTGAAAGTTAAAAATCCTTGTTTGTTCAAACTTGCTAATTGCTTAAAATGTATGAAGTCAAATTAGTAACAATGATTTTAGCATAGGAATAAATTTACGTATTTATAAAATTTTACGCATTTCTGAAATTATAGTTATGTTGATAAAAATAAACTTTTAAAATATTTAATTGTTAGTATACCCCTTTTAATTATTTTAGCAACCTATCATAAATTAAAATAAACTTATTATATTAATGATTACCACCACACAAACAAACATATATCTATATTTATCCATCTATCTATCTATATATATATGGACATAATCGTGTTCTACTAGCCTATTTGTCAAATTGTTGATTATAATTGATATATTTAATACATGAATGATGGAAACAGGTAACAAATGTGTAAAAACATTTTCACATAGAAGAGAAAGTGTAAATTAATGAAATAAGATTAAATGTTTCGAACAATCTAAATCTAATAAAAAAATAATACAATTATCTTAAGCTGCTTTCTAATTATTTTCATAGAATTAATTTGAAAAGAAAATGTTTCATTTAAAAATTTTTTGAATTGTTATGTATTTTTATAGGTACTCATGTAATAAGCAGTTTTCATATTTAATATTTCGGAAAAATTGAACTTTTTTATTAATTTTTCAGCTTACGTTTGCAAGAGTATAATTTCTATTAGAATTCTAATAATTAATTCTTAATTTATTAAATGCTTTTTAATTTTAAAAAAGTAGTAACATTTAAAATATATTTAATATATATATATATATATATATATATATATATATATATATATATATATATATATATATATATATATATATATATATATATATATATATATATATATATATATATATATATATATATATATATATATATATATATATCAAGAATAACAAAATCCTGGTATTATTCTTAATTTATATGTACTATTATAAAATAATTCCATTTAAACTTAGTTTAATAAAAATGAAATTCTTTTTCCACGATGAAATGAATAGTATTAAAATGCAATTTATTAGGTTTCTCTTTTTACGCTGAAATATTTTGTCGAAACTAAAAAAGTTCGTTAGCAAGTTGCTCTCGATTCGTCTGCTACAGAGAATAGAACTGTAACATAAAAAATAATTTACAATTCTCTTCACGGAGTCTTTCTTTTCAGTTATTCTTTTATTCAGGTTGGATACAGCTGAATATAGCTACTAGATGGCAGCACAAGTATCAGAAACGTGACAAAACTTACTAGGATAAAAATTCAAGAGGCATGCGCTCGCGCCTTGTTTCATCAAGATGTGCGTGGTTTGCCAAGAAACAACATTTCGTTCGCTCCGAATTCTCCCGATAGTGGGGAAATAAATTGGCTCCCGTTTTTCACGTGATTCTATTCAATTGTCATTGAATTTCAAATATTTTATCGTGAATAAAATTAATTTTTCAAGGTTATTCCTGATGGAATGAAAGTCAGAATATATTATCCAAAATCAAATTTACTAATAAAATATCAGCTAAAATAAGTTTATTTTCAATTTCAAAAGGATGTTACTTAAAACTTTCTGATTAAAGTATTTTGCACCTTATAAAGATGTTTAAACTTTGGGAGAAATATGTATTTTGTATTAAACAATTTTCAATTGTTAGATTAGCAATTGAGTAAATGAATTTGATTTTATTAAAATTAAATAATTAATATAATATACGATAGAAGTTCCAATTTTAAAATAACATAAATTTTGAAAATTTTAAGTCAAACATAAAGGATCATAAAAGAATTTGAAAATAATGGTAATGCTATATATATTTCATTCCTGAGCAAAATTGCAAATAAGTGAACTGTTGAATATTTACACATTGTGTTAATCATCAGCAGAAGAAATTTAACTCTCTAAGCTGACGATAGCAGTTTATTCAACTTATGAAACTTTTCCGTCCCTGATTATTAGGAAAATATAGGAATGAAAGTCACTTCAAAGAAGACAAACATGCCGAATGCTTACGTGAGGATGCATTATAATGACCAAGAGAAGTTTTCTTCAGCTCAACTATGTTCTGTAAATAGTGATCCACTGTTATTCCGGCTAGTCAGTTAAAATAAACAAAAGGGAGGATTATAGCTGTTATTTGAGTGGTCACTCTCAAGTAGCTGATGGCTCCAGACGTGGAGTGGCCTCCTGAAAAAGTGGATGATGAACCACTGTCTACAAGGTTTGCACGATGGAGGCACAATCAATTACTGCTGACTTTGTTGACTATTGCCGCTCTTCTAGTGGCAGTAGCTGTTATCTCTGGAACTATTCTCTACTTCCAATGTAAGTATACGACTGATATGTGCATTATCATTTTATTAGAAAGTAGATACTTCTGTGAAGATACTGTGAATACTAAAAGCTGCTGTCTCCCATACTTTTGGAAAAGGAAATTTTATTAAAAGGTTTAATACAACAAATTAGAATACTACAAACTTAAATTAAAATGTTTGATAAAATATAGTTTCAGTGATTTATGTGAATAATAACTTGTTTAATTAAAATTTTTTAGTTACTTATATTTTGATTGGATGAGACTTAATAAGTCTTAATCATATTTTTTTATAAGTCATTACGTTTCATATCATCAAACTAATATTGATTGAATTTAGGTGCCACAGTTGTATTAACTATTTTAAAAATTAATTTAAAATTTTCAACCATTCGCTTGATTGTTATTTTTTAACTAATTTTTATTAGTATTGTAGAGCTATATTGTTATATAGCGCAAGAATCTTAATTTTTTTATATTTTGATTAATGTATCAAAATTAAGCTGCCGCAAAGTTTTAAATGTTTTTGTTTAGATATTTTTTTGTATTATATATATAATCTTTTGTTTCATAATAACTTTTAAAATATAACTTTAAAATAAAAATAAATTCTTAAGAAACTGGGAAATTTTTAGTGTTCAGGGATATTAGCTTTATCTCTAGTTTTCGAATTTATATAAATAGTTTTGGTATTTATTTTAATAAAAAAGAAATAACTTTCATTAGTTTGAATTCACTGCAATGGTTTTAAGAGAGAATTTTATTTTTCTGTTAATTGTTTCAGATTTAGAAAATAAAAGAAAATATATTCGCTCAATTTTGTTGATCCACTCGATATTTTTAAGAGTGTGTGGTTTATCAAGCATGAATTTCTGCTTTGAAAATATAATGAATGTATTTTTAAGACATTAAAGTAATTAATAAAATATCATTGACTATTTTTATATGCTAATCTTTCTTTATAAAATATAAAGATAACAATTATTGACGCAATTCATTTAGTTTTTTCAATAGAATAGGTAAGCGAAATAAGTATTACAGCGTTACTAAATATTTTTCTTTTTCTTTGTAAGCTATCTATATTATAAAATTTAGCAAAATACAAAATATATAAGTATAAAAACAAATATTATTATACAGACTCGGATGGCATTTATTCTAAAATGCACAATTTTATTTTTTCCTGGAAAATTTTTTATTTTATTTTATATATTTACTAATAAATATAATAAAAAATTGTTAAAATATCTGTCACGCATAAAACTGATATTATTTAAATCTTATTAATTTGATATTAATCAAAATCAATGAAGATTCGATTAATAGCCTTTGTTAGAATATTAATCGTATCTTCTTTAATTTTGATTCTATATTCTGAAAATTAAAGAATGAAAATAAATAAATTTCTTACGCAAATGTACAGAATGTTAATTTTTGAAACATTAAAATATCATTTTATCCTAAAAATAAAAATAAAAAAAAACATTTACCAATGTTATGCAAAAATAGATTTCCTGTTATTCTGAAATATTTATACTACCACAGTATTTTAATATTATTTATTCATTTAACTGTTATTCAATTAAATATCACTTATTAAAATACCATATTAATTCTACATAATGAATTTATTACAAATAGACAGAAGCTCGATATACCTGAACTAGTACCATGACAAATCTGAACTAGCACCATTATCTTTTTATTTCGATTAATCTAAATCAAATTTTTAATATTTATGTATTAAAATTAATCATAATGTGTACGATTTTTATGAAAACTTTAAGCAACTACATGAAAGATTTTAAGGATGGACGGGAGATTTGATATTGTATTTATTTTAAAATTACGAAGAAAAAATACATTAAAATATCAAATTTCATAAAAATATTATAAGTAAATCATATGAATATACATATATTTAAAGTGTTTCCCTATTCTTGTTTGTAATTATCAAGTAAATGAAATTAATTCATACGAGACTTGATTAATTTTTTTAATAAAAAGAAACTCGCAAATATTTCTCAAATTTAATCTTTAGAAAAGCACGAAAAATTAATTAAATATCAAAATTTAAAGAGTCTTTATGAAATTACATTTATTTCTCATGGGTTTCAAGTAGCTTTTTTTTACATATATTTGAAAAGAAATAGAATTATTTTTCAATCCAATTTATATGTTGCTGTACAGCAAAGTTAGTTACGTGGGAAATTTCATTTTTTATAACATGCTAAGTACACTAATCTGTAAACAGAATGTTTATTTTTGCTTATTCATTAGGGATTCTTTTGTTGACAATTTGCGATTCTTTAATTGATATAATTAAATGGAAATCTAATTTAAAATGAAATTTTCTTCTACCCATTGTTGAATGATATTTCGTAACAGAAGAAAAACATAATAAATTCACTGTACAGAAAAAATACTTTTATTCCCTTGCAGATTTGATATTTATGTAACATAATTTTTAAATCATTTTGAATATTTTTGTTAAATATTCCGTGGTAATGAAAAATAACGAGGAATAATTCTTTAAGTCTTACTGTATTACCTATATGTTTCATTATTCATAAATTTTTCAGATGATAACTTTTTTAATTAATACATAAAAACAATTAAAAATTCATAGAAAATACATAATTATTTTAATATAAACAAATATAGAATATCAACCATAAAATAATTCGTAATTCTATCTGAAATTGCTTATTAAAAATTAAAATTTTAGTGAAATTTTTAAGTTATCTTGAAACACGAATTTAATGCTTTAAATATTCTTGAAAGCTTTATCTCAATTTTATAATAACAACTGTAATAATAATAATAATATGTGTATTGGTTATTATAAATGTTTTTATAAATTTTTATTTACTTTTAGTTGTTGCTAAAATAATTTGTATAATTTATAATAGCCACTTAAACATCGAATGCAACATTGATTATAATAATTTCATTATATTCTTATATATTATGCAATAATTATTTAACTGTTAAAAAGTTAAATTATTAAATTATATGTTAAAATTGTTAAATTATTTAATTGTATGTATAAGTGTATGTTAATCTAACGATATTTATTCATTTTAATTTTTCCAATGTTTTGTGATCAGGATAAATATAACTAGGTAAACGTAAATTATTTTCAAAATAACTCATTCTTTGTTTAGTAGGACTTCAAATTTTTTTTCTTGTGATTTACAATGTTTATTATTACAAAGGACCTCTGAACTCCTGAATAATATGTAGGATATAACAGGTTATTAATCGTTTTGCATATTTTTAGTTAATAAATAATCCACTAAATATTTTGAATTTAAATTTTAATCAATATACGGAAAATCAAGTAAATTTTTAGTATATCTGTTATTTTTTTATGTATTTCCATTATTTTTAAATTCTTACAAGTATCCCTTGTAACTTAAAGCAGCATTATTTAAATTTATATTATAAAAATTTCTTCATAGTTTAAAAATTTAAAAATTTCTACATAGTACTACTTTTTCCATTTGATTGCTTAGGTTAAAATGTAACTATTCAAAATTTTTAAAAAGTATTATAAAAAATGAATAATGTAACAAATGAAAAAGAAAATCGTTGTTAAAAGATTTTACTGCATATAAATTTAGTCGGTAATATCTAAAAAGAAAATTACACAAGAATCCTATTGAGATTTTCAATGCCTTAATGAGTATTATGAGATTTATTATTTACCTAGTTAAAATTTGTTGTCTGATTGATATAATTTACTTTGATTAATGTTACGTCAGGAACAGAAAGCAAAACTTATGTCATGATACGTTTTACCATATAAATATTTCATATGTTTAATACTTATAAAAATATTTTAAAGGTTTTCTAAATCATATAAATAAAATATTCTTATAGATAAATTCGTTTCACTAACTTATATTGTGAATCAAAACATTTTAAATAGTAATAAGAAAATAATATACATTGATTGAGACCAAAAATTAATTTTTATCAAATCACTTCCCACATCCCATATCATCATCGTACTTATGTTTCATTTAAAAATAATTATATCAGTAATACATAACTGTTACATCCTTAATAGTTATATGTTACTGATGTAATAATAATTTTTTAATTGATGATATAAAGATGTTATACATTCATAAGTTGATGTGTGGAATACTGATCCTCAGGTAAAGATTTTTAATATTTTTCGAATTAATTATTTCCTGTGTGGTAATTTTTGTGTACTTTTAAATTAAATTTGATGTATTTTTTTCTGCTACATGATATTTGTAAAATATATTGCATGTATCAGAAAAAAACCTATCTAATTACTTTTAAGATTAATAGAAATTCACCAAATTATATCTAGAAAAAAACGTCAAAATATCATGATATTTTTAAAATATATTATATATTTTTAGATTCTTATTTCTATGTCATAATAGGCAATTGCTACTAAGCAATTCTTTCTCATTAGTAGCAAAATTAAAAGCAACTGAATTATGTTGGAATTATATTTGCTGTTCAAGTAAAACAGCCAAGAACAGTTTTCAAAATATCTCCTATTTCCATATCACCAAAAACTATATGGCGCAGCATGTCCGTTTTTGGACCTTGCGCCATAAAACGCAACCAATCAACCAACCATCCAAAAGCTATATTATGAAATGAAAATCAGATAAATTTTCTAAATATCTCATAATAATTAAAAAATTATTGATATTACGTGTTTTATAAATATGCAATATTTTATGGAAAAATAAATTTTAGAGGAATGATACCTTTGATTGATTTTAATGATGCATAGAGTAATTGGATGAATTCCTTAAGTAACTTAAAATTCATTGAATAAACATAAGAATTTATTAATTGATTATTAATTTCAAAGTACTATTTAAATAACATATCTTGAAATATCAAAATATGTTAACTTCTTCAGAAAGTTTTAATAAATTTATTTTAAATATCAGGACGTTTCTAGCAAGTAAAATAACTTGTCTGTAAATTAATTTGATTATTTAATGGAGAATTATTTATCATTGAAATTCAACATTTGAATGAACAAGAAAGTATAACTTTCCCACTATAAAATTAACTATACATTATTAATTATATAGTTATAAAATTAAATATATAATATAGTATGGTGGTGAATATATGTTAGTAAAAGTCATCAAATAAATTTATTCATGTGTAAATGTATAATAAGCGTGGAGTACAAAGGAAGAAAAGAACTGAGCTATGTTCAAATTTTGGGTATAAGTCATAATCAAAAGAACTAATCATCCAAACTAAAACACACACACACACATATATATATATATATATATATATATATATATATATATATATATATATATATATATATATATATATATATATATATATATATATATATATATATATATATATTATATATATATATATAATATATATAAATATTTTCAAAATAATAAAAAAATAATCTATAACATTTATGCAATTATAAAACATACATCAAAGTAACTGAAAATAAATTAACTTGAACAAAAATCTCTAAAAACCAAGAAAGTATTTTTAAAGGCATTGACGAAATCTCACAAAGCATTTCGATTGGTAAAACCCACGTTCGTTTTTCAGCAAACGAGTATTTTATTGAAAATAAATTTTCTTTATTTTGCATGTATTTTTATCTCACACTTGAGTTTCATTTCGTGCTTTTGGAAGTGATTGAGAATCCAATTCTCAGAACGCTCCGAAGAGCGATTTGATACGATTGAATGAAAAGCAATACCGATCAGTATTTCCACTTTATCCAGTGGTTCAAAAACAAACTTTTTGACTGAGGAGAATTCAAGTTTTCCTTGTGCAAGAATATTGGCACCTTAACTTGAATAAATTTGAGATGCTGTGTAAAGCAAATATTTTAAATATTATGCTCTATGAAGAATAATCATTTGCTAAATACTAAATAAATTGCACAAAATTTATTTAGAGTACAATCAAATTTACGCTTAGGTGGTATTGATTCTATTATATAATCCTATAATTAAATAGTATATATTAGAAATAATATTTTTTAGAAAGGGATTGCAAAACTATATTCCTGAATATTTGGTGTATTACTGTATCTGGTACATCTGCTATGTATGATTTCTTTTATCTCGTATGCTCCTTTGTAGAGGCTCAAGTCAGGCAAGAAGCTAAACATAAATTTACATTATGTTTTATCTCACTCATTTCATCTGAAATTGAACAAAATAAAGGTTTCTGTGGTGAAGAGGTTTTTTTAAATAAGTTTATCATTCTTCTAATTTTGCGAAAGAATTTATGTAAGGTGTATAAATTTCAAAGAGTACTTAAAAAGTAGTGTTGTTTTCCTCACATATATACTATAGTAAAAGAAACAGATATTTAATTTTTAAAATTGCTTATTTTTGTTTCCAGAATGAAAAAAAAGATAAAATTTAAGTCAAGAGTAAAATGATTTTTTTTATATAGCAAATAAGGAAAAATAAAATTTTTTAAAAGTTTTATATATTGTATGATGTAAAAATATTATATATATTGTATGATTATTTTTATATTGTATGTATATATATTTATATATTGTATGATTAAAATTTTAAACTTCTTTAAATATTTTCTGTGCGATAATTTATTATGCTCACAATATTTTACTCTGATATAATTTTCTTGTTTTCAGTGGAATTCCTGTAATTTAATGTTCATAAATAAATTTTTTTACTGAAATAATAACAAATTTTAAAAATGGAATAAATTGATGATTAATGCTAAATACGCACACTAAATAAAATCTGAGTTGTTTTTATCAATGAATAATTTGTTGAATAATTCTAATCGACATGATTGTTTGTGAGCGTTTATTGGCGCGTTAATTCCTAATTAGAGGAACTCAAAGCAGAAATTTGATTTCTAACTTTCGTAACAGCTTACAATTGGAAACTTCTTATAAGAAATGTTAAATTTAAAAAAAGAAAACAATTGTAATTATGAAAATGAATAAACTTTAAAATTAATTATAGAAAAAACACGTTACTTCGAAGAGATTTTAGAAGAAACATTAATTACGCAAACTATATGACAGGAAACAATGAATTGTCTGTGCTCGTATAGATTATAAATTTCCTATTTCCTGTGAAAAATTTTAAAAATGAAACACTTAATGCCTATAATATTCTAAAATTTATCAGAAGTTTTAGCCATAGCTGTTGTGTTATAAATACATTTTATCATCTGGATGACAGCTCATAAATTATTTCTCTCTTCATTTTCAGGTCATACATTTCTGTTTGCTACTTTATGTTTCAGTTTCATTAGGCACAGCAAATATTTCCCTAAAATTTGCGTCATTTTTTTATAAAATTTATAATTGATTATTACAACATTTTATATCCTAAAATTTAGATAATTTTATGATAATTAAAATTTTAGCTTTATTAATTTATAATTAAATTATTTGAACTTAAATTTAAAATACTTGTCTTGGTACAAATATTTTGAAAACAATGTAGACATTACATGAAAACTGGAAATTTGATGATGATAGATATTTATATTTCAAAATTTATCGCACAATTCGTATAAAAATGTAGGATTGTTTTCAGATTTTGATAGCTTTAATTCTATCTTCATTTGAAATTTTGTCTTCTTGGAAGATTTAGTTTAAAATTTGTCTCTTTTTTTGAGATCATTATATAACATATTGTCTTTTTTAAAAGTTTTAATAAGTCATAATTTACCCATATTTAGGTATATATTTGTAAAATATAATTTCTGAACTATATATTTTAATATTAATTAAAATATTTAGTTTCAATAACGGGACTAACGATTAAGCCCTGTTTGATTAAGAAAACTAATGTCGTTTTACTATAATCTTAATAAAAAAAGACATTAATTACAATAATTATATTTAATTATCCTTTTGCATTAAGTAATATAATACGAAAAATATACCCCTTCTACTTGATTTACTTATAAATTATAGTTATATAATTATATTGCTCTTCCATTTTTAGTGGAAAATTGATACTTCAACTGGTAGTATCTTGAATAAACATTTTGTCATTTCATTGATATTTAATTGAAAACCGTTGAAAATTCCTAATATCCTATGAAGGGAAATTATTACATCATAATAAAATATATCATATATTCATCAAGATAATTTCATACGTATATATTCATGGTGATTATTTTAAAAATATTAAGCTATTATTGAGCTATTTAGAATAATAATATTTACTTTTAACAAAAGTAAAAGTGAAGCAATTAATAATATCCGCATTTTAGCTCAATTATTTTAAATTTATCAATTACTATATCATAGCAATAATAACATTCATAACGGTATTATATCAAAAAAATTTGAATAGACATACGTATTGCGAGGATTTTATTGATTACATATATTAATATAATAATACCAAACAAAACATTAACAACTTATTATATTTAAAATATAATTATATCAGGGAAACATTACATTTCATACAATGATAGGGCCCTTCTGTCAATTTGTATAATATCAGCATAATAATTCAATTTGCTGTTGAAAAATGTCACAAATGCTTGGAAATAACATAAATCTCAAATTTATCTTAAAACAATACTTTTAAATGAGATAAGTAAATATTTAAAGATAAAGAAAAAAATAATAAAATTTAATAAAGCACTTTTTTAACTTAAAAATTAGTGAAAGTACTAAGCAAATTGTAAAATTGCCATAGTTGGTTTTTAAATATTTATTAAGTATTTAGGAAGAAAATAACTCATAACTAAGTCAAACTAAATCAAAATATCAAATGATTAAAAAAAATGGACACTCAGATATAAGAGTATAGGAAAAGAATTTAATTCCCAAAACAAAAAAAAAAAGTTGCGAAAAATTCTACAGGCAAATTTACATGTCAGAATATAATATAACATGAACCGGTATAAGTATGATATATCGCCCCAAGTGATTTCTCGCCAAATCTGGCGTCCTTTGTATTGATTATAGTGTTTCCCTTTGGTGTAACTACTTGGAGTTTTTGTTGCTTTTCGGATTTTTTGTTGTTGTCAGGTTTGTATTTTTTCTTGTGTTTTATGCCGTTTTTGAGTCATTATATATGGTTTTTTTTAGTGGCAATTGAGTTTGATTTTTTTTATTTAGCGTTTCAATTCAACGAATTTTGGGAAATTTACATTTTCAAAAACATGCGTTCAGCTTTGCGACGAAGAAATTTCCCAAAAGGTCGTCAATAGGGGGAAATAACCTACTAGTTCCCGCGAATCTGATATTTTCAAAATACACAGCCTAGCTTTAATGAAAGGAATAAAAATTCACAAATTGATAGTCAACTTGTATAATCTGAAATACTCGAATATTTTTTATTGATGAAGAAAAATATTGAAATGTAAATGTAAAACGTAAGTTTGTGTGAAAAAAAAGCATTAAACTTAAGAAAACACAATTTTTAAAAGAACTTAACACAGATATATTTGTGTTTCTTAATAAAAATTATCAACATAAAAAATGAGGAATTTATCAATTATACTTTATTAAATATTTCTATAGTAATTTGTGCGCTTGAATTTTATAATCTAATGATAATATACAATTAAGCAATTTGAAACTTGTAATTTTCCTCTACTAGTACAATTTTTTGCACACATATATATAATATCATATTATGGTAACTTATTCATATATTTGGCACAGAGATGCCGTTTAATCCAAGATACTGAATTCTGATTTTTTTTTTTGGTGATGAAAAAAATATTGCCAAGATGATGTTCTGTGAAGTGCGCGATGACGTAAATACCAGGGTTGCCAAAATAGAATTTTCTGCTTTATTCTTATAGGTCTGCATATCTATGACACATTAAAATCCACGTTGTCACATACACAGGAAAATTCGCCAAAACATCACCAAACTCAGAATTTGGCATCCTGGATTATATGGCATCTGTGCCATATCTTTCTTAAGTAAGGCAGTTTAAATATTAAAGCAAAGTGCAAACAGAGAAATTTTAGTGTTATATATATTCAGTGGTATTTAGGTACATTATAAACATAATTGCAGAATATTGACGGTTGCAAATTACGCAGCAAGGGCATTCAATTGATCGTAAAAAGGGATTTTAAATTTGCGTTTGTTAGGAAAGGCAAATTATTTCTGAAAGTAATTAATTTAAAATTCAATCTTGATTTTAATTCAGAATTCAATGTAGATAAATATTGATATTATTGAATGTCATATTTCTTTTTTTATCTAATAGAGGAATGTGAAATATCTCTGTATAACGAACTTTAATACTTGCTATTAATCCTTCTTTTTCTCAATTGTTTAGGAATTTAAGTATTTACTACAGTTAAAATGCATATTTTTTCTTATCTGACCGAAAAAGTTTTGAAAGCACACAGAATAAAGTATTTGATGTAAAGATAAGTTCTGCTTAGTGCTAATTAGTACGTATAATTATAAATCTCTTGACTAAATAAATACTAGACAAAGTTGACGAACTTTGAAAAAAAGCAATTGTACCACAAAAATAATGTTGCATAAAACAGGAATTTAAAAATCTAATGAATGGGTAACATAAATCAATATATGGAATAAAATGTTTCTGAAGCATTACAACTCAAGCTTTAAAGTCCACTTACCTTTATTTAGAATTTCAATCGAATCTAAGTATGACTTTCAAATAACCTCTATAATTCTTTTTGGTATTATTATAATTAATATTAAAATATTTGAAAATATGATAAGCATATATTACGTTATAATGCACAAACACACACAAAATTACGTTAGTAAAATTACGTTTATTGAGAATATTTTTGTTTTAAATATATTTAACTAAAATTTTTTAGTATTATTTATTCTCTCAATCAATATTTTTTTGTTTTAAATATGTTGAATTGGCACAGATGCGGTATAATCCAAGATGCCAAATTCTGAGTTTTTTTTTTTTGCGGATTTTCTTTCTGGTAACCTTGTTTTTATTACATCATAGATATGGAGATATATAAGAATTGGGCATAATATTTTATTTGTGCAACCCTAGTATTTATGTCGTCGTGCACGTTCTAATACGTCATATTTTCAACATTTCTTCATCAACAAAAAATTCAGAACTCAGCATTCTGAATTACATGTCATCTACGCCATTGAATTAGTAACATTTTTCTTTTTATATCATTTATCCTTGCAATTAATATTTTTTGTTTAAAATACATTCAATTAAATAATGTAATAAATATATATTACATTTTAATTAATAGAAATAAATTAATTTTCTTTAAGTTCTTGATTATATTTGCTATAAGTGCTTTTTTCAATTAACAATTATGTTCCAAAACTAGTGTTTTTCTATAAAATATTTAAAAATCAAGTTTTTGTTAACTAATAAAAAATAACGCAATCTTCTCAAATCAATAAAGTAGAAATATCACTTCCCATTTATGTCTCTTCTAAGAAAATCATTTATTCATGCTTCCATATCTGATGAAAAAAATTTCAGTTGAAAATGTAATTACGAAGGAGAGCTCTTGATCAGAAAAGTAGCTTTAAAGTTGATTTTTTTCAAATTCTGAAGGAGTTTGAAGAAATCGAGTTGTACGAAACATTATTAAATTATCATAAAAGTTAGAAGAAAAATATCTTCTGATTTTGAAATTGACATAGATATCTTGTATACACGTTCATGTTACGACAATTAATGAAGAGCTAAAAGTTTAAAGATTATTTTATTTACATTCATATTGTTTATAGTAATAATCTGATTTCCTTTTACAAGTAAATATTTTCCTTGTTTCTTTTTTCTGAAATTTTTTAAATAAATGTTTCATATGAATTTATTTTGTTTTGGAATGACTCGTGTTTAAAAACAATCTTTCTCATGCTTTATGTGCTTACATTGATTCTTTTAATTAAACTTTCTAAATAATGTAACATGATAATGAAATATGAAATGAGTAGTTGTCATACAGAATGATTTATTGTTTACCTTGTTTCACATTGTTTCAGAAATATAAACTTAATAAAATTATTTAATTATTCTTTATTTAAATTTTGCTTAGGTAAAATTGATGTTTACGCTTATAGATTTATTAATACAACTGTCTTAATTACTTAATAAATTATGTTTTATTTTTAAAAAATTGCAAAAATCTGTATCATATCTTGCTTTCGTAGTATTAACAATTCATATTATTTGAAGATAATGTTTCCCACATTATTCTAATTTAATAGTTAAGATACTTTATAAAACTAAAATTTAACTAAACCTCTTCCCAATTAGAGTTGTTAAATACTATGCTTTCATTGATCGTCTAATTTTCATTGATCGGCATGCATTTGTTTGAGAATACTATTAGTTATTCCTGTGTAATCTGATTATTTTTAATTTTTATAAATTTAAATCACAAAGTTGGTCTTAGATTTTTTTCAAGAAATTAAGTTTTAAGATTAATTGATTGAACTAATTTCTTAATCTTAATAGTTTATTTACTTAAATTATAAAAACACTCTCTTAAGCTTGTTTCACAAGTTCACTTAGGTTCTTATTCACGAAGAACGATAGAACACTATTATATTCCACGTATTTCTAACAAAAAAGCAAGATTTCATCGATTAATCGGTCTAGTAATTAGACTCTGAAGGACAATTTGTCTGATCGATGTACTAGTATCTCTGGTGTCTAGGAGGTCAGTTTCCTCATGGAAGAAGAAAGGAAGCAGTTGCCAGCGGAAACCATTAAATACCACTGTGCCATTTAATACAAGTCCTCATATTGTTGTACATTGATTTTTCCTTTTATTTAATTAGAAACTAATGAATGGAGAATGAATCAGATTCTGATATGGATTTTCTGTTTTAAATTTAATCTAAAATAATGACTTATTTGAAGAATGACTCAGAGAATTAAATATGTGTTTTTTTTAGTAATCTTCTCTAAACACCAATTGAAAATTGGTTCCGAAAAATAGAAATTTAGTTTTTGGCTAAATTACTATTCAATTACATTTTATCTTTCACAGGAAAATAATATATATCGAATGTCGGTGAAATATTTTAAACGAATTTCTCTTCTAAATATTTCTACTTATGATTATATATTTGCAGATTTCAGAAACTAATGTAAAGTAATAATTTTCATTGATACCCTGAATCAAATTTCATTAATATTTGCTATACTTTATGGTAGATTTAAAAAGTATTCCATCATTTGTTAAAATTTGGCAAGGATGTGAGAAGTAAGTAATTTGTGTCTCTAATGAGGCATGAAAAATATCCATATTATGTGTTTATTTTATATCTAGCTATCAATTTTCTGTCGTAATTTGTAAATTAGAGAAGAGAAATGAACGTGTGAAAGGAACTGGTTCGGTGTTCTTTGTTTTACGATTTCTAGATTGGGCTTGCCAGTTGCTGCATCAAGTCACCAAATATGTCAAGATCTTGGAAGAAGTACTGGTAATGAACGTATGACAATGCATTTGTTTCACAAACTCGGATAGGAAGATTTGTCCCTCTGTTATGAAGCTAGATGTCTGATGGACTACCGGTCAAGTGATTCGCTATGAGCTACTACATCTTTTGATAAACGGTCACTACGCATCAGTACTCACAGCAATTGGAATGTGTGCTACAGGCATTGCGTCAGGAGATATAATAATGGTATACTGTTTTGATACTGATAATAGCAATGGTGTACTGTTCTGATACTGATAATAGCAATGGTGTACTGTTCTGATACTGATAATAGCAATGGTGTACTGTTCTGATACTGATAATAGCAATGGTGTACTGTTCTGATACTGATAATAGCAATGTTGTACTGTTCTTGGCCGATAACGTAAATTCACATGTTACTCGGGTGGCCTAGGAATATCATACAGCGACTTAGTTGAGAGACATTGTATCCACCTCCTTACTCATTTGACCATCAAACTACCACCTTTTCCCTTGAGAATCATCTTCGTGGAAAATCTTTTACTAATGAAATAGATTTGCTTCTAGCACTTTGTTCCAAAATTTTTGATTTTTACTACAAGGATATTGGACAGCTATAGAAAAGTTGGCAGAAGGTGCTGAATGCCCAAGGTGATTACTTCGAGGACCAACAATAGACATCACTTTCTGTAAGTCATGTTCAGTTGGGTCATTTAAAACGGCAAGAGCTTTCTTGTATACCTTGTAATATTAGTAAAATCACACATAGTTTCGTATTAACGTAAATATAATTGCTCGCCAATATATATGGCATACAAACTTTTAACATATAGCGAAAATAAATCTAAAATATAAGACACACTCCTACATTTATGAGAATTCCGGATTGCCTCGACAGGATTATAATGTTGAGAAGATATTTTATTATTCGCAAAAAAGATAAATTTTCAATTTGCTGTCACCATTAAGTCTCACAGTTTTTAAACTATAATAGTATTATTTTCAATAAAACAAGATAAACATGCACATCATTTTGAAACTGACATTTTATGATTTGAGGTGATAAACAAGACAATAAGTCGGAGAATGATTTTACATACAAAACTTAGTAGCAAATTGCGGTATATATTTACAAAAATATTGAACATAGTTTATTAAATACCAGTGTAAAATTGTTAAATATATCCAGTGTTCATAAATCATTCTCGATTTTTCTTTATTAAAAATATTAAATTTATTATTCTTAATTAACAAACATAGGTGAGATATTTTATTATATTTTATAAAATGTATTGAAAAAAATCAACGTATTAATGGATGATTTGTTTTACATAAGTAATGCAAAATATAATTCATGTGCTTGTAAGTTCTCTATTTAATTCCCCCCAGTCATATGTAATAAATAAATGAGCTTAACTAAATTGAATTATTTTTACCAATGCACGTCACAGCTGAATTTCAGATTGATTTTAAAGATTGGTTAAAAGTGACTATACTTTATGTTACTTTTACTGGAAGTCACTTTATTTTGACACCACGAACTGGAAACGTGATAACTAAGTTGTTGAAAGCCTTTTTTAAATGTTTAGAGCGTATCACAATTAAAAAAACTACAGAATTAATGTGCGACCAGGTATTTAAGTTGGAAATATTCCAAGTTCTTCATTTAACAAAAGTATATTCAGAAAGAAGGAACATATATAAAGCAACCATTGGAACTTGCTTAAAAATTTTAAGAAAGTATAAGCAGTTTCAGACTCTGTAAATATTGGTTTTATTGATATGCCGATGTAAATTAAACCCTTTGCACTTAATTTTTATCAATTCTTAAATTGTAAAATTTAGCACATATAACTATTATAAATGTATAATATGTGTATGTAATAAAATAATTCAGTATAACTATTAAGTCAAAAATTATATCTGTATTTTAATATCAGTCAAATGCTTAGAATTTGGTATTGACGTTAGCAAAATAATTTTTACTTTTTTTATACAGTGCTATATCTAGTATAATTTTTTATACACAGTAAAATTAGCACTTTTCATGTAGTTGTAAAGATAATAACAAGTAAGATTTTACCCTGACCTTGTTTTTATATGTATTTTCATTTCAAGATTTGCTCCTTTCCTCTAAACAGTAATTGCTAAATATATAGTATGCTTCCATACATTTTCGTTTATTTTCTCGCTTCTAATCTGTAAATTTATCTGTCATTCATTCTCAAACATTTGTCTGTTGAAAAACCTAAAGTTTGCTTCCATCATTTTAAAAATCATTTTTATTACGATAAAAATGATATATTGCATTTGTAGGATAAACAACATTTCATAGCACAGAAATTGTGATAAAATGTTTGAAGATAACTAGAGTATTAATAGTAAAAGAATCTAGAAAATTTATTTATTTTAATTTCCGATTATGAAAATCAGTTACATCAATCATTACAACAATATTTTATAGCTATTCATAAAAATCTCTTCCAAAATTGTATTATTGAATATAAAACATAATTTATGTAATTATTTCAACGCTTTCTAAAGTAGTGAACACTACTTTTAAACATAAATATAGGAATTTTAAATAAGTTAAGTGCACAAAGTTTTCACACATTGAACATTTAAAAATTTTAAAATAACCAAAATTAACAATAAAAATCTTTAAAACTTCATCAAAATCTTACTTCACATAACGTAACATTATAAATGAAGGTAAATTATAAAATAATGTTTATGTAAAACTTTTCTGTAAAGTGAAAGTTCAGTTAAAGGAAAATATTATTCAAAGAATATTCAAAATGCTTAAATTTAATAAATTTTCGTCCTTTGATTTGAAAAAGACTCTTTATTGCCAGAAACATATCTTTTAAATATATGTATACTTTAAGAGCACAATTGTGATTATATTTTGATGCTAAAAATCTATAAAAAAGACATTTTTAGAGATTCTGACTTTTACTTCGTTTCAATAAATGATGCTAGTGATGAAGCAAATTCTTTCCTGCCGTAATTACAAAAAAGCCAAGTGTAAATACAGAATTTTAATTACAGTCTCAATTAGCAACAAGACTGCATGAAATTTGTGAGGGATGATTAATGAGAGAGTTCCAATCATACAGATAAAAGGACAACCATTTGCAGCTGCCAAGAGATCGTTTTAATTAGGTTGGCGATTGCTGCGAAACTTTTTCCTGAAGTAAAGAAAGCAAAGAGGCTACTCAACTTAATGAGTGGTGCATTTTTTCTAGCTGCTTATTCGAGAGATATCAATATCGAGAATGAGAATTTTTTTATAATCAACGATATATAATTTGTTTGCTATAAGAAAGAAAGTCTTTGGTTTTTAACTTATAATTTAAAATGCTTTTTCGGTATAGAAAAAAATTGTAAAACATTTGGTAAGGTATATGCGCAACATTTATGTATCTATTTATCTATCTATCTATCTATCTATCTATCTGTCTGTCTGTCTATCTATCTATCTATCTATCTATCTACCTATCTATCTCTCCGGTGCAGCAGACTGGAACAAACTACAATAACTCGTTTTCGAAGTGGCCACCTAAGATCATTGGCATTTAACAACAAAGAAAAGAAATTTCCAATTTGCGCTAAGTGTTTCAAAAGCCAAGCCACTCCGGATCATATCCTTGAGTGCTTGGGACTCGATAAAGAAGATCTTCTGGAGCGACCATTATTGGTCATTGATTTCCTGAGAGTGTACAATATCATAGACTTGGTCTAGCGCTGCTAGACAACAGGGATCAGCAACAACAACACCTATCTATCTATCTATCTATCTATCTATCTATCTATCTATCTATATATATATCTATATATATATATATATATATATATATATATATATATATATATATATATATATATATATATATATATATATATATATATATATATATATATATATATATATATATATATATATATATATATATATATATATATATATATATATATATATATAATATGTTGATTATAACCCACATGTTTGAAAAATATTTACAACAATTTGGTGTTTCAATTGATCAGGAATTTTTTTTAGTATACTTAAATTGAATGGTTATTATTTGAAATGTAACCCAACTATCGTTTATTATGATACTGATTAACAGCCTTTTACTGCCTTTGACTCTTTTCGAAGTATTTGTAAAGCACTTGCAACATAGTTTTGGATAGACATTTTAGAGTGAGCGTTATCTTCGATAAAAATTATCAAAATATTTGTCATTGAAATTTCTGTTAAAATTTTTCCACTTTTTAACAATTCGTGTCCAAAGTTACCAACCATATCTATCGCTTAGAACCATCTTATTAATTTTGTTTTACTGACTATGAATGATCTCTTGATTTACTTTTTTATAATCAAATTGTTACTTATACGGTTCTTATGTCTCTTAACTGTAGAGTTTAGTGTTAAATTATGTTCTTGATTAATTTGTTTTTCAATAAACTCTCCTCTACATTGGTGCTACTAATTAAATTACTCTTTTTAATTTGTCAAACTAAGTATTTAAACCTTTAAAATTATAATTAACTGTAATGTTAGATTTACTGATAAGGGCAGCGTTATAAACATCGCTTTGGTCAACGGAGTATTCAGATAGTTTATAGTATAATAAATAAAAAATAATGACTTATGAATTGGAAAAAAGTGTATAATCGAGTATCCTTAGATTTTTTGGTGATTTTTTAACGCCAAGATAGGCGCCAAGATGTGACTATCAAGATGGCTGCTACATGAAAGCTAGAATAATATAAATTAAATTTTTATCTCCAAATTAATTTTTGCGAAAACAAGGGGCACACAATACTAAAACAAATGATATGATTTACATTTCTTATTTGGACTAAATTAATCATTTTCATCTTAAAAACACACTGTCAATATAAAAATTAATCTACATCACTAAACAATCCGTACAAGGGTTTTGAATGAAAAATTTATCAGAACCTGTTTGAGTATATTTGCTTAGCCCTTAAATTTTTCGTAAAATATAATAAAAGAAGCATCTGAATTTATTATTCGTTAAGTATATTAATTATTATATATTACAACAAATAATATATCTTATCTCCAAAATATAAAAATCCTTATCATCTCGCAACTTTACGTTACAGGAAACTGTCTTTTTTCAGAATCTTTTATAGTCCATTTTTTCAGTTAACACTTAAAAATTTATTCTTCCAATTAACTTATAAGACTTTGTGAAGGAAGAAACAGTCTTTTTTATATGATTGTTGCAGCACATGCCTCGTGTCTGCTGGAGAGTGACAGCCTTGACGAGAAGAGGTAAGCTACTCTCCGTGTACCAAACGAGAAAAGAAAATTTCGAGCGTGTTTTGGAAAATTGACGTAGAGTAGAGCAAGAGAAAAAAGCACTTTACAGAAGCACGACATGGAATTTAGACATTGTTTATCAAATTAACTAAGGCATTAAATTAAGAATAATGTTTTGTACTAAAGAGCACAATTACTGGCTGAAAGAAACTTACATTTAAAACATATGGTCTGGCAGCAATTTATGTCTTAAATTTACTTAACATATTACGTACGATAAAGAACTAACTAAAAATTGTTGCTGTATAAAATCTAAGCCTTTATTTTCTACCATTTATTTGTGTATAAAGTTTTAATATAAATTTTTTTGTGATGCACAGTAGGTGATAATGTTGAACATAATATTTTAAGGAAATGGTGTATTGTACAATATTATTATGAAAGGAAAGTTTTATGTATTACCTAATTAAGGAGAAAAGTAAACATACGTGCTCCATAAATTATTTTGCCATAAATATGATGCAAAGTGTAAAATTATTAATTGGCTTTGAAGTGTGTCTTTGAAATAGTGTGTCTATTATGATTATTTTTTAAGTATATATTTGCATTCAGTTTGGATAAAAAGAAATGTGCATTAAATTTAAGATAAAGTTTGAGTATATAATGTAAATTGTTGTTTAAAATAGTTATGAGACAGAAAAATGCATACAAAGGAAGTTTCATTTATAATCTCTGCAATTGCATATTTACGAGTAACACAATCACGTTTTCATAATTCCTAATATAAACTTTTTTTAAGTTGAACTAAAATTTTTAATTTTCAAGAACTTCATTTAGTGTAATAATAAATAGCATGTAAAAACCTGTAATAATCAAAGAGTTCTAAGACTAACAATATCATAAGTTCATAAAATCCCTATTTCTTTCTTTCCAAAAACGCATTATGGCACTTATTTTGAAATAATCATTGGAAATAATTCAATGAAATTGAGAATTTGTTCAAAAACACTATATATTTTTTACACAGTGTTTCAGTTTTAATCTAAAAATGTTTTAAAAATAATAACATTCTTTATCAGTAAGAAAAGTAAAAATATTTTTAAAATATATCAGTTACATATTCAATTTTATTAAAAAAACACCTTTATAAATTTATCAGGATATTAACAGGAATTAATGTGTATTTTTGGGGAAAATTAAAAATAACTTTTATACTAATTCAAACATGATATTAATGCAAATTTAATAAATATAAACAAAACATATTATGTAATCTATACAATCAATAAAATCACCAAGTTAAACTTTTATTTATTCTATCATATTACACTTAGTATGTATATCACATATTTTACAATAATTAAATTTTAATTATTATTCTCCTAAATGCTGAAAACACATTTACAAATGTTTTGAAATTAAAAGATTAAAACAATAAAACACAAGAATTATTTCTAGAAACCTTTTTGTTACAGTTTAATTTAAAATGCATTTTCTTAATATAAGAAGATTAATGTTGTATTTTTTCTATAAATTTCTATGTAATTACAAATGATAACAGGAATAATAATAATTTAGTATCATAAAATAAAGGAAATTATGGCAACACATTACAATTGCAATGATGGAAAATATCAATTAATGTTTCCTTTTTAAGATTAAAATATTTAGCAATTTTAATTATTAGGGAAATATTTTAATAAAGAATCGAAATTGGAGGGATTTATCAGTTTTATGGAAATTTTATTCAATCACTATCCAAATTAATTTACATTTGAAAACAAATGTTTAATATTTCTTATCATGTCAAGTCTTCATAACATGATTTAAATATTTGAAGTTGAAAACATTATATTGCAAAAATATATTACAGATTGTTTGTTCCAAAGATGCTTCATAATTGAAATCAAATAAAAACTTCTACACTTATTATTGCCAAATTAATGAGTAATAATGATAAATATATAAGGAGATAAATGAAATCAACATTAGAAAATAAAAAAAAAACTTGAGTAGAATAATTTCTATAATATCGGAAGTATGCTTTTTTATAATGTCTTTGTAGACATCAAGCATCATTGATTCGAGTATAAAAATTACTTTTAGGAGGTAACATTTTAAAACAACTCTTTATTTCCTAACTTACAGAAAGACATAGAACAAACAAAAACATTTATGAATACAAAAAGGTAAGTGCGGTCATTCACAAAAAGGTAAATTTACTTTTGATAATTAGCTGGTTTAGACACAATATCTTCCCTTCCCCTGGTCAATCTCAAGGTGGATGACGAGCTGCACAGGTCGTGTAATAATATGTCCATTGGTGCGCAAAACACAAGTACAGACTCTCTTGTGGCAGCAAAGGATTAGCTCCTGAATACGGGCTTATTTCCAGGTGTGGCGAGGTCTAACATCTTCCATATTGTAGTAGGAAAATGTCCCATTTTTGGATTTTATTTATTTCAATTGGATTCCGCTTTTGATGAAATGTTCGCAAGCCCATCAGATATTCCTTTCGCCAACTTTTCCAAAAGGAGTCCATCAAACATTGAATATTTTTCCACATACGATTTAAATTTATTTCAAAATTTATGGGATTGGAAGGAATAGCAGTTAATGTTTTTCCGATGAGAAGTGCAAAGGTGTTAAAGCTTCTTCAGAGTCATCTTTTATTCCATATTCATAGGCTTACTGTTATTAGTGACTTCAATATCACATAATACAGTGATCAAATCAACGTCAACTAAAGGTAAATTATCTAAAGTTTTCCAAAGGCATCGCTTAATAGAGCCTATCTTTCTTTCCCACCACAGATATAAGGTGAACGTATTTTAAAACAACTATTTATTTCCTAATGTAAAAAGATATAGAACAAAGAAAAATATATGTATACAGAAAAGTAAGTGATGCCATTCACATAATGTTATTATTAATAGTTCACTGCTTTGCCAAGTTAGAGAGCCAAGTCCAACTCAAAAGAAACAACCCAAAACCATGATTGTTGCCTACTGAAAGCGCAAAGGATGTGAAGATATGTAACTACATAGGTTTAAACCAATTTATCTAATTGGTTTTTAATTGCAAGTTTTAAGTAACACTAGAATTTTTTCTTGAAGAACAAAAGGCCTGTTTTTTATTCTTATAATAGTACTAAGCTTGATGTTTTTACAATTATGAGTTTACTGTATCACTTTAAAAGTGAGTTTGCGGAAACTGCATCAGTTACTTTGTAAATAAATATTATTGTAACGAAACATATATTATGCAGCATATACATAATAACAGTTATGTATAAGTAAACATAAGAAGAAGTTGAATAATATCCTCAGTTTCTAATATAAAAAAAGTATATAAGATTGTCAGAATTAGCTGAAATGTATAATTTTAAATTTTTTAATTATATTTTAAAATTTTTTAAATATTTTTCTGCATACTTTGTAATAAAAGCATGATTTAGAGAAGTGAATAAAGTAATTGAAAATTAAGAATATATTCATTTATAAAAAATATTCTATAATATTACCTAAAACTTTCTGCTATTGACTGGATGATAGTTGAATACAAGGAAAATAAAAAGATTCGCATTTTAATGGTAAGTCATACCATTAAATTTAAACTATTTTAAGGTAATACAATAATGAAATGATTACATTCATTATCGTGGTAATACGATAATGAATGTTCATTATCGTATTTCATCAACAGACTGTAGAGGATTGGAAATAAAAAATAATTTGAAGGATATTTTGGGTATATTTTCCGGATGTTCCAAAGTTTAGCAGCCAAGCTTTGTAAAACGTAACATTGACTAGTTTTGCAAATCGACTTTTTGGTCTGTTATTGAGTAATTTTGCATCATGAAAACCTATTCTAGAAAATCAAGATTTTCTAGTAAGTTTATGCTTCTATAGATCTGTTATTATTTAATGCATTTAGAACTAATATTTACATTTAGCTTTAATAGTTCGTAACAGAGAACAATTTTCAGGTCCCAGCCGATGAACACAACCTTTTTGCAATGAATGGATCATTTCGATATTGATCTATGAATTCCTCAATTTTCAAACAATATTTTAGCATTTCGGATTGATAAAATATATCTACTTTTCATTACCAGTCATAATCTTCTATTAAAAGATTTTCTTCTTTGCCTATTTAGCTGATTTGTTTACTTCAATGCAGGCTGATCCTTGTTATTTTAACTAAAAGTATTTTCTATAGATTTTCTTAAATTTTGAATTTTCCTCTCCAGAGTAAAGGACTCAGAAACGTTTTTGTGATATTCTTAATCGTATGGAGCAATTTCTTTCAGTACCTGAGCATCACCTTCGTGTGGTAATACTTTGAAACCCTATATCTAACCTTTAGTTAAATGTATAACGCTCTGAAACACAAACAAAGTCATTATTTAATGATTGTGTTTGAAGCCAAAAATATTGTCAGACGTCAACATTCATATTTGCCATCCGATAAAATTTTCTTGTCAACAAAAGAACATTTTAACCAAAATGCTTTTGTTGTATATTTTCCTTGGGGAAAATCATAACAAACAGAGTACAAATTAAAATATTTATTGCACACATTTTTCTATTTCAAAAATTTAACTTTGCGATAATTTTTTAATTTCAGGTCTGCGTGTACTTGATAAACGTGAGCTGATCAAGTATATGCAGACCTGACAAATACGCATTATACTAGTTGTGTGTGTTAAGCTAATTAACAGTTTTCATCATATAAAAGTTACTTTATAACTTCTTCTTAGTACAATCAATAAGCATGTTATCTAAAAAATTCCAATACACTTATTTATTTTACTAATCATTTTTATATGTTTTATTTTCAACTCGTTCACACTCTCTGAGAACTTAAATATTATATTTTCTGCGCTATTTTCAAAATAACAATCCTTCACATTAGTGAAAGATTATTATTTTGAAAATAGAGCGAAGTTATTAACTAATCTGTACTGGTATACATTAGTTACAGCAGTACAGATTAGTTAAATATAAAGCACGTACTGAAGGTTTCTCTCAGTAATTTCATAGCCACCTACACTAAATATATCAAATGCTACAGTCATTTTTTTAGATGATTATTACCATAGTGAGGAATCGAGAGCACCATGACTGTTATTGGATTCACAATACTCATACAGATAATGGAATATCTTCCAGGAGCAAGAGAGTGTCTGGTCACTCAGGGGAATTGCAGGAAAGAGAGCAATTTTCTCTCTGAATCCTCCGTGATATGGATACGATTCTCTAACGCAGTATCTTTTCCTTAGTCGTCACTGAATAACTTGGAAAAATGTTTGTATCGTATGACTAAAAATATGATGCAGATATCTTCTATTTTGTATATTATGCATTTAGGTTGACATTTTACTGAGAAAAAGAAAATGAATGTTTTCTGGAAATGCATTAAAATTCATAATGTGTATTTAAATTATATTTCTACATTGGTTTTTATAGATTACTTGAATAGTTTTTGATAATTTTTTATATAAGAAATAGATTTTGTTTCTCGTATTGATTCACTGCATTTAATGTTAATTTTTTAAAATTAATATACAATTTATGTATTTATTATGTTATTTTAAATGGAAAACTTCCTTGATAAATAAAAGGTATTTTTTGATCATATATTAAATAAGTTTAATAGCTGAAAAGCAATAAATATATTACAATTTCTGTTCAAAAAGTATTTTTTATAGTTTTTTATATTTAAAATGATACTAGCTAAAATATAAACTATTTACGATGATTTTAAGTGATTCCGAATTTTTTGATTCAGTGTAGTAGATTTGGTTAAGAATGCTTTTTGCTGCAGGCAACTGATTACATGTTTGCAACGTAAGATTTCTTTCCCAAACTAACATTTCTGATATATTTAACGTAGCAACTTTCCCGAAGTAAATTTTCTTTCTACAGAAATTGTTTTTAAAGTAATTGAATCAAATTGAAGGAAAACTTATTTAACTCGCATCCGGCAATTCTTAGGTGGGCCATCCTTTAGATCAATATTTTCCTTCAATTTTATCGATGTGGCAATGGAATTTTGTCAAATAATACAATTAATATCATGGAAGTTTGTGTACTTTAAATATATGCTAACTATACCGTGATTTTGAACGGAAAAAATTAGATTTTTTATACATTTTCAAGTGGATAATTTTAATATCTTCTCCGATAAATAATACCTGACAGAGTGAAATATTTTAAAAGATGAGAAAAAGAAGTTATTGCTTAGAAGTTTAACAATAACTTGTTGCTTATTTTTTTGATAAAATATTTTTCTCATATTAAAAGATGCTAATTATATATAAATTCAAATTTTCTGGAAATATTAGAAATAATTATTTGAGAAAATACTAATATTAAAATAAAAAATATTACAAACTAAATTACCAATCATAGGAAAAGTAAATAGCAAGCACTTTAATGTTTAAATAATATTTATTATATATTTGCCCAAGTTATCTAGAACTATTCAAAGCTACATTTAAAACTATTTTTCTTATTTGAAATTTCTCATTTTTCTCGAAACAAGAAATAATATTTTCAGAAAAGAAAAATGAGAAAATAAAATTTCGTTATAAACTCACAACGATCGAAACATTAAATTCCATTGGTTTTACAAGATTAAAGGATATAGTGACAAATATTTCTTCTAGTGAAACATATTTTCTTTTACGTTATAAACGCAACAAGTATAATAGTGTAAAATATCAAGGCATTGTTTTCAGCTTTACAGATTTAACTGAATCTAAGTTTGTGTTCAGTTCCAATTTTTCAAATCTGGTGGCCTTTATTTTTTTCTTATCCTTCCTCAATATTTCTCATTTTATTTTTTCACTTAGCTGAAACGCAAGTTTTAAGAAAAGAGGCGAATCCTTTTTTTTTCTGATTTTACTTTAACCCGAGAACCACGCTCCCATTCCAAGGGGTGCCCGAGGAAAGAAATGCGTCGATCCAGCATATCCCCTCGCACCCATAAGTTCCGTTCATCATTCTTGACATTTAAGCATTAAAAAAAGGGCGGAATACAAAAATAAAGATATCAGAGGATAAAAAAAGGAGAACTTTCCCCTGGCGGGGTTGGCTATTAGAGGATCCCGAGTACAAAGCTGAGGTTGCAGCAAATCCATCACCTCGGTTGAAACAGCCGCTGCCACTGCACATCGGTGCTATTGATCTCGGTTAAATCTTAATTGTAGCTTTTGGGTGGATAGGGTTACAAAACCTCGCTGCTGATCGGACAAGAAGGGGAATGCGTAGGAGTAGGGTATTGCCTTTGGCATGGAAGGGCCACTTAGGCGAATCATGCGAAACTGTCACATTGCGAGTGGTATCTCAAGATAGGCGATCATCACCCCATGCTAATGGAAACAGGCACTTCTGTTATTGGGTGGAATATTAGTTGGCATTTTCTATCAGTCTTGTACCAATTCTAGACTAAATGTCCCCATCTGAGATAATGTTTGAAAATTTTTGACAACTTTTAATACTTATTGTAAGATTAAACGCATATTAAATTTATAAGTGTATAGATTAAAACGTTTTCATTACTTTCACCATTGTACGTAAATAACGATAAAAATGGCAGTTGATAATGTTGAAGTTGATTCATTTATATTTGAGGGAGTAAGGAATAAATAACGCTAAGAAATTCTGCACTTAGTAGTCACTAAAATAAATCATGTTATGTCAACTGCCAATTATTAATTTATTTAATATGAAGCATTCATATTATATACATTAATAATTGGCAGTTTAATATTTTCCATAAGTTCATATAAATTATTAATTCAGGAAATTTTAAAAACTTTGCAATTAATTAAATTGAAAACTTATTATTTAATTTAACATTATATTTGGTTCATTCAAAACTATTTATTATTTTATGGATTAAGTATTCTTATGATTATTATTATTTAATATTTACCAATTGTATACTGAATGTCACTTGAATGATTTGAGATAAGGTTTTAATATTTTTCATAAATTTTAATACTTAATGTATTAAGCGCATATTAAATTAATAAGAGTATAGATTAAAACATTTTCATCATTTTCACCATTGTACGTAAATCATGATAAAAATTTCAGTTTATAATGTTGAAATTCATTACTTCATATTTGAGGCAGTGAGATATAAATAACGCTAAGAAATTGCATATATTTAATACTCACTAAAGTAAATCATATTATTTAAACTACTATTTATTAAATTGTTTAATACTAAATATTCGTAAATTCATATATATTAATTCAGGAAGTTTAAAAACCTTTGCAATTAATTCAACTGAAAACTTTTTATATAACTTAACATTACAATTTGGTTCATTCAAATTATTTATTACTTTATGATTTAAAATTCTATATTTATTGTTATTTAATATAAACCGATTCTATACTGAATGTCTTTTGAATGATCTAAGATAATGTTTCAAAATTTTTGACAAATTGTAGTCCTTATTGTTTAGTTAAATTATATCAATTACTAAGTGTATAGATTAAAAAAATTTCATTATTTTCCCCATTGTTGGTAAATCGCAATAAAAATGACAGTTCGATAACCTTGAAGTTGATTAATTTATATTTTAGGTAGTAAGATATAAATAACGATGAAAAGGGTACATTTAATATTCATTAAAATACATAATTAATTCAAAATTTCGTACTTCAAATGTCAATATCTAGTGATTTTAAAATTAATAGTTAACATTACTACAAAATACATTTAAGGTAAAATTTAAACTTTAGTGTAAAATAAATTAAAAAATGAATTATATGATGAGCAACTTATTTCATCGATGCATTCAAAGATTATTTAGTAAAATTTTAATAAAATTTGGTTTGAATTGTTTAACTGAAATGAAAATTTTGTTTAAGTTTATACAGCAATAAATATATAGTTTGTTATAAATGAATGGCAAAGTAAAACAGCTCAAACTTCTGCACTTCATAAAAATTATTTTTGTCTCGTTTTTAAGATTTAGAAGTTAAACTCAGTGTAAGAGAGCCCCATAAGCAAAAAATGAATTATTTTTGATTATGATTATGAATTATATATTTTCATTTTATTTATTTATTTTTATTAGAGTAATAGAAATATAAATTAACCTAATGGAAGTACAATAAGTCTTTGAAAATTGAATTATATATATTATAACTTATAGAGTGATTGTAAGTAATGCATTTAATTAATGCATTCATTGCATTTATCACATACTATCAACTTAGAAATTAGATGAAACATTTAAAATGTACAATCAAAAGAAAAGTTTCGATCATTCAATAAAATATCGTAACATTTTTATAACTTAGCTAACGATTACCATTAAAAACATTTACTTTGATTCGGTAATAAAAATAATAAAAGTCTTAATCTAATCTTATTCATTTAGTTTCATCCAATAAAATAATTAAAAAATAATAAATGAGTTTTTTATGATAAATAAAATAAATGTAACATTAATTAATATTCAACTCACATTATGAAAAAATTTTAAACATATATATATATATATATATATATATATATATATATATATATATATATATATATATATATATATATATATATAATTTAACTTGTAATTCAAAATAGCTGTTTTAATCACTATACTTCTATTTTGAATTAATTGAATCATGACATTTCTTAGTACATCGCTATATATATATATATATATATATATATATATATATATATATATATATATATATATATATATATATATATATATATATATATATATATATATATATATATATATATGCATCTGAAGCTTTTAAAATTTAAATGAAAATTCATGGCTTGCTGTTTAAATGTTTTCTGTGCATATTAGCAGTAAAATTTCGCATAACGATATGCATTTTCAATATAATTTTATTTTCCTGCATTTATACATATTTACATATTTACTTGCATTTATTAAATGTTCATTCAATTATTTTTGTATCTATATTTTTAAAAACACATTTTTTAGCTATTTGAAGTCAAAAAGAATATTTCGTTCCGAAGATAAACTTAATTCAGTTTTACTAAGAAAACGATTTGATTTCAAATATTTCTTCAGAATACTATTAATACATTCTAAATTATTTTTCTTTTGTATGAAAAAATATAATGCATCAGTTTGATTTATTAATAACGGCAAATATCTTTACCCAATACGAGTTTTCTGTTTACAAATTCCTTTGCTTCAGTAATTTCTTGATCAGCAACATGCTATTTCTTCGGGCAAAATCTTTTTCACATTATTGTTTTGCTTGTTATTAAAATATTCTGCTTAGTGAAACTATATCAATTCTTGAAAAAATAAGATCAAAAAATGCATTTCAAAATAGCTGAAATGATAAATGAAGAAAAACAAATATTTGAATTGAAATCTGAATATTTATTCCTAAAAGAGGAGTGGAATGAAGAAAGAAATTAGAAATGTGATTTTTAAATTGCTTACATTTTTGAAATATACAGATAATAAGAGGGATTTCTTTGTTTTATGAAGAAAATGCTGTGATTGGAATATTGCTTATGTTACGCATTTTGGATATTAAATTGAGAAAAATTTGAAAATGTTTTCTAAAAATAATTTAAATAATTTTAAAATATGTGTATTTCTTATAAATGGTTCCTCTTAAATTTATAATAATATAAAAATTATCCTAATTCTTCTCAAATGAAAAAAATGAACGTTTCAGTTGCTTGCAATTTTAATTTAACTTTTTATAACATGTAAGATTATTTTCTAAAATGATAGTATATAAAATTCTTTAGATTCAACTAATAACTATTAGCATAAAAAAGTTTATTACATGCAATACATTTAACATACATTTTATTAATTTTATTTGTAATTAAAATACATCATATTATTTCAACTACCAATTATTAAATTGTTTAATATTTCGTAAATTCATGTAATTTAATAATTCATGTAATTTAAAAGAATTGCAATTAATTAAAGAGGAAACTTTTTATATTAATTATCAATATATTTTAGTTTATTAAAATTATATATTACTTTACGCATTAAGTATTATTATGTTAATTATAGTTTAATTTTGTTTTCTATTCATAAATTTCTGATTTTAAACTTATATATTAAAATATTTTCGTCAACAATTATTTAGCTTTAATATTTCATATTTAGAAACAAATGTAAAAGAAATTCTTCTTTTTTATAAATTTATAAGTAAATTATGTTATTTGAATGCCCAATTAATTCATTTAATATTATTATATAGCTATATTTATTTTTCATTAGCAATATTTGATATGAAAAAAATTTATCATACATATTTGGTTGATATAATAATTAAGTTAAAAAATTATGAAGATGTGAATTCTTATATAATTTTCATACTAACGTGGTTAAATCATATAGATGAGCTAATGAATACCATTAGAAAAGTCTCACTAGTTTCAATTATTATCATTTAATTTTTTTAAAATTTATGTTTAGTGAATATTAATATTAGAAATAATTTTTAAACATACTATTGTGAGTTAATTTACACACATATATAAAGATTAAAATTTTGGAGGAAACCAAATTCCCTACAAAATATTTAGAAATATATATAATTTTATTAATAAAATATAATTAATTATTTCTTTCTTCGGAGAAGAAATATTGTAAAAAAATAATGTATATTTTTTCTGTAACTACTATAAAGATTGCAAAATGAATAATTAAGTATACTTTGCTGAAATACAAAGTTTAATTTCTTCAAGATAGCTACCAGTTATTATGAATTTGCGTCAATAATTAAATTTCAAATTTTTTTTGAAGAAATATTTTATTTTTTTTTTGAAGAAAAATTATGCTACTTTCTAAAGTTTTATATTTCAAAATAACTTTTAAATAAAAGTAATGTAAAAAAATAAACATTTATAATTTTTACTAATGAAAAATGTCCATTCAACATTTCATGGATATCCAATTATCCTTTTAATTAATATTGTTATTGTTCCATTCTGTGCAAAAATATGTACGCGTAGAAGTTATGTTCTTTCAAAAGTTTTTTGAATTTTTTTACAAAGATGTCAAATAATTAAAAAATAATAAATAAGCAGTTTCCAAAACACACATTTTATTCCCCATAATACTGTAAACGATCTTTTCTTTATTCAAGGGCTATTATTACAATGAGATAGAGTATCACCTTCATAGTTTTCAGTGTTTTGTACCATGTATATGTGATTTTGTAACAATGAGTAGAAGGTTGATAGTTCTCGGGATGTTTTCTTTCAAGTCTAGTTCATTATAAAATTTCATTTTAATTAAAAAACTTTTTTAAATTTTATCTATATAAAATGTATTTTCTAATACAAAACTGCTGATTATATATGACTGTATGTTGTGGTTTTATTTTTAATAGTATTAACACGCTTATCATTTTATTTTTTCTGATGATGCATATATTTATTATTTTGTAATTTTATCATGTTTGAAATATTTATCAATTCAAATATCTATATCTATCTATTTCTTTTTTTAATAAAAGAAATTATAACATAATTTAATTTCCTAAAATATTAGACAATTTATTTAAAAACATAATCTTAATCAAATTTTAATAAATATGCAAACTAGAAATAAATTATTAAAAACTAATGAAGCGAGATTTCTTGAAAAGTTGCCTTAAAAAATCCACTTTTCAAAGTTTAAAATTTATAGCAGAATGCAGTTTTTAAATATATTTGATCTGATTAGTTAATTGGACCGAAAATAAAAAAATCAAAGAAATAAAAATGTAATTCTAAGGTAATTTAAGCTTTAAGCAAATATTTTATACTAAATTAAATAAAAATTATTAAACAACGAAAGAAAAGTTTTTAAATTTCTTGTATTTATTAAAAAAATTATAGAAGTTAAAATTAATTATCGTTTACAAAATCATAGTACTATTCAACACTTGTAAAACAAAAACTTTTCGGAGAAGTAAATAAAATATCATACGGTTATAAAAATCATAAAAGTCAAACTAGTTATAATATTTTGACTAACTAATTTTTTAAAAAATAATGAAAAATATGATACAAAAACGAATTTCAAACAAAGCATTTTTAAAAATAATTAGTCACTGCTGTTATTTCAAGAGTTACTTAATTATTATAATTATTGCAAAAACAATGTTGTAATTTAATTCTTTAAACTTAACAGTCTTAAATTTCTTTATTCATTGATTAATGTTTTTATTAGAATAAAATATTAATATCTTTAATTTTGTTGGTTTCGTTAATTTGATTTCATGAAATTTGAAATTTATAAATCTTTACATTTTTTGCATTTCTTTAAATTGCATAAATAAAAGGAATTATAATTCCATAAAAATTAGCCTAGAGTTTAATTGTATTTTATATACATTTAATGAATACATGAAAAGGATTTATTCTGAAAGGTTTGATGGAATAAACTTTCTTATTAGTTAAGCTTATTTACCACACTAATAACAAATTTGTACACAAGAGTAAATTCAACATGAACTAACAATTTGAAATAGATTCTTAATTACTTCAATGCTTACGCAAAGGTGGGAATTGAACTCAAGAATTATTGAATTAAAAGTGATACAGTAAGCTAATAATTTCCCTACTCGATGTCTCCCACTTGAGTCGTAGATGTTTGCAGTGTTTCGGAGCACTCTATACATTACAGATCTTGATTGAAAGAATCTGCTATACACAATATGTCAATAGAGATACAGGAAAACCAAAGTAAATACGAAAATGTCGAACTAATGTTTTAGAAAAAATGATGCTGAGAAAGCAAATGATTGTTGATAAATTATTACTTTCTACTATTTATTAGTTAGAATGGTTTTTTATTTCACCTTTACCATTGCTTAGAAGATCTGATTTGTCTCAAATTTTAGAGGAAAATTTCAATTCGTCTTTTTATGTTTAAACTTTAAATGAATAGGAAATTTTTAGAGAATAGGAATTATATTTCAAAACAATAGGAAAAACTTTTTTTTCAAATGGTGGGCACAAGAGGGTTGAACCCTATGCCACAACAAGCCCAGAGATTGCTACTCATTTATCGTTAACCAGCGGGCACCTGTGAACCAAGTCACGGAGGTGAGTAGTGGTACCCGCGCCATACCACCACAAACCCGTTTATAGGGTGGGCCACATTCATACAACAACACAGAAGAAAGGACAGAGAGAACAGAGAAGGAAAGTAACATCCATGCTCGAACCGGGATTTGAACCCGGGACCAACAGCTTAGGAGTCAGGAACGCTAACCACTTAGTCAATCGGTCGGCTGGGAAACTTTACAAGAACATATTTATATGTGATGTTTAAGGCAGAATAATCTTATTGTATTCTCTAATTCCTATATAGTTCAAATTCCTTAGTCACTTATTTGGAAAATTATTTGAAATCTACAGGTTACCAGAAGTTATGAGAAATCTGAAAAATAAATATCTAAATCTAAAAAATCAACCTTTTCTACTAATGATATCCCGAAGAATGCATTCAATTTTTTGTCAATTTGAGTATACAGTACTAGTATATAATGTACAGAACTAAAAGGCATATTTGAAAATGCGGTGATATCTATCACACTTTATAGAGGCTATGATAAAGACGCTTATTGAATTTGCGATTCACTAACACAATATTTCTGTCAATTTGAGTATGCAGTATTTGTAAACAATGTGCAGAACTAAAAGGCATATTTGAAAATGCGGTGATATCTATCACACTTCATAGAGGCTATGATAAAGACGCTTATTGAGTTTGAGATTCAGTTGCAGAATTTTTCTGTCAATTTTAGTTTACAGTACTAGTAAGCAATATACAGAATTAAAATGCATAATTGAAAATGCGGCGATTTCTTTCACACATTATAGAGGCTATGATAAAGAAACGTATTCATTTTGTGATTCACTTGCAAGTAAAGATTTATTTCAGATACAGTTATTTATTTCTGATACAGTTATTTGAAGAAATTAGTACAAAATCCTCAAATAACTGTATCAGTGGAAAATAATACTATACAGTAATTTTTTCTCAGATCGTAAATTACAAAATATATTACCTAAAAACTGAAATACGCTATTAAAACGTAAAGTATTACTTGTCTTTTAGATAAGGTTCCTCTAACAAATATACTTAACTAAATCCATGAAAAATTATATGCAATTAAAATATAAATTAGGCTTTCAAAAATTTTATTCATTTCTACTGTATATAAGTATAGGAAAAAGTTTAAAATATACTTTAAATTGAATGCTTAATGCTGTTTTTTAATTATCGTTAAAGCAATTAATTAAATGGATGTGTAAATAGAAATGCCGAAAAAGCAACACAACTATTTTAAAAGGAGTTCTTTCTAAGTCGAGAGAACGCATGAAATTAACTCCCGCATTATCAGCTGTAGAAACTCATTTTCCTAACCAAAACGTTCTTTTCTCTTCATATTCATTATTATTTATTTATTTAATTTAATTTTTTTTAAATTCTAAGCTTTCATTTTCCTCCTTTATCCCGCAAACACGGGAGAAAAACCCTTTTCTGTGGCACTGCATCGATTCAGCATTCCGGTTCCGGAAACGGACTACATAATGCTTTAATCAAAGCTCCAGAATTCCCTATGTTTTGCGCTGTTTTTGTTTTTGGAACGGCGCGTCAGGGAATTGTCTTTGGGGAAACAATATTTAAATGAATTTCCTTAAGCGGCCGTTACGCCGGAATGGGATGGTAATGCCTTAAACAGGCTCTGCCACGGAATCGTTGGGAACGCAATCTGAAGAAAAGTGTTTTCCAGAACCTCTAATGTAGTGCCACGGCGATTGAAATAGATGGCGATCAATTTGCTGTGTGGGCAAATGAGGGATCGTAAGATATCATTTCAGTTGAAAGTGGCGCAACTTGTTTTGACGATGATCAAGGAATGTTAGGATGATGTTTTAAGAAAAGTCATTGATTGTTGTAAAATTAGTGATTCTTGATTAATAGGATTTTCTTAAAAATTATTTCTCCAAAGTCTTATTTATTTTTCTGAAGCAAATATGATAAGTACTTGTATGTGTAATGATTTCTATGTTTCATACCTCAAATTTTAACAAGAAAATGTCTACTATTAAAATCAAGTATTGATTAAATCACTTATCAATACTTTACATTATTTAAAAGAATGTGAATCATCCATGTTGTTTCCAATATCTCAATATATTCTAATATCAAAATTATATATATTTGATTTGTTGTGTGCCCAAACAAGGGATCTTAAGATATAATTTCAGGTGAAAGTGGCGCAAATGGTTTTGATGAGCAGCAATAAATGCCAGGATGATGTTTTGAGCAAAATAATTGATTGTTGAATAATTAGTGATTCTTGATTAATGTTATTTTCTTGAAATTATTTCTCCGGAATTATCTTGAATTATCTAATTATCTTGAAATTATCTCTCCCATTAAATCCAACCAACCATTAGAAGTCTTATTTGTTTTTCTGAAGCAACTATGTTGGATACATATATGTGTAATGATTTTTATGTTTCATTCCTCAAATTTTAACAAGAAAATTTCAACTATTCAAATCAAACTTTGATTAAATCACTTATCAATACTTTACATTATTTAAAAGAATGTGAATCATCCATGAGGTTTACAATATCTCAATATATTCTAATATCAAATTTATATATATCTGATTTGCTGTGTGCCCAAACAAGGGATCCTAAGATATAATTTCATTTAAAGTGGCACAACTGGTTTTGTAATGAGCAGTAATAAATGTCAGGATGATGTTTTGAGCAAAATAATTGATTGTTGAATAATTAGTGATTCTTGATTAATGTTATTTTCTTGAAATTATTTCTCCGGAATCTAATCCCATAAAATTCAACCAACCATTAGAAGTTTTATTTATTTTTCTGAACTTTAATGAGGAAATTTCAGCTATTAAAACCAGGCTTTAATTAAATCAATAGGCAATACTTTATATTATTCTAAAGAATGTAAATCATTCATGGGGCTTCCAATCTCAGTACATTCTAATATCAAAATTATAAATACTTTATTTTAAATTTTTAATGACATGAGTTAAAGAAAGTTTCAGCTATTTATCAGTTTTCACGAAAGAATCTTTATGATAATAACGAGAAATCAAGTATGAAAAGGCATCTTTTGGTTGTTTTTCTGGTGTCGTGTCCATTTGAAGCCAAGTATTACTCCAAGTGAACAAATCACAGCCTTGGTAATGTGTTCAATTTTATCATCATAGAGGTTTCCATGAAAGAGAAATTCGTCAATAGCCTGTAAAGATTTTATGACGGCCGTTTAGTTGAAAATAAGTTTCGGGGTGAGATCCTCCTCAGGGCAGTTCCTACATGATTTGTAACATCTGGTGCCGTCTGTTTTTATTGTCAATCCACAGAAGGCTGTGTTCTAAGTCTGGACATAGTCCTGGTGATAATCGTGTACTTAAACTTGTGATTGATTAATTTGTGAAGAAACACTTTATTAATTTTGCATTTCCGTTTCAATTTAATCTTATTTTAGTAGGGCATCAAATGATCATTGATTAATACACAACCGTCTATCTACAAATAGTCTTCCCGAAACGATTTTGATAGATTTAATTCATCTTTCAAGTGTAAATCAATATATTACGCATTGACAAATATAATGTAGAATATTTAATCTATATATATTCTGGAAACAATAATATAAATTTCCAATATTTATCTTAATCTAAATAAATGGTTATATATACCTTTTTTTCAGATATCTATAAATATGATGATTCCTTAGACAGCAAAGAAATTTTAAAAATATTTAATTTGTAAGAAAAATATAATTTAATTATTCAAACAATTCGTGATTTAAACTTACATACTTATGAATGCAACATTTTATGCTGCTGTTCAAATAAATTTTGAATTTAAATTTTTAAAATTTTTTTCTAGAACTTTTGGATTTAGTTTTTAAAATTTTTCTTGGAAGCATTTACTTATAATGAAGCTTAAATGAACACATTTAAAAAGAGCTGTTGGCTATAAAAAAGGAATCTATTTAAATAATTTACTAAGTGGAACAGGGAAAATTTTCTTTATAATTAATTTTAATTAATTTCTGTAAAATTAAGGAATAAATAATTATTTTTCAAAAATATTAAAATTTAAAAAATTTTCAATTTAATAAATTGCAAAAATAAGGTTAAAGGAAACTTTATAAAGTTTTCATGTAGTTTTCTTATGGAAAATAATTTTGAATTCTGTTAATTTGTAGATAATACTGAATATCAATTTTCAATAAAGACTATTTTCTATACAATTTTGAACAAAATATTATTCTATATATGAATATAATATAAAGCAGTAAATACAATACAGAAGATAAAATATATATCAGATGAAAATCCATTAAATCAATATAAATAAGAACAAGTATATATTCTTAGTAACCTAACTAGCACAAAAAGGCACCTGAAGATAAATAATTTTTACATACAAATATAAAGCAAGAAGTCACACACACACGTATAAATAATGATACCAGCTATACATAATGAACATCAGAACACATATATAATAATATATACAAAATAAAATTTTTATTTTATCCTTTTAGTGTAAAGAGGGCAAAATCTGCTTCATGCTGAATAAACTCTCGAAAAGATAAGTACAGTAAAAATAAGTCCTAAGCTATAAAATCTGATAAAAATAGCAGGAAAGTAATAATTCAAATGCTCCTGTTTAGAAAGAGATAAGAGTTTTTGAAAATGTTCGAAATAATCATTTTTCCTTATCCACTTAATTTCAAATTTAAGTGAATGAAATTGGATCTTAATAGCACGAAATTAAAACGAAGCAATCGTAAATTACTTGAAAATTCTTTTATTGAAGATTTTGTACTGTAGAAGCACAATGCCTGAGGCTAATTCACGATTTGTTATGTGATAGTTGAAAGCTTAGGTTCATTTCAGTTCTGCAGGTCTCTAGTACCCATATAGAGATGAGAAATAATTACTTTCTAAATTACTTTTATCGGGTTATTTCTTTTATTATAGAATCTTTTATTCTATTTCAACAGAAAGCCATAGTTTCGTCTCATCATGAAATTGATTGTTTCGATTTTCGAAATTGATTTTCAAGTAATAGAAGAATAAATAATGTTCCATAGTACGAGAAATGATTAATTTTTTTGTGATAATTAGAAAAAAGTATGAAAAAGAGTGTGCTCGTAAGCTCTTTTTATCAATTTTAAAGGATACTTTTGTCCGAGTTAAGTAATTAGGAGAATGTAAATTTGATTTGCAAAATAAAGATACAAGACGCCAGTTCTATGAGAATTCCAATAAAATGGGTTCGATAGAGATTTTTACTTGCTTCATTGATCAGATAATCTTTGCACGCAATTATCGAAAGGAAACAAAGAAATTTTGTATATTAACTTGAAAGATTGTAAAATTTTTTTGCAAGCTAATCTCTAATTTGTAGGCTCTATAGAAAAAAAAAACTATTAATTTTATGCATAAGAATTTAAAATATGTTTGATTGAAAATTATTTCATCATACAAAAAATGCATATTTTAAATTTACACAAATGAAAATTTAAATGAATTCTTTGTGGAAAAATCAGGTATTGAATTATTTTTCTTTATAAATAAATTTATGCTTAACTACCACTTTTAATATTATATGCTAGTAAGTGATTTCTATAATATTTAATATAAACATTTAATTTGAGACAGGTAATACTTTTCGATTATATGATGAACAAAATCAAGCAATAATTTTAGCATATCCTAAATATTTTCCATAATTTCAAAAACAATTTCATTTATAATCAATTAGCCATGTGTATTCTCATGGCATTTTATTTTAATTATAATTACATGCTTTCATAGCTTATACATTATGAAGAAATATACATTTAGATTCAATTGGAAAGATTAATGATTTAATGCAATCAAAACAAAAGTAGAACATACGTTTGATATTTATAGTAGATAACTAAGGTAAATAAATACAGAAACACAAGAAATCGAAAAAAAATTGTTTTGAATGAAATTTTAATTTAACCATGTATAAACACGAATGTCTACAGTTTAATATATAAAAGTGAACAACTCATATTTTATATTCTATTGTATTTACAAATTGGATATATAAACTTTAGATTAATGCAGTGAAATAATTAGGAGGGAAACTAGCAATAGATATTTTTATACAGCCAACTGAAATGAAAAAAACCCCAAAGAATTTAAGAAAACCATTTCTGCCTGAAGTTCCAATTCAAATGTGAAAAAAAGATCCGTGATTAAACAAAATTGCAAAGTAAACACATTATAAGATAATTTAGTTAAACAATACTCAAAATACTGTTTTGTATAACGCAGAAAAACCCATGTTGGGATTAGCTAAAAGCAAATTGCATGAGGTTTATAATGATTGAAAATTCATTTTCTAATGAAGTTATTTAATATATTGACGAGCCATCCATCCTGCCTAGTTTTCTCAGTATTTGTTTATCGATAAGGAGGACCTGGGTTTGAATCCCAGTTTGGGCATGGATGTACTTTCTCTCTCTCTATCCTTTCTTTGTATGAATATGCTGTGAAGGTTGTCTACCCTTTAAACGAGTACCTATGGTATGTGTGTACTGAGGAGTTCGGTTTCCACACCAAAATATGGTTCAGTTGAAAAATTGGATTAGTGCACCCTATATTGTCAGCCTAGTTGATACAAGACAACAACAATATATTGAAAAGTCAAAGTATTTTCACATTCGCGTTCCAATGCATTTTCAAAGGGTGATATATTGGAACATGTGAAATCGTATTCGTTGAAGAGGGTAAAAACAATATTTTTTAAACAAAAAATTACTTTTATCTTTATAAAATTACACTGTGGGAGTGTAGACCGGAAATTTAGATCTATTATTACACATATCTTTTCTTTAATAAGAAAAAACAACCATAAGTTCTTTTTTGAAGCGAAATCGAATACTTGTGAGCATAAGCAGCTTTATATTAATTTAAAGTCAAAATTGATCATGTTTTACATTAATTACAAGCACTATTCAAAATTTAAAAAGGAAACTTAGTTTTTCTGTTAGTCAGAGACAGACACGTTGATGTAAATTTCCAGTAATTCCCTTGAGCTGTTTTAATTTAATTTAAGGAAATATATCAACAGATAAAAAGAAAAAGGTTTTTATTTTTGTCGGTATACAAACAACAAATGATTGAAAAACATTTTTAAATTTTTTCATTAATATTTTGTTTGAGAATATTATTTCTCTTGGTTGCATGTAATCAGAGTAAGCATAAAAATAAATAACTTCTATTTTATAATTATTAAGCACTATTAGACAAAAAATAATATGCTTTGTAAAATTTCTATTAAAAAAAAAAGAAAAGACAAAAAACAGCAAGTAGCGTAAAATATTTTCAATGACTTCATTTAATGAATAGCTTTGGGGATTGTTTATCGCAATAAAATATTTATTTTATAGGACATTGTTTTTAAGATATGTGGGGAGACAGTAAAGTACATTTTATTTAATTTTCCTAAAACTGTGTAATAGGTTTAGGAGGTATTTTTGGTAACGGTTTGAGTGCTTAAATGTTATGTTATTTTGTTGCCACTATGTTATTTTTCTTAAAAATACGAATAAGAACTAAATTCAGCTATGGCTTTTGTTCAGCATATTTTAGATGATATAAGTGTTTGTTATGAAATATTTTTTTTCCAATGGCGGGTACTTGTGTGGTGAACATGCCACCAATGGTGGGTACTTGCCACAACAAAGCCAGTAACTGCTACTCATTTGTCGTTACCCAGCGGACACCTGTGAACCAAGTCACACAGACGAGTATTGATGCCCGCGTCATACCACCACAAAACACGTTTATAGGGTGGGTCATATTCATACTTCATCACAAAAGGACAGAGAAACACAAAGAGAATAGAGGAGAGTAACATCTAGCCCCAAACCGGTATTCGAACCCAGGATCCACAGCTCAGGAGTCAGGAACGCTTACCACTCACCCATCGGTCGGCTTGTTATAAAATATATTAGTTGGAAATTTTCTACATTTGTTGTTGTTGTTTTTGCTGTCATGTGTCAGCTAGGCTGGCAATATGGGGTGCGCTGCTCCAGTTTTCCAACTGAACCATATTTAATGTGGAGTCCTACTTCTTCAGTACACACATGCCATAGGAACCCGTTTATAGGGTAGGCAACCATTCACACCTCATTCATACAAGGAAGGGACAAAGACAGGATAGATAGAGAGAAAGTACATCCATGCCTGAATCAGGATTCGAACCCAGAACCTCCTAATCTGCAGTCAGGCAAACTGACCACTAGACAAGATGGGTGGTAATTTTCTACATTTAAAATATTAATTGCAAAGCTAAGTGTAATATATGTATTGCAAGGTATTTTATACTTAATACTTAATCACTTTTTTAAACATTTATTTAATTAACCATTTCTCTGATATGAAATAACTAATTAAAAAATTAATTAATAATCACTTTTAAGGATTTATTTAAATAATTAGCACGAAATAGTTAATTGAAGAACACTGCTCTCGTTATTACAATTTAATGACACAAAAATTATTTATTTTTGCATTTCAATAACCTAAAATGTCCTTAGATATCTTTTCACTAAATTAAAGACTTGGCATAAATAATTACCAAAATATGATAAATTTCAATACATCGAATAAGCCAATTGCAGTTTTATGACAGAGAAAATATATTCGAGGGCTTGGAAGCTCTGTCCTCGTCGTTAACCGCAATTTGGAAGGTGTCAGAAATTTCACTTTTCTTAGGGAAATGTCTTTGTCTCCGGAATATCTTTACGGCTTTTGGGTGCCATGGCGTTGACGGAGAGAGCTCAATCGTCGAGATAATGCGACGTTGCAGCACTTTTCCATTATGAGAGGCAAACCACGCGATTAATGCGGTATAAAGATCAAAAGTGTGGGGTCTTCGTCCTTCCCATCCAATACATTCAATAATGTTATGCCATGCCTAAAAAGAGAGGAAGCCTTTGTCAGAAAAGATAAGGGCGGAAGACATAATCAAATGCAGCTGCTTACTACAATGCCCGGCGATTGTGAGGCGACGCTTGCCTCCTGAGTTCCAGTCGGAGATCCAGTGGTGCAAGTCCATGCGTTTCACAAACTGTTTGTAACTTGGAATTGAAAGAGAACTCTTTCACGACAGATATCATTTCAAACTGCGCTTCAAAGAGGATTTATGGAATTATTCAGAGAAATGTCTTTCTTGTGCTAGCGATGTCTTTTGGTTCTTATTAATATCAACTTCATGTTGAACGATTCATTTAGTTAAGAGAGGCGGCGCATGTAATATACTTTTGATAGTATATTTGTCTTAAACATAACTGATTTGTTTAAGGAAGCTTACATAATTTATTCTTATTTTTACATAAGAATGATGGGTTTAAAAGCAGCTTCAAATGAAAATGTATATTTTTGAATTATTTATAAAAGTAAATGATTTAATGCTCCAAACACTTATCGAAAAGTCAATTTTTAATTAATTAAACTTATCTCCTTAGTATGGCGATACACACCAAAACAAATGCTAAAAAAAGGACAGTTTTTTTTATAAAAGATACAAAAGTTGTATCTAGATATATTAAGAAAAAAGTATATTGTTTCCCGAGAATTTTAATTAAATTTTAAGATGGAAAGAGCTAATTATTGCTTACGAAGTAAATACTATGTCTAAAAATTAAAATAAAAGTTCAATAATTTTAGACGAGCTCTAACTTATGAAATTTAATTGGTTAAAATATCTTAAAAGTAAAATAAGTAAATTAATAAAATAAAAATAGATGAAATAAAAATGGGTTGAAGTTTTTGAATATAAATATAATATGCTGATGTTATAAATATTATTAATATGTTAAAAAGCAGAAAAAGCTTATGCTCAAAAGATAAATAACATTGCAAAATAATAACAATACTTTTTATAAAATGATAAAGTAAATACAACCAAGTTTTACCATGTGAGTTTTTTCAGTAAAGTTTTAGCAAGCTTATGATGTTTTTCCCTTATTGTGTGTTTCATCAAAATAAAATACAATGAGGAAAATTTTTAAGTGAATCAATGATTTGTAATTCAAATATTTAATTACATTTTACATTTTTCATTTTGTCTTACATTTTTCATTTTGAGATATAAAAAATATCATTAAAGGGCAGATATTACTGATTTAGTCATTATATTTAAAATGGAAAAGTTAAAAAAATATTTAATAAATATCCTGTTATATCATAAAACTTTATTCGGAAGTCAGTAGTTTAATGTAAAATAAATGAAAGAAAAAATACGGCAAAATTTACAATGTTTAAATTATTATTTTCACTGAAATATATTTGCTTAAAAAAATTATAATTTTCTTCCCAAATTGCAGGGAAAATTAATAGAAATGAGAAAGTTTTCGCATAAGAAGAAATTCAAAAAGTTAGTAAGAAGTAATATGAGCGGCGTAGAGAGAGAGATACTTATAATTATCGGGATTATCACACTAAACCACAAAAACCTGTAATGAATTAAGCGCATGATGATGATTCTATTAAGTATATAAAAAAGTATTCATTATTATATAGAAAAATCTAATCTATAATTTCTATAGCAATAATTATTAAAATGCAGTCTTTAATGTAAAAGCTGGAAAATGTAAAAAAATTATCAGATTCTAATAAAATGTCATATATAGGGTTATCCTGACCGAATATTTTTTGTCCAATTAATAAATTTTGATTACTTCAGTACATCAAAATTGTGTTACTGTTACTAATGACATTTGGACAAGTCAAACTCACTACGCCGTTGGTAATGTGAATTTATGTCAGTAGAGTGCGTCTTTCATTTGACCAGAGCACCAAGAATGTAAAAGTACGACTTTGCTCAAAACACCTCCGATAGATGACACCAACATCAAAATTGCTCAAAAAATGCCTTAAATAAAAGTTATAAAATAAAACTATTCTTAATCAAAAGCTTAAAATGTTTTATTGTGATCTCAATTTTTTTTGAGAAAAGTGTCTTTTAATTTACAATAATTCTTAGATAAATGATAGTCGCTCACTTCAAACATATGTTACAGTTTAAAATAAGGTATGTTAATATCATGTAAGAAACTGATTGGACGATTGATTAGAAATTCTGTGATTAGACGATAATGGCGACTAAGTGTCGATAAATCAGGCATGAACTTCTATTGGGAAGCTGCAAATTTAATTACAAGCAAGATATAAAGGATATCAAATATTTTATAGCTGCCCCAACACCAGAATCATCATTTTAATCCAAACAATATTTGGTTCACTCTCATGTACTCAGCATGAAATAATAGTAAAGATTAAATGAGTGGAATTTAGGTTTTTTGGTTAAAAAACTATGGGCCACATTTCTATCAATTTTAATGGTTGATGAGGCTTTTTGTTAACTTTTCATGTGTCTTTTCTAACAAACTTACAATATTGCAATTCTACTTGAGATTTTCCAAGCGCTACAGGGGCAGTTATTCTTTAAGTTTTTAATATCTTAAGATCTATCTTCAAATATGAGACTGTATTCTACATATTTTGCTGCAAATTTTCTTTAAGTTTCTTCAAATACTTCCTTGTTTATGTTTATTACACTTCCTTGTCCAATTATGGTAATAAACTTGCAGCAAAACCGGAACTAGAATGATGATTTATCCGTTTTCTCAATTTGAAATCATAAAGATTTGAAATATGTCATTTCTTGTTTGCTAATTTTAATCATTTGTTATTCTACAGGTCTAAATATTTTTACCATGAATTATCAGTTTTTAGGTTAAAGCCCAATTATATTTTGCTTCAGACAAAAAAATTCAGTTTATGATGTAGAAAATATTGTAGGAAATTGAATTTTCTTATTATAAGTAAAAGTATTTATTAATAACATTTTTAAAATTAACTAAAATTTTTGGATTAGTATTTGCGTAATTTGAGAATATTAGAAACATTATCAGTATTAATATTCATTTTCAACTGATTTTGATTAATTTCTCATAAATTCTAGATTTAAGGTATGTCTTATAAGATGTTTAAAATAAATGTAAAATCCAAAAGCAACAAGCTGACAGAGGGTTTGCAATTCAATTTAAGTTGCAAAATTAAGTGTTTAACAAGTATTATTTGGCCATATTTTAAAAAGAAAAAATCTTTTAGTTCCAATAAAACATATTATTAATATACCACAATTTATTTTTCAATTAAAATGTATTACCCATTTGAAATTTTATATTCATATACCTTTCTTAAAAACATTTATATATTAGATGAAAGTTAATTAACGTAAAAATCATTTATTTTAGTTATATAGCAATGTTTTTCATTTTAACCAAAAATTTCATTAAAATATTTTTATTTTTGTGCATATTATTAAACATACTTTTTTAATCCCATCTTTTAATTATTTTTCAGACTATTTTTATTTTGAAAATCCTATATTCTGTTTGAATAGTAACTTGATTTATATAATTTTCTTATTTGTGTAAAATATAATTTTTGTGCTGTGAATTTAATTTTTTAATATATAAGGAATGATTTAATAGCAAATTTCTTAAGCAAATTGTATCATTGACTACTCTTATTGGATTAAACATTCCTCTGAAATATTCTTCAGAGTAGAAAACATTTATTTCTATAATATTAATAATAAAGTAAAATATTTGTTCTGTGCTATGTGTAGAAACATTCATCGAATCTTATAATAAAAATGTTTATGATCAAAAACAGAAGGTCAACAAATTGCATTTGCTTCTTATTTAGCATTTCATATGGACATAGAATATTTTGATTTTATAGTGAATTGCCTAAGTTGATGTAGTTAAAATTCAATGCCTCAAAATTTATATTTAAATAAATTTTTAATTTTTTGCAATTATCGTGATAACTATTGATTGCTAGTTTGTCTAAGAATAGTTTTCAGGCACCCTACAGTCATTTCTCGCTCATATGAACTAAATGGTTCGAGATCTCTCATCTAGATATGGTTTAATTTCTTTCTTTAGTTTGCTTATTTGACAAGGACAGGTTTGGCTATTTCCAGGAGCATTTACATTTTATTGGAGTCATGGAATCGATTTCTATCCTTGGAGATTATGAATGATAACATTCTCAAGCACTGCTCCATTGTTTAAATGGATGCTAATTTCAATTCGTTTTATAGGATTGATCGTTAAGTAATATCAAAAATGTCGAAGATAGTCATGAAATTAAGAAAAATATTTGGAACTTTTAGCATTATTTTTATGTATGAAAATGTTCCACATTTGGGGACCCAGCCTTTAGTCTTAATCTTACTTCCCAATACTTTAGAGCATTAGAACTATAAGGTAACAGTACAGTGCATTCATCAAGATACTTCAAATCAAAAAGTATTCCAGATTTAAAGCGAATGGTAGAATATTTAAGCCAAATTTTGAAAAGTGTGCATTTAGATAATCGTGCCCACATGACATAACCCACACAATTTTTAGGATATTTAATTTAAGGTAAACAGAATAAGAACACACTCTGGCACTCTGGATAAGGAGGTTGAACTCAGAAACTGTTAAAATGAATGAAATGGAAGCATCTACCTGGTGCAGTTCGACATTCTTAGAGGAGACAAATTGCATTACTATATTTGTAATTTATAGTGAATTTTTTATAAAAAAATAATGATAAATTGAGAATATAGCCTATTTTATTCTGCTTCTTATACATCTTAATTGTTATACTTAAAAAAATTTATTAATCGGAAATTTAATTTTTTTAAGATGTTTAATGCAAAAATACATTCTGTATCAAAATAATCCGAATGTGTAATATTTGAATAGTGTTTTAATTAAGATTCATTAATTAACAATACCTGGAAAGTGAATCGTCATATCAATGAGTAAAACAAATTAACATACAAAGGAAAGGTTAACAACAATTTTAAATAGCTAAAAATATTAAAATCAGTATAGTGTATTATTTCAATTTTTACTATTAGTTAACACTGTCCTCATATACATATGAGGAAATTTTAACTAGAATTCATGTATATATAGTTAAAATTTTCAATTGTTTATGAAGTATTTTTTCATTAATCCACTGAAATTCTAAAAGATTTTATTAAAATTTTGGTAGATGAGATTTGATGTTAATACAGCTTTTTTAATATTATCTTATTAATTAAATTTAGTTAATTAATTTTAGTTTTATATGGGAGAAAAATAATGCTCTTTTTTCTTTCTTGATCTAAGTAGGGAATTTTCCTTAGAATTATTTTTATTATTTTTTGTAAAGGACTTCAGTGCACACACACAGTTAGGAAAACCTAACAATCAAAATATATTACACTTTATTATTAAAATTTAGGAATGTATTCACAGGATATTTTTAAATTCTTTTCATTTATAAAAATTAATTTTCAGAATTTCTAAATATAATATATGTAACAAAAGTATTACTATTTCATTTAAATATATAATAATTTGCCCAAATACAATGAATAAAGCTTAAAATTAAGACTGAGATACATTTGCTACTAGTTTTATCTTAAAATAAACGCAAATTTTAATAAAAAAATGATTTAATAATTTCGATTAGAAAAAGTGGATTTGTAGACTAAAATTATTGTTAATAAATAATATCAATCACTTATTCTAATATTTGTAATTTAATCTTAGTTTTCAAAAATGTTTTACTTAAAAGATATATTTGCTCATCGTAGAAAGAAAAGCATTTTTCAACATTTACGTTAGCTCTTTCATATTTAATAAAGTATTTAAGAGTATTTAGTGGTATAATTAGAATGTGATGTTGTCAAACAATGTTGTATTTATTTAAAGTTATTTTTGAGAAAAGCAATATTAAATAGAGTTTTACAGGAATAAAAGTTTTCGCTAATCTTTAAGAAACACATGTTGTTGAAGTAATAACTTCAACAAAATAACTAATTAGGCTTAAAACTTGACAAAAGTTCAGCATTGTAAATACGAACAGTTGCTAAATTTCTAAAGTGCATATGTTAATATTAACAACCCATTTTTCACTGGCATAAAAGAAAAGAAAATTACATTAATATTGATAGTATTTTGGCCACAACTTGAGTAAAAGATTTTAACTCGATTACTGTAAAGATAAATTAAAATGTTTTGCTAAGTTAAATTCTCGAATACTTTCACTTAACGTCAGGCTTAATAAAAGGAATTGTTTTGAACGAATTTTGGCACTTCAAAGAGTTTTAAAATGAAAAAAATTGTATTTATTAAAAGTAATTTATCTTACACTAAATTAAAATATTATTTAAACCAGATTTAACTGACAGGAATATTTTAATGAAATTTATTGTTAAAACGCGGCTTAGAGTACTTTAAAATACAAAAAATAAGGCGATAATTATTTTTAACTTTATCCTAAAATGGAGTATGGCTAAGAATAATATCATTGTCTTGAAAAGATAGTAGATAAATATTAAAACCAAGAAAAGAAAACCCATACTGATAGTACTTAAACACGTTAATTAGTCTTGAACACATGACATGAGGTTATTTATTATTGAACGTAAAGAAGATAGTAGGCGCCAAGGAGCTGACGTCAATTTTTAATAATAGTTTAAAATTTTGTAAATGAACAATATAGAAAGTTTAGTTTAAATGAACAAAAGAATACAATGACTAAAACTTCAAAGACAATTAAAAAATTTATTTTCTTTCCATAGAAAAATTGCATTTCAAAATATACAGTGTTGGCATGAAATAATAATTTAGGTATGTTATCAGTGAGAAATTTTCTTATTTAATTATTTTAAATAAATTAGAGAAAAATACTAGTAATAAACATCAAAGGGCGTAAGAAGATAAATTTAACACAAAAAAGGTGAATTATATCTATTGAATATATTTTTGTTATATAATATTGATAAAATAAATCTGTTGCTTTGTTACTTATGACACTTGGATAAGTCAAGCTCGATATGCCGTTGGTTAAGCGAATTTAAGTCAGTAGGGTACATCTTTCGTTCAACCAGAGCACCAATAAGGTGAAAGTATTACTTTGCTCTAAGCTCCTCCGATAGAGGGCACCACCAGAGGACCCACTCTCTCAATTTTGTCATTGATCTGGAGGGTGAGGAAACTTTCAATTCCACAGATTTAACGAGCACTTATATCGCATGTACTCGGTGGGTCTTTTGTGGCATCGGGAATCGAAGACCACCTTTACGGACGGAAGTCCGATGACCTAACTACTAGGCTACCAAGACCCTTAAAATATGTCTGCATGTAGCATGAAATTTTTTTTCCTTTTATATGTATAAGCAAATGTGCTCATTTGGTTAATTTCAATGTTTTTTTTGTTTCGTTAAGTATTATTTATTTTTAATGATTATTTCGCAAGGATGGTATGTTTATAAAAGTATTGTTTTATTTGATATAAATTATAATAACCTACAAAGTTTCATTACCTTGACAAAATCTCTAAATAATACTTTCCAAATTTTTATGAATTAATTAGCCATGAAAATGTGCATAAATTTAATTAATGTCAGGATAAAAAATCGAGGTTTCATGTATTTCATAAATTTTGCAGACAATTATTCTCACATGAAAACTTTTAATGAAATAAAATAAAATAAAATTATATATTATGTATTCTTCTTTGAACTTATACATAAGCTAATTTAATTAAAGCCTTATTTAGTTTAAAAACGCTTAATGTTGTGAATTATCTAAAATATTAAAAAGTTGCAATTGAAGTTTTATATGAATAAAATATTTTGATTATAGATACACTAAAAATGCTTGTAGAATTACATTTCCTTTGGCATCTGATTTTGCAATTATGTATTATGTGCATTATTCATTTATATACTTATGATGCAAATAAAAAGTATCTGGCTTATTAAAGAAAAATGCAACAATAATCAACAAAAAATGTATTTTATACTAAGCATTAATTTTAAATAAATCATTACATTAATTTTACAAAATCTGATGTTTGGAAAAGCTATCATTATTTTAAATTTTCTAACATTTTGAAATTTTCATAAAACTTAATTTGCATTTAAACATGTAGCTCAATTTGTTTTTTATATGTTTATGTAAATAATATCTTATGCTTGTTATCAAAACATGATAAATCTTATGTTTTGAATTAAATGACCAAATACGGTTAAAATAAAAAAAATCGATCCTTATAGACATTTAGGTACACATATTTAAGCAACTGCTTCCTGGGATTGTAGGTGAAATACATTTTATATTCTATTATTCTTCTATTATAAATGTCCATTATTCAAGAACATAAGATCTAAAATTCATGTCATCTAATGTAGAAAATACAATTTTTTAAAACTTTGAATTTAAAATGATGATGTAATATAAATATCATATTTTTAATTTAAACTTATCGAGAATTAATATCCCAATGCTTTCCATGGTCAAAAATATTTACGTTTTCTCGATTGACGTTTACAAGTTTTAAAAACATATTGTTATTTCGGTTAAATATATATTACATGCAGAAAAACTTGATATTTTTGGAAATACTTTTAAAGTCAATGTTATATATATATATATATATATATATATATATATATATATATATATATATATATATATATATATATATATATATATATATATATATATATATATATATATATATATATATATATATATATATTATGTTCATACAACCCAAAAACTTATTTATTTCTGAAAATACATAAATGTTCTCTGTTTAAATTAAATTGAAAACTTTGTTGTTAAATACATGTATTACATTGAAATATATTTATCAAATAATATAATTCAACTAAAATAATATCATGATCAAATAAGTCCATTTTCAATCAAGTATTATTAAGAAATGAATTGAAATATTTTTATTTGTTTTTTTTTCATTGATCATTTTATAAAAGCATTTAAATTACACTAAGCAAAATAAACAACAATACAGCTCTTTGTCTTTAAAATTTGCTTTTCAACTGTTGGGCATTTTTAACATAATTCAATGCCTTTAAATAATTGATTGTATTAATTATAAAGTTTGGAAACAATTGAAAAATTTAATTAATTATACCAAATATTTTTACATAAAACTTATAAAAAAATAGTAAATTAAATAGCTTTATAATTTCACATTATTTGTAAAGAAAAATGCAGAAATAATATTATATATGAAAATTCTCTTAAAGCAAAAAAGTGTTCTCCAAACAAGTACAAAAAAAGCTTTCCAAAGTAAAGAGAAATGATCTTCAAAGAAATTGTTCTCATCTTATTGTTGTTTGGTTGCTCAAAAAACTTGTTCATGGGGCAATTATTTCACTAAACCCTCTCATTTTCTCTGAAATTGAGCAATTATTTCGGTTTATTGGCTTCATATCTGGTTATGCAGTTTTATAACAAAAAAACATATTTTTTTAAAAATTATATTTTTTATTTTTTTAAATTATGTTATGAATTAAACTTTATCTTACACTCAATTAAAAAAATATATTTGTGAAAGTGAAGTATATTTTTAAATATAACTTATGTAATTTTATTACTTAAAAATTATTTAAAAATAATGATCATTTTAGAGTTTCAATACTTGCATTTCTTTTGAAACGTTTTTTAGGATTCATATTATTCATGTACTTCCTTAAAAATTTAGTTATGTACTCGAATCAATACTTGAATCAAGTATTAGAATTTTTAAGTAAATAATATATTTTATTTAGAAACATTATTTTCGCTTTGCTAAATACAAATATTTTTGATTATATTGATAGTAAAAATATTATTGATTATATATTCATAATAAAAATATTGATTTATTTTATAGTACTAAGCATATTTTCCAATACTATTTTTAAAACTTTCCATTGTATGAAAATGCTGTTTATGCCTCTAAAAATACAAACGAAATTAAATTCTGTGGAACGACAGCTCATGTAGGACACAAGGCCTACAGTGACCACCTTTGTTTTTTGGGCCGAGAAGCCCTGGCGTGGGAAGTATATATCCCGATTAGATAGTAAGCCTAGGGATGAAAAGTCGATTTGACCTTGCCCAGCCAGAGGATCAAAACGCGGAAATGTGCCATGGAAGCTTGAAACGCTAATGCTAAGCCATCAAGTTCTCTCTAAAGATATATCTATATTATAATTTACACATTGAGTAACATTTCAAAAAAAGAAATTTGCTATTAAATTAAGGAAATTTGATTAAACTATATTGTGTTACATTTGACACTAATCAAATGTCAACACAGACATTAGTTGATATTTATCTGATATATATATATATATATATATATATATATATATATATATATATATATATATATAAATATTGGATACTTAATATTTGAAATTTTGTCTATGCAGATACTCTTCAGGGGAATTGTACGAGTTTTTTAGATCCAATATTTCAATATTTGTTGCATGTTAGAAAAGTCTGTCGTACTACTTTTGCATAGGTAACCATATCCTCCCTGAAGAAGGCATGGTACCTATGCTTTTTATTATTTTTTCATATTTTATCTTATCTATTTTCGTTATATTTCAATATATATTTTTGTATTTCTAATTATATATATATATATATATATATATATATATATATATATATATATATATATATATATATATATATATATATATATATATATATATATATATATATACATATATAGATATATATATATATATATATATATATATATATATATATATATATATATATATATATATATATATATATATATATATATATATATATATATATATATATGATATGTATATATATATATATACATATATATACATATATGTATATATATATATATATATATATATATATATATATATATATATATATATATATATATATATATATATACATATATATATATTAATAACATTAGTTCCATAGTTTGTGTAATTTTAAATATCCATTGTTTTGCATGTCTTTTAAGAGCCAAAAATTTCGAAGTTACATAATGACTGTTTAAATGATATATTTGCTAATATGTATACAAAAGCTATAGGACATATATTAATACATTTAAATTGAGTTACTCCATTTTATGCAGCTCCTATAATTTACAAAATCAAGTACATTGAAATTTACTTGTTCGAATTGTATACTTGAGAACACATTACTTAATTAAAGAACCAACGAACGATATATTAAATATGATTCATCTATCCTATGATTTGATGCTGGAATAGTGAGGAAAGATAGGAAAATATTTAGTTCCGTAATAAATAAAAGAAAATGATTGATCATTATGAGTTTGTCTCTATATTTTATCCATTTTCTGTGATTGATAATGAAGGACTTGATAAATGATTGCTGCACCATCTAATGATTACATTGGCTATTAACCATGTGTATATTTATTACGATCTAAACTTTCAGAAATTCTGAACAATATTTTTAGTTTATAAAGTATTTAAGAATTATGTGTTTTTATTTACAAATATCAAAATAAATTAGCAATGCATTTCAGTTTTTTTTAAGAAATAATTTCTGTTGCAATAATTTGCATGAAAATTTAAAACACTCGGAATAGTTTATGTTAGATATTTATGTATTATGTATTTATGTATTTCCCAAACACAGTTATATTTATTGCAGTAATATTTGCAAATAAATAACATTAAGCATTATTTTTATTATGTTCTTTTAAATTAACTTTGTGAGTGAAAGGAATTTAATACGCTTGTTAATATTTTTTTACTTATATTTTTGTTAAAGTGTAGAAAATCTGAGAATGACAAAGCTGAAAGCTAAAAGTTATAACTGATTTTTAATATAAATAAAGAATTTAATCTAGTTTTATGCAGAAAATTTCAATTTGAAGAAAAAATTTAATTTAGATTTTTAATATAATTCTTAAGCATTAAATTTTAAATTGTAAAATTTTGATATTTTCTAAGATAATTTTTACGAATAATGCATAAACTATCACTTGAAGTAAGCAAAAATAACTATATTTACTTTAATAATTAGATTAGTTCTTTTAAAATAAAGAATACGGAATTGATATAGAACATTTGCACAATCCCATTTAAAATTATGAGATGTTTTTTTAAAAAAATCTTTGTATTTAACTAATATTTTTTTATTAATATAAAAATTATATTTAATAAGATATTGATCTGCAATTCACATGCTTATCAACTTTTTACATGGAACAGGATAATCTAGGATACTTCCGGAAGAAATTTTGATATTTTGTTGCTGACCTTTAGTGACAATTGCAAAACTTTGATTTAAAACTCTTTCATGTCCATAGATTTCTAAAGTTATTAAATAAAATGTTTATTATAAAATGTCTGACATTTTCTAGAATATGTCTAATTATTAAAATATTTTCAATATTTTTGAAAATTTTACTATGAAATATAAATGTATGACCACAGATCTAATATCTAAAATGCTGAAAAATCGTTTTATTTTTTCAAACAGAAACAGAATTCAAATGTGATTCCTAATTTCTTAAAGCCAAGAAATTATTTTGTATTTTAATTTAAAAAATGAACTGTCCAATGTTGGAGAACACAACCATTTTGTAATTAACTGCTTAATAATTTTATTTTTCTGCAAAAAGGAACTTATATGTTAGATATTACGGTTTTCAAAGTTCAATATTTTATTGTTAGTTTACGTTTTCGTTCACAGTTGTACACCTAAAATGTCATAAATTTCTTTATACTCAGTACTTTTTGATTGATTAGTACTGGTCAGCAATAAAGAACTACGAGTTTTGTCATTTTTCATTAAAACAGAGATTTATTAAAAAGTTCACATTTATTACTAAAATATCATCTCAGTTTTGCTACTTATGAAACATAGCTTATAATCTTTTTTATGGTGGCTTTTTTATACAGCTTTTGCAATAATTCATACTATGAAATTTCTTAGTAGAAATAATATTTCTGAAATGGATCGTAATTGAAACAATTGAATATAATTTAATGATCAACTCGATTTCAATCCAGTTTTTAAAAATCCTTCATACAAATACGTATTAAGATTAATTTTTTTGAAAATTATCATTTGCAACTTTTTATATTTAATTTGCGTAATTATATACATTTCTGCAATTAGATGAAAAATATTTTTACATTTTTATTTGTAAAATATGGAATTAAAGATAGAAATGTTTTCTTGTTATTATGCAGTTCTATAAGCTTAAGAATAAATGTTTAGATTGTAATATAAAAATATAATTATATCCTCTCTTCTATTTAATCAGTTTTTTTAAACATTTATGTTAAAAAAATATTCTTATACCTTTTTAATTTTTAATGAATAAGATATCATACTTTTGTGAAAACTTCTATTTTTCTTTTAGACTTTTCAATATCTCCGATGGAGAGTTTACCAACATTTTGAAAATGTAGTTATTAGAAATATAATGTAATATCATAAAAAAAATTATACAATTCCAAAAAAATTGATCAAAAATCAAAAATGAAGAATATATAAAATTTACGGCTACAAATACACTTATCATAATCTTTATAACAGAACAGTATCTGGCAAGTGATGTACTAATAAATCAATTAAAAATGATAAGATGTTATGAATTGATGATACATGTACACATGTTATTAAAACCATTTATATTAGGATTTGCATGAGGTATGGTTTTAATTTTCTGCTAGTTAAATGGCAACATTGCTTTCACTGGATTAGTATATTTAACAATTATTTTCAACCGTTTGTAAGAGTTAAATATGAATTTGAACACAATATGTTTGAGACTTTAAACTAAATATTAGATTAAATAAATGTATGTGCTGTAAAAGCCTTTAATTACATAAACTTGATATGTTAGTAATTTCTAGCTCTAACTTTAGATACAAATTTACAAGAATTTATATCTCTGTCCATTTACTTGGTCTTCTTTAAATTTTATACAAATCCAAGGATAACAAAGGATATCTTTGTATATGAAAGAAATGATGGCATAAATGAAAACATTATTGTGTGAGTGAGAAATGAGCATAGAATACGCAGCATGGCAACTATGTGACAACGAAATTTTTTGCGAACATTTAATAGTGAGTAATCCATACTGAAGATATTGTGTTATTGTTACTTATGGCACTTGGACAAGCCAACCTTGCTATGCTATTGGTAATAGGAATTTAAATCAGTATGGTGCGTCTTTCATTTAACCAGAGTACCACGAAGGGGAAAGTGAGACTTTACTCTAAATTCCTCCGATAGATGGCAATACTACAGAATCCACTTCCTTAATTTTGACATTGATCTGGAGGTGGAGGAATTTTCTTCAGATCATTAAAACCATGGTAACTGCTCAACGGAAAATATTGTTATTCTCAGTAACTTTTTATACAAATGCAAGTAATATTTGTTTTATGAATGGCTCGGAATGTTTTTTTACACCCAATATGTTAAAGATAAGTGCCATGTTTTCTCTCAAAGTTGCCATTACAGTGTAAGCAATTGTCTCATAATGCAAAAGTTTTCGTTGCAACGTATATTAAATTTGTAAAAATATTTTTGCTGTTCTGTGATGTTTCAACTGTGATTGACTTGTTCGTAAAATCATTTTTATTTCAAGCACAATTATAGATATTAATTTAATGTACATAACATAGCTTTATGATACTAAAAATTTAGCAGAACAATTTTATTTTTGGGAACCTTCAGGAAATTCTGTCAATGAAAAATAAATTAGATTTAAAGATGATCTTTTTAATTCATTCAGACTTTATTTGTCTTACATTCAAGTGATATTGATTATCACGACATAATAGAGAGAAATTCTGATGGAATACTATCTATCAGATGTTAGCAACTTAGTATTTATTCTTCTTTATAAAATTCAATTATATACCACAACTTTTATAGATATGTCTTAAGTTGAAATTTTACTTCTTCAGTAATACTTATTATGTTATTTTTCATTCTGGTAAGTGATATTAAATAAATTTACTTTTTAGACATTTGTTTACTATTTTGAATAAAACATTGGGATTCCTGTAAATAATTTAAGAACGAAATATATGTGGGGAGTTTTTTTTAATGCCAATTTTTACATAAAAATTATCATTTATTGAGTCCCTATTTTGGAAACGATTTTTATTGAAAACTGCAATCGAGATAGTTTGAGTATATTTATGCTACAATTATATACATTAGTGTCGTTTGTTCATATTTATGAGTCAAGAAATATTGTAAAACTATGCTACAGTTAAATGATGCAAATTTTTTATCTAAATTTTGAAATTGCTTACTACGTTTCACTTTACCTTTTTTTCTTTTGAGATAATTACATAAAAATTTTCAAAAATTAAAATAAATTTCTGACTCTTATATTTTTGACTAACTCCCTATTTTAAAACAATGAGTTTTTTTTCTAATTTAAACATTATTGTAAATGTTTCACCTTTTTTTGAGCATTCTAATTTGGTTAAAATTTTTAAATGTTTCTTCAGATATTCTTTAATTTATTTAATTTATTCTTATTCTATAATTGTAAGGAGAAAGAAAATTGGATCCTTTTTGGAAGAAATATTTTGGTGAATACATCATTTTATTTTATAGGAAGTTTCAATTTCAGTTAAGGCAGTAGCATTTAAAATTTAATGCTTTGAGACCCTATTCCAATGAGCAGCGGGATCTTGATAGCAAGTTACAACAATCGTTCTTTCTCGTCCTCGGAAGATTAAGGGTTATTTATTTATTCAGTCAAAAACTGTTTTGCTGAGAGGGGCTTTCATCATACTTATGGTATAATGTCCCACTTTTAATGAAAATATGGTGTCGAAGTACATGCTGACTTTACAGCTTGAGTATATTTTAGAGTTATTGTCTTTGGAGAATTTAAAAATAAGCAATCGATCACTTATGTAAAATCCACCTTAACTAACTTGTTAAATAATTAAACTATTATATGAAAATGGAATACTGATTAAGTTTTAGTATGCATTTTGTGTTATTTTTTTATTTTATTTATTAACTATGACATCACAACACTTATTTTAACATGTTTAGATACTCAAAGTTAGATGAAGTTGAAATATTAAATACGCTGCTGTCCAGAATTAAAATCTTAACGAGTGAATTCCAATACTGTTAATAGTTTCTGATAAAATTTGATCTAATAATATAAATACAAGGATGATTAAGATAATAATCCACAGAGTTAACTGCAAACCAGAAGTGGGACATTACTTTTGAAGATTATTTTTCGAAAAACTTAGTCTAAATATTTTAAATAGATTCAAAGTTACAAAAATGGTGACTTTATTCTTTTACGACTTATTTCGTTATTCAGTGTTGTGAGAGGTGAAGTTTGTTATTTGTGTTTTATTTCAAATATCATGAAAAATAATGAGATTGAATAGTATAAAATCTGCATTAGTAATAAACATACGACAAATTGTAATATCTAGACTTATTTCTAAATAATAAATTTGCTTTCTAAATAATTAATTAATGCCTACCTTAATTGAAAAAAAAATCGTTGAACATTGTAATATTGCAATAATTAACATTGAAAATATAATATTAAAAATGTTTGGTTAATATCTATTCATCCACATTACCATTTAATTACCAAGATATAGTTATTGTTCATTAAATCCAATGGTAAATAAAATCTCATATGGAAAAATAATTCTTGTTAAAAGAATACTAGAAGTAATTACGGAGAGTTTTTATAATTGGAAAACATTTGCATTTTAATAATTTGATTATAAAAACATACAAACAGAAGTAAACTGCTAATTATATTGCATGTCCAATGTATGATAGTGATATCACAATATCTATAAAAATGTCGTTCATTGATTTTTGTAGGGAAAACTGTAATTCAAAGAGAAACTTCAGAAATCTGGTTCTAAATATGTAGAAAAAACTTGAAGGTTTGAAAAATAAGTTTGACTTATAGACCCCATGGAATATCATTAAGATAATTGCAAAAAGAGAGTTATAAAATTCTTAGCCGATTATAAATTACCTTTCATGATAAACAAGACATTCTTTTCTTCATTTTCATAGCATAATTTTTATTGTTAAGTTCATACTTTAGTTAGAAATATATCACAGTAATATGATGAAAAATAGTCAGCAAATAAACACCATTACAAAAAATAAAATATAATTAAGAGAAAAGATGATTTATCTTAACTATTATGTTAAAATATCTCAAGACAATTTTCTCTGATATATTTAGAAACAGAAATAGTGCCACTTTCTACAGAGGATCAAATATTATAAAAGTTTTTGAGAAATTCATTCTTCTAATGAGAAAATGAGAATGTTTCTTTTAATTGGTTCTTTTAATTAAGGTTTCTTTTAATTAATGAATGTAATTCATTTGAAGGGCAGAAATTCTATCTTAAAAATACTTCACCATTCTTAATACTCTTAAATATTGATGAGTCTAATAAAACTAATATTTTTATAAAAAAAAACTTTAAAATTATAAAATTTTATGCTTGAATTAAAATTTTTTATACATTCTTTGAAACTTATTATCTTTACCTTTTACTGTAGAAAAATCGGACTTTATTATATAATTTTTCTGTAATTTTCATAATAAAAATTACTATTTTGTTATATGAAATATCTTAGATTTAACAATATGGAATTTCGATTAAACTATCTTAATAAATTTATCCTGTTTTTAAAATAGTCATCTATTTTATCATGGGAGCCAAATGATTTTAATAAACAATATTAGATTTCGAAAATATATTTTGCACAATCTTTTGAAATATCTATATAATATTTAATCTAATACTTATAATGAGCACAAACATCACAATTATTTTAAGCATATTTAATGATGAATTTTCGTCTCTATTTAATGTTGAAGTATTTATTTAACTGTTTGAACTAACAACTTTTAATTAATATGTGTGTTTTATTGAACGTTTTAAGAGCTGTTTCTCATTTTAGCATTGATTATTCCCATGCAGACAGTAGAAAAATACATTTTCCAGATCGTGTTAGTTAATATCAGCTAACTTATAAGGGTGAACGAAATAACGATGTTCCGTCATTTCTTTTTCCCAGTTAATTGGTAAAAGAGGAGGGTGAATTCCCAGAATAAAAAAGGTTATAAACGTGCTTAAAAAGTTCTCTTGTGCTAAAAAGAAGAAAAATTTGGCGCGAACATAATCAATTTTCTTAAATGATTAATTTTAAAAGAGCCGCCAACTACTTTTCGACTTAAAGAAGTTTCTAAAGACACTTTCCACTTTTATAAAGATAACTAAATAAAGAATGTTATATTTCATTTTTGCAGCCCGGTTCAATGTAAAAAAATAAAACAAGGTATATTAATTAAGGAATTTGGGTAAAATCAATTATCCACTGCATTTTCAGTAATTACTCTAGTTTTGGAATCTTTTCTCCTATACTGTAGATTGTTGTTGGACTATTATTTACGTGAATTAACTTTTTATTTGATTGGAAATTAATACTAAGTCACTAAGGAGATAAGTGCGTTTACTAGGAGAAAAAATATAAAATATTTAAATGTTTTTATTTTAAATTTTCAAATAATAAATAAATCATAGATAGTAAGAAACTTGAAATCAATAATTGAACTGACAAGAATTTTTCTTATGTATTGTGATCCTACTTTAAATAATTATGAAAATATTATCAAAAGTATCTGTTTTATAAAAAAATAAGTTAATTTACTATAGTGTAATTTTGCTAAATATGAAATAATTTTATTGATGTTAAGCTTTAAAAATTATGTAAAACCTCAAAGCAATAGTTGTATACAAATCAAGAATTTTACAAAGAGACAGTATATTTTGATATAAATTGAAATAATTTAACTATAATTCGAATTAAAATATTATAAAGTATGGATATTTTAAATAAATATTTTTATTGCTCTATATATTTTTTTTGTTCTTAAGACATTATCACAAATTGAAGTAATGTTGATTGAAATTAAAATAACCTAAAAGAAATAATTTTATAAAGAAAGTCTTAAAATGTCATAATGATGATTTTATTAACAATTACTTTTTAAACTGATTTGTGGTGCCAAAATTTCTTTTTAAAACATATTTAAAGTGGAAGTAATCTGTAACTTCATATTAATTAAATTTAATTTAAACGCAAAACAACTTCAAAATAAATTATATAACCATTAAATGTATTTTCTATCATTATAAATCTAGCAAAACATGAAAAATTATGTTTAATTAGCTCAATTAAAAATACTTTACGTTAAAAGTTTATGATTGTTTGCTAATTCATGCTGTTTCATGGAGTGTTTTTATTTTATTAGTGAATCAAAAGTCAATATTCATTCATATAAGTTTATTTTTTCTAAACGAAAGATGATTAAGAAAATGGAATGAATTATTTCCTTTGAAGCTCATTTTTTATTTATATTGCGTTAAAGTTTTCAAATGGAAAAAAAATAATTTAATTTAAATTAAGAGTAATCATAGCAATAAATAAATTATTTCTATTGATATAAAACTTGTTCTAAGTCAAAAACGTGAAGAATTGGGTTTTATTATAAAATTTGGTAACACAGTATTTTTATTAAATTTTTATCGTCGATTATTCCCGTTAAATGTTACTAACGTATTTGACATAGATATATACGCACAGTTGTAAGAGATAATAAACTCAAAATGCGAAATCATTTAAATATGTACAATTTAAATACATGAGTATTTATACACGTTATGTAAAATATAAACTACTCTATGAATATTTTCCATGATACTTTTTTGAATCGTGTATTTTGAAATGAAAAATAGCATTTAATTAATTTTATTTTAAATTTACTTGATAAACATTGATATTCTTTTTTCATTTAGAATCCAAAAGAAATATTATTACTATAAGGGAGACTGACGTTTTTGTGTAGTTCATAACACCACTTCTTGTGTTTTAATGCATATTCTCGTAATTGTAATTTCATTCGTAAGTGTGTGTCCCAAACGTGTTACTGTAAACTCTAAGAAAATTTTTAATATTGTTATGGTAACATCTCTGCAACAAAATTAGTTTAATAATATTCAGTTCTTATTTTGGGTAATTATATTTCAAATTAATATCACTAGGTTATTGAAAGTATACATTATCTTTGTATAATATATAAATAAAATATGATGACTTTAAGTGGGCAATTATAGTTTACTTGAAAATTATTGCATTTAACTTTGAAATTATTTATTGATTTTTTGGAATACTTTAATTCTTAATTTATGCTTAATTACATCGAAATATATATTTTTAAAAATTAATAAAATAAAGTTTTGAAAGTCATTAATATTAAAATACAAGCCTAATGGGAAAAATATACTTAGATAAATAACGTCACTAAATTTTAAAATATTTAATTCCTAATTTGTTTTAAAAATTATTTAATCAAATCTATAAATCTACGTAGGAAATATTTAGTGGTATTGATGCAAATACTTAAAAATATTTTCTGAATATATATAATTATGCATGCAATTTTTCATGTGTAGAAGTAACTCATCCCGCATAATTTAAAGCGTGAAATGGAATATAAAAAGGGAATTTAAATTAACAATTACAATAATAATTATATTTACAAAATAATTTATGTTTACACATTTTAATATGACATATGTAAATATGTAATGTTAATATACAGAAATACTTGATCAAAACAATGTTTTCGCATGAATAATGATATATCACTTTAAAATCTATATTATGTCTTGTTTCAAAATTATATGGACATATAAATCTATTATTCATTTATTTCTCAAAAATGCATAATACAAGAAAATTTCTTTCAAGTAGATTAAAATATTTAATTTGAAATAAAATATATTTGAAAGCTCAGCTTAAATTAGGAGATTCTTTCCAAATTTTAATTGTATGTTAAAGCATATGATAAGTCAAAATGATTATATGTTTGAAGGTACAATACTTGTTTAAAAGCTAATCAAATTGATTTAATTATCTTTTATTATTTGAAGATTATTTTGAAAATTTTTTGAAAAAAAAAACTAAATGGTCATGAATAAGAATTTTTTTAAATTTCTAAAAGGTATACATAAATTTACTAAAACATTAACACAGAGCATAATTAATTACGTCATAATTAACAGAATGACAATTTCTTCATTAGTTTCAAAATTAGAAATGAAAGGAATTTTTAAAAACATTTTTCCTTCCGCGCTAAAAAATATCAAAGTCCTTTTTCCTTCCTTTTATTTTTCTACAGATTTACTTTAAAATATAGCGTTGTTCTCTACTTGAATTTAGTTGTTCGCGCACCAAATTTAAATAAATTACAAAACATTTTTAAAAGTGATTTTTTTTCTATTTTAGATATTTATTCTCTAAGTAAGTTACGTCTATTTATAATATCTAGAATGAATTAAGAAACATTTAAAGTTAAGAAGTTTCAGAACGTAAATTTATTGTTTGATGAAATATCATGTTTATTTAGTTTATTGTACGGTTTTTATAATCTCAATATTTTAATAAAAAAAGCTTAGTGAAATTATATATAATATAGCTGGTAATTTAAATATTTAGTAATATTTATTTTTTTTATCTAAGCTTGATTGACCTTAATCCAATTTACTTTATTTAGCTGTATGTTGAAGCAAAAAATTACTTCTTTATATCAAAATTATTTTTTAAATTTTTATTTCTACAGAATTAAAAACAAATATTTTTTCATGAACCGAATCCATTTATTCATTCATTATACGCAAAACTATTAATCTATTTGAAGAAACAAACTATCAAATAATCAAAAATTACAAAATTAAGACTTGAACAATTAATATGTAAATTTAAATTCGAATTGTTCATTTGAATGTTTTAAGGCAAGTCTTAATACGTTTGTGAGAAGAACAAGATACAGATGTCTTATTTTTTCCATTTTAGCTTATTTCTGTGACTTTATGAAGTTTATTAAACTATAAGAATATAAATTAATTCTCAGTAAAAAATGTTAGACATATTATCATTAAATAGCAATATAAATATTGCAATTCATTGAAGTATATTAAAATATCAGCTATACTAAATATTTAAGCAAAAATTCTCATGTGATTTAAACAAAAAAAACAGACAATAGAAGTTCCTAAGGTTAGTATAATTAATTATAAGAAGCTCTTATTTAAACAAAAAACTGCACACACTAAAAGCTTTTGCTTCTTAAAGAAGCAATAAATGTATTACATGTGGTGGTAAATTAGCCTTATTTTTTAAAATATTGAAGTATTCCATTAAATTCATTTATTAAAATTTGTTAAGATGTCATCATAAAAGTACGTTAACCTCACTTACTACTTAAACGTATACATTTATTTTAAATAAAACTATGACAGTTTTGGTTACTTTTCAATAAAATAAATGATTTTCTTTTACAAATGTAAGCAATTGGTAAATTTGTATTCAAAATAATAATAATAATAAATCGATAAAGTCAAGAATAGGTTATAATTAGCTTTTTAATCTTTTTTTCTAATTTAGCACTTCGGTCATAATTACTGTTATTATATAAGAAAATTGATAAGAAACAATGTGTACTTTTTTCAGCTACAATAATGAAGTATGCTTAAATTCTTGATAAGAATTTGAATTTTATTAAAACAAAATAATTTATTTATCGTTTCTTACAGACAAAGTAGTACTTATTTTCATATCATCATAAGAAAAATGGAAGAAAATTTCTTTACATTTTTAATGACTTAAATTTGAACATCACTCAAAATTTTAATATCATAATAATTTTGTTTAACAGCCTAAATGTGTTTTCAATTATTGGACGCCTATATACATTACTTTATGATCTTGAATGTTGATTACTATATATCTGTTGTTGCTGTATAATGTTCAACTACTAGGACTTCCGTTTTCAGTACTACAAAGGGCGAAAGGGCTGGGATACCTAGTAAAAAAATTCTAAAATTTATTTATTTATAATTTATCTTATTTAGCTATAAAATGATTTATAGGTATGAAGGATATCTTAATATATTAAGTTTTATATAAATAATTTTGAAGAAATGATTATATTGTAAATAATTTTGTTTTATTATTTATTTTATTTATTTTGTTTTATTATATATATTCTGTTGCTAACAATCATCTAACACGAAATATTTAATTAAAAAAATTTAATTATAAGATCAAATAGATTATTACAATCGACACGACTTCATAGGTTCTTAGAAAGTTTTATGAATGGGACATTTTGAAATAATTTCAAATATGTCAGCAAAGAAAATGTCTTAGTTTTGTCTTTAAAATTTTCATAGTTGTAAAATAAAGCAATTAATAATATGAAAGCAATATTTAAACTGCTGCATATAAATTGTATAATTATTATTAATACTTTGTGTGCTGTAATTACTTTTTATAAAAATAAAATATTAAAGCGACTTATAAATTTACCGTTATTTAATGTAACATAATAAAGATATATTTAGTAAATATGAAAAAAATCATTTTTGCTTGCGTTATAGGCATCTAATTAGAATGAATATGTTCTTTTGAAATGAGTTTGATTAGATCACAGCCAAAAAACATTACGAGCTAAGAAAGCTTAAAATATAAAACAAAACTACAAATTTATTAAAAGGGTAAATCACTATATATAATGATTGGCTTAAGAAAAACAACGTAATTCCATAATCTGTATTAAACATTGAACGTATTTTTTAATACAAATGTCAAATTTAAATATCTTTTATTTATTAAAAAATATTATGTTTTAAAAATATGTGTTATAGAAAGTACACAAAACAAAAGGATGAAAGAATGCGAAAATTTCTTTAATATCAATTTAAAATAAACAAATAAAACATTTTGAAAGCATTTTTGAATATGAGGCCGGTTTGAACGACTTTTTAAATAGTTTTCCTTATAATTGTTACGATTGTAAATCACTGACGTCTTTCCAAATTTAATTAACTTTTTCACTGTCTACATTAAAAAAAATTACTTTTAGATCTAGAATTAAAATTTTAACAATATTTATTTTTAAACTCATTCTAATTCATAGAAATAAGCAAATATTTTTTAAATTTATCAATTTCATTATTGTTTTTTAATTCGCATATTGTATCAATTATATCATATCAAATTATGGTTTAATATAATAACAGCAAAAATTAAATAAAATATCACTTTAAAATTCTTTGAAAAACTTTACAACTTAAATAGAAAATTCCAATTGAATGAATGTTTTTTTATTATATGGTAGCCTATATACATGAAACATGAAGACGGACATTCATGCACACACAAAAAATATATATTTTCAAATATTTGAAGTCGAATGTCACTAAAACGTAACTTAAACATGTTTTATTATTTTACAGTTTTATTTAATTCATTAATTTATGATATTTTTATAAAAATCAGAATTACTAAAAAAAATATAGGAGTTAAAAAGTAAAACAATTTCTCATATAACATAAAATAATATAAAAAAATGAAAAAGAAATAGTTAAAAATATAAATATATTCTAATTTAAAATATAAGATTGTAATATGCTTAAATTTATTCAATTTTCTAATTCGAGTTACTTGAACTTTCCGATTAACAGTTAAAAATATAAACATTTTTAAAGCTATAACTGTGTAAATTTATTATGTGTGTATGCTTACATATATTAAATTTTCAAATTTAATTTTGCCTTTTTACTAAAATAATTACATTTAGAAAAATAATGAAATTATTTTAAGTACAATTCTATTTTTAAATAAGAAACTAATTAACATATCTGCTACAAATGACAAATCGAATCCTTTACTTAAAAATGAAATTTCGAAATTGCAGTTGAAAAATTATGACAAAGTAATTTAGTTCGTCAAAAAATTTACTCAAGAATAAATTCTTTAAAATTATTTAGAAGGGCACATACAATCAGAATTTGCATTTCTGTGATTAAAAATTGAATGGAGGACTATTTCATTACCATATTTTTCAAATTAATGCTGACAACATTCCTTCGAAAGCGAAATTGTTAATAAAGTATTCAACGGAAATTTCATTTTTCCATTTGAATAATGATTTCCTTTTAAAACTTATTTCTGAAACATTTCAAATTTATTGCTAAATTTAAAAAAATGTTCATGATTTAACCTTTTTGGTAAAACAACTTTAAATAGAAAAGCATTTTGCTTCCTTCATATTAATCATACTAACATTTATTTAAATTAAAATATTTTATTTAAAATATGCCTTTTCAATATTGTACATTTATTGGTAAAATATTTGTATGTGCTGTATGCATCGGGATCATAAAATTTTATACAATTTTAAATTTTCTTAGTTTTGTTATGTTAACTTAATATTTATGAGAAACTTTACTGTAAATATAATTTGTAAATACGTAAAGTAATTATGTTATTTTCATTTAATTTGCTTTTAAATAAATATAATTAATGGGAAAGAATAAATTATCTATCTTGCCAATTTAATTTCAAATGAAATGAAAGAGAATAACAAACTCAGAGAAATAGATTGCGGATTTTACTTTTCTTGTCCAAAATCTGTGATTGATGCGTATTAGTCTGGCCACCGCACTTTCAGATACTGTCTGGGGCATGTATGTTGGTTTGGATTCGACAACCATTCAACTGTCTCAACAGCTGTAACAGTTGTGGATCGCTTCATTACTCTGCACTTCTTCGGTCATCATTCCCATTAGATGCTTTTTCCCGCTTCTAACTTACCTCATCGAAAGAAAATTTGATGGCGTTTCTTTGACAGCTTATTTTCGGGAACCCGATTTCATGGAGACTACATCACTTACAACGAAAATAAATGTTGGTTTAGAGTAAATATCAACTTTATTATTGTGCTTTTCATACTATTGATGTGTTTCAAATTTGAAGGTAATAGTTTGTTTAATTGAAATTTATAAGATATCAGAGGTATATTAATAAGATGTTAGAGTTAAAGTAAAAGTAACAAAATTTAATGCTTATAAAGCTATTAAATTTAGAAGATTATGTAAAGTTAGAGTGTTGATGAAATAATTTCTTAATTTATTCAGGAATTAATCAAATAGTGATATGCTATAAAAATATGTCGGGTAAGTGTCAGCCAAATAAGTATCCTCGATAATAAATTTTTCAAGGTCGATTTTCAGGCAATGTCGAATCATCATTTCATCTATTAAACCCACTGAAAGGATGAAATGTAGAGTCGACCTTGCTCACACCGAGAATCGAATCTTGTGTTTTGGAAGCACATTCACTATGAAACCGGGCTTCAAAGTGTGGTCTCGAGTTGAAAAGTTTACTGTGAAGGAAATTTGGCATATGTAGCGAAATTAAATATTTCACTTCTTTATGTCAAACAAAAACGTTGAGTCATTTTCTTCTTAATTGGAGAAACATATTAAATATTTGATAAATTAATGGTTAAAACATGCTTTGGTTTTACATATATATATATATATATATATATATATATATATATATATATATATATATAGTATATATGTGTATATGTGTGTGTGTGTGTGTGTGTGTGTGTGCATTTGTTAGAATAAATATATAAATTTTTTGACTTTATATTATTACACTTTTTCTTTATCCAACTTAATATAGTTTCTATATCTAAAATAAGCCTAAAAATATTTTTTTTTGTTTATAAATTCAAATTTTGTTTATAAATTAGTTTATCTAATAAAAGAAAAAGTTATGTAAAAAATGGTTAACAAATGAATAGAAAGGAACTCTCTGTTTGATATGAAAACAGGAAACGTTTTTCTGCTGCAATCACACTGTTTCCTTGACAACGTTCGAAATATATTTGAGCACTCCTGATCTTTACACTTGCTCTACAGCCAAAAATTGCAATTTATTTCATATAACACATTATGTTATTGAATAGTTGTTGAAAATTCATTTAAGGTTTCCCAAAGTATTTTACAAATGTAACTATTCAAATAACAAAATAAAATAAGAATATAAAATGCAAGGATAAAATAATAAGCATTTTATATGATATTCCTACATTATTAATTCTTTTTGTCAAAAAAGTTTCTACATATTACGATATATTTATTTAAATGAATAAAAATATCTGCTATTATTGTATTTGCATATGATTTATTAATTAGAATTAATAATAAAATTTTCATTTGTTCGTATTTAAAAACTGTATATCAAGTTTGAAGAAGATATCATATGTTTAATGGAAAGATCTTTTTAAATTTAAATTCTCTCAAGTAGAAAAAACACAGTTATTGGTTTTATTGCATTTTACAGTATAAAATATTTCACATTTTGTGTATTTTGCGCAATCATTTTTACATTCACTGAAAACATAAAAAAACATACATTTGTGCGAGTCATCCCTGGCATCAAGCAGATTGTCCTGGAAGATTCCTTGTTTGCGATAGATTTGTTCAGACAACAATTTCTCGATTCTTCAGTGGACACCTGAAAGGCCCTTCATTCGAGAGATTTCTCAGGGTGCCCCCAATTTTTCGTAAATTTCAAAATGAGCCTGCATTTCAGGTACATGTCCTTAAGTGCTTGGGGTTGTCTTTTGAGAACCTTTATGGCCTCCTACGTTTGTTTTCGACTTTCTGAAAGGAAATGGCCTCGTGTTGTCACATTTTTAAAATTCATGTTTAAAATTTAACAAAGCTTTATATGTTATGAATCTATTAACTGAAGAAATTCTTTCAAAAATTCAAATATTGCTTCCAAAGTTTTCTCTTATATTAACATTAATTATATACTTTTAAGACTATCAAAATTTTAATATTATATGAGTTTTATATTTGTATTTACTCATTACATTAAATAATTTTATTCTATTTTTAAATAATGCAGCAATGTAGTTTGGAACTTTTCAAATCATATTTTTTACGAATTTATCTTACCGAAATCAAATGAAAGACAAAATTTTGCAAATAAATATAATTATTACTTCTAAAAAGTTATAGTTAAAATTTCGAATCTGTAAAAAAATTTTTATTAAATATTTAAAACATTCTTTAAATGTATTCATTTACAAAGATTTTATCGTGTTCAGGATGTATTTTAAAATACATTTCATTTATATTTACGAAAAATTCAGTAGTTTCTAAGAGCTGTTTCCACGTGTCAGAATATTTAAATTAATAATTATATTAAAACTAAATTTTGTATTTAGATTTTTAATGTTAAATCATAAGCAATGTTTCGTGTTTTATTAGGTTACTTGAGAATCATATTTTTAAAACTAAAAAGCATATATGCCAAAATTCATATGTGTCCGGATCACTTCACAATATCCCAGATAGAGCTAATAACAATTCACCTAGCCGCTATGGACATGTGCTACTATGAATGGTCTTCACGTTTGCTTTACACATTCTTGGTTATTTTCATTTTCAGATCTCTCTTCTATCGAGCGGTTTTTTTAATATTATAGAAAGTTGATTGCTTCGGTAAATGTTTATAATGGGGTAACCCTTGATTTCTTGGCGATTTTTTTACGCTAAGGCATGAATAACAGGATAGCCGTTACGCAAAATTTAAACTAAGATGGATTAAATTTAATTGCCAAATTTTTCTCTAAACCAATAAGTACCCAGTTCCACATTGAACCTGATTGCATTTATCGCAGAATGCTGAAGAGTTAATTCATCAATTGGGGAAAGTTTAAGTGAAATTTCTACAAGACACTGTCATACAGACTTATCAATGCATGGCACCAGGTCAAAATTTGCTTCTAAAATGCATGCGGTAGGCATATTGCTGATATATTCATTTTGTATTGGAGGAACTCAAAAAAAATTGAAAATTTTTTAAATTTTAATTGCTTATTTTTTGTGTAATTTTTCCACATTTAGACATTTTGTTTTCAGTATATGGATCCTTTTGGTATAAAGTTTGTAAAAATTTTTGATTTTAAATCACGTTAAATAATGTAATTATAATTTGGTTATTAGTTTATGATAAATTAATATAAAAATGAGAAAAACATTTAAATTTGACAGATATTTAATATATAAAGGAAATTTTAATAAGATTTTTAACATTTCGTTAAATGTATTCTAAAATTATAAAATATATTATATAAAATTGAAAAAATTAAGATTTTTCTAGGGGTTTTTAATTAAAACTAAGTAGGAATTAAAAGATATCTGCAATTAATTTTAATAATTATCGTTCATTTTCTTACATACTTTCACAATTTCTTTTATTATGTTTTTACTTGCCAAAATATTATTTCAATGCAAAAACAAACGTTATGCAAAATATACTTTTATCGATTGTTTAGAACTTGAATGTCTTTATTGAAACTCTAAATTGGTAGAGGGCTCATATATTTTCTTATTTAAATTTAAAATTATATTTTGAAACATCTAATCGAACACAATATTTATAAATAAAAGTTTCACCAATTTTAATTTTATAAAATCTTGAATCAATTTATATATTTACCTGAACAATTATAATTTGATTCTTTAATTGCAAAGTGAATTTATAAAATTTAATATATCTATTAAATTTCAAAATGAATATTTTCCAGAAGTTCACGAATCTTCTTTTCTTCTCAGCAAATGCATCTTAAATAAAGTTTGCAAACGCAGAATCCTTAATATAAAGAAAGACATGGAGTTTTGGTTCTCGAAGATTCTAGTAATCCTTTTATACGTTTCTACAATTTTTCTGCCTTCGCATTCAATAACTTACAAATTTCATCAACGAAAGACATTTTTATGGGGCAGGAAATGAATCGAGTTATATTTCCTCAATACCTCCAAACAACATTACCTCGACATCGCTAAGCGACTGTTTTTACGACGTAAGACAGTTAACAGCATTCCAAAATCCCTGCAAAGAAAGGCAGAAATGTTTTTCAGGTGATTTAAAAAGACGTAGTTTAACAAAGTTGAATCCTTTGGACTACGGGGCATTATTAAGAGGGACGCAGCGGAGGGTGACAAAATAAAATCTACAGAAACACAGATATCGAAATTTTTTCACTATTTTATAAGGTAGAAAATGTTTTCCCCCCAACAATCGCTTTCATATTGTTACAGTTATGTAGTCTCTCCTATAACAATGTTTCAGCCTTTCCTGTTAGTGCGACTGTTATGTGGAATTGTCCCGAGACCTTCCCCTTAGTTTTCTTCCGTCTTCGTAGTTAAATCGATAAAAGCTCTTCAAAAGTTACAATAAGAGGACTTGAGAAAATATCATTTATTTTCAATATTAAGAAAACGTGGCCTTCGAGGAAAAAGCGGCAGAATCGTTTGTGTCGAAGAAACAAATAAAAACATGTGGGGATTGATATTAGAAAACTTGAGTGACAATTTATCTTTCGAGAGAGAAATATTGATGTATTTTTTATTCTATAAAAATAAGAAAGCGAACTGCTGAAATTTCTGAATTTATATTTGTTTTGAAACAAAAAAATATTCTAACTTTTTCAGCGGATTGTTTTATTAAATAGTGTGTAAAAGCATTGTAATAATACTATTCTAACTGAAACAATTGATAGAAAATTTACATATTATTCTTATATAAATTTTCTTTGTAATGTCTTTGCTTTCCTAGATTTAGGCGATTTCGTATATTTTTGAATATAAGAAATCCTCTACATCTAGGATATGCGCGTATTATTATTTCACACACACACACACACACACACACACACACACACACACACACACACACACACACACACACACACACACACACACACACACACACACACACACACACACACACACACACACACACACACACACACACACACACACACACACACACACACACACACACACACACACACACACACACACACACACACACACACACACACACACACACACACACACACACACACACACACACACACACACACACACACACACACACACACACACACACACACACACACACACACACACACACACACACACACACACACACACACACACACACACACACACACACACACACACACACACACACACACACACACACACACACACACACACACACACACACACACACACACACACACACACACACACACACACACACACACACACACACACACACACACACACACACACACACACACACACACACACACACACACACACACACACACACACACACACACACACACACACACACACACACACACACACACACACACACACACACACACACACACACACACACACACACACACACACACACACACACACACACACACACACACACACACACACACACACACACACACACACACACACACACACACACACACACACACACACACACACACACACACACACACACACACACACACACACACACACACACACACACACACACACACACACACACACACACACACACACACACACACACACACACACACACACACACACACACACACACACACACACACACACACACACACACACACATAATAATTTAAATAACATTATTATAATTAACTAGAATGTATGTCCTAAGTAAGGTAGAATATAATACATTTCTAAGATTTAATGTTAGGTACACAAATTATGGTCAAAAGTTTTATTTTAAAATTAAAACTTTTCTTAGAAATGTCAATTTTGAAAATCAAGATTAATTTTTTGATACACATTATTTTTTCTTTATCAAATTTAGAAAAATTTTACTCTTATAATAATTTATACTGCTAAATAAAAAATGATTGCTTTTAATGATTTAAAATATTATTATTTCATTTAAGTAATTTTAAGTAGAACGTGCTAAAGTAACATATTTCTTGTAACATTTATTGATAAAAATTAATATATTTTTAATTTATATTATGTATGGAGTTTTTAACAAAAAGTTTATTTACATAAGTTATTTTAAATGTAAATTCTTATCATCTAACATTTAACAATTACAAAATTGATTAAAAAACGTAATTATTAAATTAATTATAAAAATAATACGGTTCAAAAATCTAAATCCATCTTACATTTTTAAATGTCTTAAAGGAATTTAAATAGTTTTGAAAAATAAATGATGGCTCTGGACTCGGAAATTTTTTAAGATTTGATATGAAGATTTGAGGAACTACTGAAAAATCATTCATATTTACATTTGATTTGATGATTTGAGGAGCTACTGGAATATCATTCATATAATTACACTTGATTTGAAGATTTGAGAAAATACCAAAATATTATTCATAATTACACAATATTATTCATCAAAAATGTAAAATAAAGTTATTTTAGCAAATTAAATAAACATAAAAGTTTCTGATTATTTCTTACTAAAAACTGAGATTTATTTTTCTACTACAGTAAACTTATTATTAAAAAATACAATATTATTTACACATATTAAAGAAACATTTTTATTAGTGAATGTTAGTGAGTTTTTATTAGCTTTTATTTGTCTCTTTCAATGATAATTTTAATCAGTTTTAAATGTTTGTATGTGACATTTGATTCAAGAGTTTATAAATTCTAATTTTTACAAAAATTAAGCACCAGTTTTTTTGTTTCAGATAAACCACACAGGAATAAACCAGAAATTCCTCAAAGTAAGTAAAAAATATGTACTATATTTTAAGTTAACCAGTTAAATATATATTTTTCAAGTTTAAGAGGTGAATTTTTCAATATTCAACAACTATAAATTATCTATTCTTGTGGTTTTATATAAGCATTTATATCATGAAATGTAAAAATACTTAGTTAAGTTTTATAAGAGTGCATTGCAAATATTTTCAAAAACGTTGAAAGTTTGCGTTATTATCTATTTTTAACTTTATATGTAAGACATAAATGCTATTTTTTACTTTCATAAAAATAACATTGTGAAACATAGTAATATATGCATTCTAATAAGCAAAACTAATATTGTATTCATTTAAAATTAATTCTGTTTCTCACACGATTTCAAGCGGTAGATAATATTATAATTTGTTTATTGAAGTTATTTTGTGAAAATGTTGAAAAATATTAGATGGCACAATGTCCCTCAAGAGGAACAGTATTGCAAAATATTTCATTTTTATTAAAATTGAATTACCATAGTGTAACATAATGTGTCAGAAAATATGAGGTAATACATTATTAAGAAAATAATGCTATGTCTTAATGAAAATAAATATTTGTAAACACCTATTTCTATTAATATTAATACATGTTGTGTAATTATTAAGAAATAAATTAAGGAAATTAATGTGCAATTATTAATTACTAAATTAATTAATAAGTAATAAATGAATTAAATATTTTCATCACGAACTCATGCAAAATTTATCTCACATGGCATTTCCGGACTGTTAAATAACTGAAAATTTATGTTCAAAATACTTACGTATGTGTGAATAGGTAACTTTGATGGTTTCTACAGCATAACATAATGAATATTTTTGAACTGTTATGAAAGGTTTAAACAATTACACTATAAAATTATTTTAATTTAACCCATATAATGTGTGATGTATTAGTTTTAGATAGATTTATTATAATGAGAATAGTTTAAAAATTAAAATTTAGCAGTTACTAAATGTGAAAAAATTATTTTACAATTATATATAACGTAATAAATTTGCCAAATAGATAAATATTTAAATTTAAATATGAACGTCAAATTTAAATATAAATTTTAGTTATTTATTTAACAATAATATTAAGTATTATAAAAATATTTAATTTATAACCACATTATTTTTAATTCTCTTAGATTTTTAACATATTATAATAAATATTATAATTATACTTATTTAAATTAGATAAAAATCATGCACTTATTAATTTAGTGTCAATTTAACAATAATAGAATTTCACTAATTCAGAAGTGTTGTTCCTTTATTTACATTACTTTATATATTTATTCTCATGAATATTTATTCCAGGAAAAATCATTTATTAGTTTTACAATGCATACACATTTGGGAATAGCAAAACTAATTAATTTCAAACTTAAAATGCTTACTTCAAATAAATAATAAAAGTTGTCTTGATCAAAATATAAAATCCTCGTCAAAAATGTTCGTTGATTAAATAGAAAACAAAAAACTCACTTTATATACATTAGCATTTATATATTTTAGAATATATTTAGAAGAAATATTAATATGTCAACAATTGGATACAACCTATTTTTGAAATGCCATAAGCTCTGTTGATTTTGATATTAAATTTAAAATAATAGTTTAAAATGTCTGTTAAATTTTAAACAAATGTCAAGAATGTAAGTTAGAATTCAGAAAAATCTAGCAATACCTAGCGGCAGTTAACACATAGGGAACTATTTGATTTTCCTTCATAATTTCTTTTTCAGATATATTTTATTCACTTGGCGACGTTTCTTCATCTCTGAATCCTATTCCGTCAAGATCATATCATAAAAGAATAAAACAGTTACAAGGGGAAAGAATTCGGGAAAGAAATGACGGAATGGAACGCTGCAGAGTGAATATAAAATATGATAGAGATCACGAACCCAAAGGAGTTGACTTGACGTGTCGTTTTGTGAAGTCTCGTTGCAGAGATGATGTGGCCTTTTTTTTTTTCTTTTTTCTTCTTATTTTGCAGAATAACTTTATTCATGACTTTTGAATGCGATATTCGAATAGTATACCTTTCCTCGGATGGCTTTTTATGACATAATGCTATCATTGTGATGGAATCAATTCTATCCTTCTGTATCTCGTTGGAAGGGTGAATGCGAGTGAGAAAATATTCCGAATGCATTTATGCTTTAGTGTGGCGCGAGAACTTGTTTCCTTATTCTTCCAACAGTATTATGATCCCATGAAAATACAATCTAAGAGAAAGGGCAGAGATGCAGATAGTTTGCACTTGTTAAGTTTCTTCCTTTCGGCAGGAAGAAATCCTGCTTAAAATGTGAAAGCAATACATGAAAAGAATTCTTTATATTCTTTCAAAAATGCTTCCTGTTAAGCATACAGTGTTATAACATAAGAAGTATTCTGAGTAATGTGTGAATTTTTTATGCATTTTTGCTAAAATGTAAATGTCACAGAGTGTCTGGAATTTTTTATCGTCTCATTTCTCATTTTTTTCTTACAGTAAGACATTGTTTTGAAAATTAAAAAAATCTACTATGTGAATAGCGTTTGTCATAAATCTAGAATAGTAAACATGTCGAACAAATGACTTCTCTCCTATTCTGTTTTACGATTCTGAAACTATTCACTTATTGGTTTACTAATTATACCTATAGAAGTGTAATCAAAAATAAAAGAATTTTCAGAGTTAAATTAAGATTTGTCATACGTGAAAAAAAATTCTTACGCGTACAAATAAAGGAATTTTAATTGAATTTATCTGAAGAAAACTTTATGTAAAACATAAAACTAATTTTCATATAAGAATATAGGACAGATGAAAATTTAGAATTGCTAATTTTTTTAAGAGATTTTTGGTTTGTTTCTGAAAGATTATTACGATCAAATCATTGTCAAGAAAAACGGTTAGACAAATAGCAGGTTAAATATATCAGTAATTACAATAACGAGAAGATGTAATACAGAATTCCACTATATATATTTTACTTAACCTTATACTACTTTTGCAAATGTATTTTTAACAGCTATTTAAAAGTTATAACTAGATGTAAGTTATGATTTCTTTACGTTAAATTATATTCAAATAATTATGTTATGAATAACTTAAAAAATAATCATTTTGTTTTTTTTTAATAAAATATAATTATGTAGTAGTTTAAAGAAAGTATTTTACAACTCAGCTCTTTTTATTTTACTCTTATATTCTTCAATAATTTTTATTAAATTATTTAAGTAGTATATACAGATTACCCAAAATAATAAAACTTAATATCTTATGAAATGTAATTAAACTTTTTGTTGAATCTTTGTTGCTAATAGATGACGGAATATTTAAGTATAATTATTTTTGAAAGTATTATATCTTGCATTTCTGAAATTAAAATTTCAGCAAAAATACTCTTATTCAATTCAGTGAATTATGAAAAATATATTATTTTATAATACATAAATTATTTTTTCAAAATAAATGCAAGAATCACTCTCTAACAAAAATGGAAATGTGAATATAATCACAGATATCATAAGATATTTTCAGCTTCATATAGACCGGTATGTATAATTTAAGTTGGTTTCATTTATTGTTTAAAGCTAGGGTAAAACTGTATACCAATTTGAAAGTAAATGAATTATTAATAAGAATAAAGCAAGAAGCATTTATTAATAATGGATAGACACTATTAAAATTTCAACATGAAAAAGCATTGTATTTTATAAACATTGTTGCGTTTTTCAATGGAATAGAAATAAATATAAATTTGTAATTATAGGAAAGAGGATTATTAAAATGTTAATTTACATTTTGCTTAAACACATATTTCTATTTTTGTTCTTTTAAAACCGCATTAAATATTAATATTTAAAGAGATATAAAAAATCATATCTATTATAACCGTATATCACCAAAAGTGAACTATAAACCATTAGATTTATTTGCTCATTGCATAATAATAAAATTTGTGTTATAAAGAAAAACTGAGCATTCCATATTAAATGTGAGGTCCATTTACAAGAACGTCTATATTTAAAGTAAAAATAATTTAAATAAATAACATTTAATGAGGAAGGATATTATGAATGATATACATTATAGCAATATCATAAATCATATAAAAATATTCTTACAAGGAAAAACATTTTCTAATTTATAAGTCACTTGTTTCGAGTACTACAAATAAGTGATTGCCTCTTTAAATTTCAGTAAAATTAAGTTTTGCTGCACCCCCTCAGGATTTAGAAAGCTAAAATAGTGCTCAGGTATCCCCATTATCTGCTGTAAGGGGATACGAAAACCCAGGAGCTGATGGATAAAGTACATTAGACTCTCGATTACTCTGATAAATGGAAGCGCCGTGTTTTTGAATAATCTAATCTGGAAGGCTAATGGCTTTAATTCGAAGTAAAATAGACAAAAGTTTTAGCTTCAGAGGGAGCGAATAAACTTAAGAATTCAGGCTCTTAAAAGAGTCTAAGAATGTGAGGAATACAAATGTTTGGAATCAATTAGATTTAGATGATGCTATTAGATACAATTAATTGTTTACCTTCTTAATGGTCAGAAAAGTTTATTTGTAGAGTGATTCTTTGAAAGGTATTTTACTTAGACTGGTAAAAAATTTGATTGTATCAATGGTTCTTCTCGACTTTAATGAAAAGAATCAGAAGAAGAGTAAGGACAACCAGATATATTCCATTTGCAAATCATAGACTCAAGTATGAGTTTTTTGAAAAAATCATTGCTTAATGTATGAGTTTTTGGAAAAAAATCATAGATTCATGTATGAGTTTTTTGAAAAATATCACAGCTTCATACAGGAGTTTTTTGAAAAAAAAAATCATTGCTTCATATAGGAGTTTTTTGAAAAAAATCATAGCTTAATGTATGAGTTTTTTGAAAATTATCTCAGCTTCATGAACGTATTTTTTTGAAAAAAATTATATAAGAGTTTTTCGAAATCATGCATATTATCATGTATGATAGTTATGAATAAAAATCATATATGAGAAAAAAACCATATATGAGTTTTTTGATATATCAATATAAAATCATTTAGATAATCATGTATGAGTTTTTTTAAAAAAATCATAGCTTCAGGTTTGAGTTTTTGGAAAAAAATCATAGATTCATGTATGAGTTTTTTGATGATTGTACATATTTTGATATGTGAAACATCTCACAATAGCAGTAATTAATGCAATCTTTATCAAATTGATAATAGTAAAGGGAAATTTAATTTAAAATAGTTTTTTAATCGATAATTAATGTACTATATTAAATTATTCCATCTGTATAATATATAATATGTCATTAATTAAATAAGAAAGTAATTATGCAATATAAAGCAGATTTTACATCGTAAGATAATTATATACATAAGTATCCAATAAAACAAATGTTGTATCTAGAAATTCAAGGAACAGTAAATAAAACATCATTTTCGAAAAAAGGAAAACTCATTTCTACTTCATTCAAGCGTATGAATGCCCTTTTCTGTTTCTTCGTTCCAAGAATCAAATAAGTACTTACAGTTAATTGTTTTCAAGAAATTGGATCCACTGCTCTTTTTTTAATAGTAAGTTTGACATTTACTGCAACAGTGAAATTACATTTTTTTCTCGACTGCTAAAAATGTGATTATTTATACGGATAAGAAGAGCAGATGATTTTTGATGTGCAAGAAAGTCTTAAAACAGTATGATATGGAAATAGATTCACATTAAATAGTAATTATATTTTTAAACTTAATTATTTTAAAGTATGTACATAAAAACATATAATATGAGGGTACAAGAAGTAAATAATTATCAATAATTATTTATGAGTATGGGTCAGAATTAATTTAATTTTACAAAATATATTTTTTTAAAAATAGATGTTTTTTTTCTTGGAATGAAAATGAAAATTAATAAATAAATATTTTATTTGTTTAAATAGTATTTTATTCAAAATTTATCATTTGTATTTGGTGCTTTGAGCTATATTAACATATAGTTACTTTGATTATGACTCCTTAGTTTCAACTTTTTAGTTTTTTTAGTTAAGTTAAAGTCAACTTTTAAGTCATTTTACTGTAATTTATATTAATTAGAATTAGAAGATAGAAACAGAAATCAAGCGCAGAATTAGATGTGAATAGCATTCTCTTATTTGGATGAAAAACAATGTTTAGTAAGTGTATTACACAAACTTAGTTTCAGTATAATATTAATAAGCAGTTTTTATTTCTAAAAACAACAATCTGACTTTCAGGCAAAATCTTAAGCAATTATTTTAGAATTTCAGGTAAGAACATTATTTCAAACATAACAATTAAGTATGATTTAAACTATATGGAGAACAAAAAAACGGCATTTAAAATCTACATTTTACATATTCAACTTTTGTATTATACATATCTATATTTTCTTCATTTTTTTAAATTTCGTTTTAATTTAATTTAATGAACTTAATTTTTTTAAATTTCAAGAAACAGTCAAAAATATGATTTTATTTTTTATTTTATAGATTTTTTCTCTTTTATTAAACAGATTTACATTTGCAATGTTTACCACATTAGAATAATACCTAACCAACTTGATTCTAGTAATTGGTTTATTTTGCGACTTCGTATTAAAAATAAAAATTAGCTTAAAATTTGCATTTTTAAAAGTTAAAAACTGGTAATTTTTAAGAGAGCTTAATTAATAAAATTAAACATATTTTCCATAATACTAACGATAAAAATAGTCAGAGATAAAATTTATTTCTTACATTTCTCCTCACATTTAATACCAGCAGAGAAATGATAAATGAGTTATATCAATTAAATATATAAGAATGATCCCAAATTCTCATCGTATTTATTGCATATTTTATTCAGTGAATCAAAAAATAAATTTTGTTTCCTTAAAAAGTAAAAAAATCAAAAATATTAAAATTTTACTAATATATTTTGAAATTTTAACTCTTAAAAAGATTTTATTTAATGCATAACTAAATAATACAAGTTTATTTCTATTCACAAATAAATATCTTCCATAAAGATGAAATTTTTAACTAAAACATCATCAAACACTTCATGCGTTTACTAAAATTAGCGGAGAAATGCAACATGCCTAACGCAAAATGTACATCCTGAACTAGTACTGTGGAAAACCAACAGCTGTCCCTACCACTTTTTTCTTTTCTATATATTACTTATTAAAATCATTACGTATTCTTAATTAAATGTTTGACTTAAAACATACTATTTTTCGTTAAAGAAATATGTTTAAACCACAGTTATTTAAGAGATTTAAGAGCAAAATTAGTGTAAATAATTAATTTATGAACATGGGTATAAGCATTACGTTATCTTTGATTTAAATGCCCCAAGAAATTACATGTTTCTTGAAGATCAAAGAATATTTGTGCTGGTTTACCATTTAAGAATACCTGAAGAGATGGGAAATATTTCAGTGACTGCTTAACGTTTATGATGATATTTATGAAGACTGTATGGAGTCATCATAATATTTATGGTCCAACCCACGGACTAAAAGAGGAATTTAGATAATTTGTGTTACTTCAAAGATTGTTGTGATGAGGATTCATTCGTATACAAGTTATAAATGTCATTAACAACTATATACCAAGGTTAAGGAAACACAGTAGAGCCATAAATTAAATTAAAATTAAAATGTTCTTGCAAATTATAGTATTTTGAATAAAAATAAAAATCATGTATTTTTGAAAAAAAAATTAGGGGCATCAGAAGAGATTTAAAGAAAATTAAATATTTAATTAATTACAAATAAAAAAATTCCTCCATATATTAATAAATGATAAAAGTTTAATTTAACTACGAAACATTTGAGTTTAATAAATATATTTTAAAAAATTTATGTTGATATGATAATTTGCTGAAAACATTATAAAATTAAATGTAAGCATAATAGAACATTTATAAATTCATAAACTATAAATGGAAATACGATATTACGTCTACATTTTTTTATACATTTTAAACACTTCTGCTAGTATTTTCTGAGACAGTAATTCTTTAATTTTTAAGAAATTAGTTTCAGTTTATGAATTTAACTCTCGGAAAACTTGTTTAGCATATTTATTTTACTCTTTTGCAAGTTAAACTTAAAATAATATGAACTTATAGTTAGTTTTTAATAAATAATATTAATAAATTAAAATTAATCACACTTATAGATTAACAAACATGATGTTAATTTATTCTTAGCAATTCTTCATTCAGTCATATGTTTGCATGTATTTGTAATAATGGTCTGGCGAATAAATTGTGCATTTACTTCAGGTTTTCTAAGTAAATGAAATATTTAGTCTAAAAGATTTATCCATAAATAATTCATATAGTATACAAAATATTTGAATGTATAAATATATAGTATCGTATATATAATGCATGTACATATTTTTAATATATATTGGGGCAGTACTTAAAAATACATCTATCGGAGGATTTGAAAAGCAAAAGTTGCACTTTCACCTTCATGGTGCTCTGATTAAACAAAAGACGCTCCCAATTGACTTTAATACGCATAGTCAAGGTATAGCGAGCTTCGCTTGTCCAAGTGTCATTAGTAACAACAATACTTAAAAACAACAGAAGTATAATTAATTCTTTAATGTTAATCATTTTCGTACAAAATGTAAAATGTATCGATGTTAGTATATTTCGAATAAGACTAAAATTTGTTATATTTTATAAAAGTAGTTAAAAATGAATCTAAAAATTTTAATTGAAATTGCAATCAATGATCTTTAATAGTTATCATTAATGACGAAAAATTTAATTGTCTTTTAATGTATGATAGTTTTGAACATTGCAGCTGATTTCTTGAATGCAATATATCTTACATGGAAAGCTGTTTTGGCGATTGCTTTATTTTAACGATGTAGAATGTTCTAAATTATTATGTCAATATTTTCATAAAAGATAAGAAAAAAATATATGAATGAAAGTGCTGAGCAAATTAATTTGAAGAAAATCTTAGTATAATGATTAAAGATTTAGAAAATTCTCAAATAAGCACTCAAAATTTGATTTTAGATAAATGTTCTCTTAATTGAAAGCAGAAAATATGTTTTGCATGCATAATGAATGGTATGCAAATCAGTCTGAATAAAAGGAAACTGCATATTTAATGCCAAGAAAGCATTTCAATAGATTGAGCTTATAAAATTTCTTAAAGCTTTTAATAACACTTTTTCTTACAAACTTTCATTAACTTCCGATTTAATATCTTCTATACGAAGCAATTGGTTATTAGTCTAATAAATTATATATCAAATACAAACTTAAACTCCATCAACATTTTTCTTCTCTGGTCAAAAAACTAAAATATTATTTTTTCGCAGGACATTAAAATAAATATTTACTTTTTGATAAAATGTTTTAAAAAGTTCAGAAATTATCATTTTTACTAGCAATAAAAATGTAAATTTTCAATGTAAATTTTACATAATATTAATATTTTCTCCTATTTCTTATTAAATAAAGTTTCTTTTATCTTAGTTATCTATTAAAACTGTTTGTTTTAAAGTATATAAATTAACCTAAAATACAATGAACCTAAAAATATATATATCGAAATATATATTTTTGAATAAAAGTATAAATATTATTTATGTATTTTTAAGTATAAATGTTTTTCTTCCTTTCTAAATTATGTGTGATTTAAATAAGTAAATCACCAAGTATTCACTGTCATTTCCATTGAAATTACTTACGATACATTTTTATTGAACAAAAAATTTGGCATTGTTTCTCTAATTAAAGAATCTATGTTATTATATAATTAGCTAAGTTTTGACACAATAAGAAAGTGAAAAATATGGTTATGAGAAACTTCAAAAACCATTTTTGTTATAATATTGTAATGAAATATCAGAATTAAAACATTTTCCGTTAAAAAATATTACATAATATTATATGAACGACATATAATTTCAATCTAATTTTGTTTCATGTTGACATATAATTTTCAGAGATAATTCAGAGATTTTGATACAACGTTTTTATATGTATAAACTTAAAATACTTTTTTTTCAAGTTATTAATCTAAATATAAAAAAGAACTGCTTAACCTCATAAAATTGAGCTCTACTATTTCATGAAATGTATTAATTATTAATGATAACTCCTTGATTAATCATTTAATAAATAAATGTTCTTTCAAATAGGGTCGCTACCTATAAAAGCGTGCTCCTCACTAAAGCTAAGATATGGATTATCTTTTACGTTTCACCAGAGAATTCTGTTACATATTATTTACCGGGTAAAGAATAAAAGAACAAACACCATGGAAAAGGAACATGAATAATTTATAAGGAGTTGGTCTGTTGGGAAACATGGTTGATCGTAAACAGCCATATCACATGATAAACAATATACTCAATTAACGCTAGTAGATGAGTGTGTGAGTTACTGCTTTTAGTGCTAATGCGATCCAGTTTATGGGGCTAGTTGAAAGATCCTTGATGTTTCTGGGATATTTAATAACACCTGATATTTCATCATGTAATCATTACTTATGAAATAAAAAAATTACTCTTTCAGTGATGAAATTTAGGGAATCGTTATCTGATAAATGGAGAAATATGATATGAATAAGAGTACTGAATTTCGTTGTTTTTGGTTATTAGGTACAAATGTAAGATGTAACACAGCTAAATGGAATTAGAATTAAATATTAAAAAAATATAACTGGTTATGGATCTAAAATAAATATTTCGCTTTAAATATTCATTTATTTCAAGTTAAAGATATAACTGAATATGCACATTTATTTCGCCTTATTGTAGTAAGTTCTTAAGCTTAAAGTTTGATTAAACTAGACCTTATTATTGAAAGTGATTCTAAACCTAAACAAACATTTATGTCCGAAGTAGGAATCAAACCCGCTGTTGAACGTGAAACCATGTATCAAACTATTCTGCTAGCATCTTGGCTAAAACGTAATAAATATTCAAATAGTTTTTACAAATGTTTCAAACACTTACAAAATTTTCCACAAATAAATTCGGTTCCATGTGGTTCCATAAATTACAAATTGGTCAACGTTCGAATTAATATCCGAAAAAAAATTACACAAAATAAATCACCGAAAAAATAGCTCTGTAAAAAAACTACAAAAATTAAGTTTAATTATAACTATTTTCCGAATAAGCATTTTCTTCTCAAAAAGTAACATATTTTATAATTTAAAATTATTTAAAACGCAGCATATTTGATAACCATCAACATACATTTATTTAATCTAAATACAAACAGCCATCTGGGGTAATCTAAAAGTGGTTTTCTGAAATTTTTCAATTTTTATGAACATCGAAAATTAAATATTCCTTTATTTCATCATAATTATATTCATTTTAACGTAATATAAAAGCATTTAGAGTTTATATGCTCATTAAACTTAAATGATTTTGCTATTTATAGAACGGAAAAGAGCAAATAATTTATTAGAATTTAGGTTTAATTAATTTTTAAATGTCTTATAAACACATCATTCGAAAGTTTTAATGTTGAGATAATAATACTTTTCTAAAAATGAATTAAATGCCAAATTAATAATTTTAAGCACTTATTTATACGATGTGGTCAAAATGATAAAACTTCATATTTAATTTTTATAAATGTGAAATTTTAGTTAAATATCTAAAGTTTTAAAAAAGTGTCCCTATTTTAAAATTAGAAATATATAACTGGAATGTTTTTTGATACTAGGGAATAAAACTTTTGAATCTGATTTATGAAATATGTATTAAGAAAATAAAAGTTATGTATTTTTTAATTTAGATAAATACAAATATTTGAATTTGAAATATTTATAAAATTTAAGAAGCCTGAAAATTTTAACAAAATAAAATTTAACTATATATGATTAAACTGGATATATATATATATATATATATATATATATATATATATATATATATATATATATATATATATATATATATATATATATATATATATATATAATATGAAACTTAATAAGAGAGTGGTAGTTTTGCAGATAAATTAGATAAATATATTTTATAAAAATGAAGTGCATGCAATAGTATTTTTGTTTCAGCGCATAAAAAATCACTAAAAATACATTTGATACAAATATTGAAAATTAAACTGTGGAAATTATAGTTTTGTTAAAATATATATAATATTGTTTTGTGAGAATTTAAAATATATTATTTTAACATTAATACACATCATTAATTTAATATTAATTCAATGTAAATAATTCAAAAGTGTTAATGAATATAACATAAAAGGTACATTAAATTATCATTCAGCTGATAAACATTAACTTGTCGAATATATCCCATTAATTTATCCCTGTAGCTATACTAATTACACGCACATGGAGTATTTCTTATTTTTGCAACTCCAATAATACGAGAAACAAAGTTAAAATAAACTCATTAAACTGTATTTCACTTGTTTCAAATTACTATACTCTTTCGATTGTCTTCCTCAGTCTCTTTTCGAACGGGGACATTAAATCAGTCCGAGAGGCAGACGAAATAAACCCGTTGAAGCCAAGGTTTGAGTGCATCCTGCGATTGTATGTGAATTATAATCTCCCCCGTGCATAGTGTGAAATTGGATAGATTCGCTCCCACGCATCCACTTGGTGATCAAGTTATGTGATTGCTCTTCATCCGCATTTCGCGCGTTAATTTGGAAGTTAATTTAGATACGTCGCCGGGAATACTTCGGTTTGTTTTCTTGCCGTTTCCCTGAGGCGAATTGTGCGACGCGAAGATAAATCGAAGCGTCATGCCGTTGCTATCGGTAGCATACTAAAGTGAGTTTGTGAAAATTGAAGATAGCCTTGCTTCCATGAATAGTTTTATAAGTGAATTCAAAATATGTATTGAAATGTGGATCAATGGTAATTTTGACAGTTGGTTATGGTTGTATTTTTTTTAATAATTTCATGGACTCATATTTAGGAGAAAATGAATTGTGAACACATTTTAAATTTAATAATAAAATCTGTCTCAAAAATATGCAAGATGAATTGTGTTTATCTTTATTATTTTTGCTCACGTATATACAATGAGAATTTTAACTAAAATCTAATGATAAAATTATTGTCTTTTAATTATCGACTAAATGATTTTAGTGCAATAAAGTAAAAGACTTTGAAGTTTATACATTATAGCTTAAAAACTATAATAGAATTAGATTGTATTTATTTTACAATAAATAAGTATTTTAACATTAATGTTTACTTTAACAATGTTTATAATATATCTTTAACAATGTTTATAATATGATAGCTTTGTATTATTAATTAGTTAATAATACAAAGCTATCATTTTAATTATGCTAATTATATTAAGACTAGTTCTTTTAGGCTATATATGAACAAAATACCAATACTCTAAGCCCTAATTATTATTAGTGTTGGCTTAAAAATATTTAATTTAAAAATGATTCTTGTTTTATTAGAAAATAATTGTTTTCTAATAAAACAAACTAAATTAAAAAAGTAATATTTTTATGATGTAATGCTTTTGAAAAAAAGAGAATTTATTAACTAATAACAACAGTATTAAAGATCAATCTTTAAAAATCAATTATGTAAAAAGTAATCATTTGAATTTAATACCAGTTAAACTATTCCAGAAATTATAATACATTTATCTAGGAGATTCTATCAATGAATTGGAGTCTAATTTATCACAGTAATTACATTATAAAAACAAAAAAACAATTCAGAATTTCTCTAATATTAAAATAAATCTGTTGTTAAAAATACATATTAAAATTTTATATTAATTTTAATTAAAGGTGCAGGAAATTTTATAATATTTCCAAATATTTAATTTGAATTGTTGTTTAAGTCTTAAGTAAATTTACAATAGATAATAATAACCATTATAACACTGAAAAGAAAAAAAAACCTCAATATCATATGCCACCAAAGTCCTTAAAATACATGAAAATCATATGAAAAAAAATGTTGAAATATGCCACAGATTAGATTTTCACTGCATTTCAATGACACAGAAACTTTACATAAAACAAAAGTTTTGTTTTTGATTTCGTAATAGAGAATCTCTTACTTAGGACAGAGTGTCTTCTGAACATGGTATTATGACTCGAATACGAAGAAGAAATGCTCACTACCTAAGGTCGGAATTCCACAATGGTAGGATCATCTCCCCTCAAGAGTGCTGATTATCCTTGTGATATTGTTATTCGCAATATTATAAATCCAGCAAGAATCATGAGAATATAGAATGGATAGGTTGTTATAATGGTGGTGCAAAAGACTTGCATGAATTTAACGCTATCCTAAGACCAACATCCGCGGAGACACACACACACACACACACACACACACACACACACACACACACACACACACACACACACACACACACACACACACACACACACACACACACACACACACACACACACACACACACACACACATATATATATATATATATATATATATATATATATATATACATATTAATATAAATAAAAGACATATATAAATATAAAGTAATAAATACAATACTAAAAATATATATATAATGTTGGAACTACAATGCATAATAGGAAATCTAGCCAGCGCAAAAGCAGCTAAAGAAAGATTTGCCTATATAAATATATTCCTTTTGCCTATATAAATTATTTCTAGAAATATTTCTAAAACTATTTACCCTGAAGAACTTTCTCTAATTAAAACTAATTTATGTGAAACTAAAACAGAATTTCTGGATTTATTTATCACTATTGATAATTCCACTACATATATAGACATTTTCGACAAAACTAATCAGTTTAATTTTCATGTTAATAAGTTAATTTCTTGAAACTCCAATATTTCTTTAAAAATATACAGAAACATTATAATGAATGAGCTTAATCGCATTTATATAATCTGTAACAATTATGAATGTACTAAAAATCAAATTAAACGCCTAATAGCTCACCTAAAAAATAACAATATTCCAATTAATTTTATTTTAAAATATGTAGGAAGTAGGGAATCGCTTGTAAGATTGAAGTAATGCGTAGTTTCTATAACTACAGAAGGACCACCCAAGCATTGAAGTTCTTACAAGAATCCTGAAAATACCTACATATACACATTTTATTTTATACATAACTAAAACTTAAACCCCTTTATAATACACATTAACTTTCTAAGCAACTTTAACTTTTTAAATTTAATTACTTCAGGCAATATTTCTTCATTCTAATTTCAAATTTACTTTTGGCAACTTCCTACTATTCTCATATTTAAATTCAATTTGATTTACTGGCAATTGTATTTTGTATTTTCTACTGTATGTATCTTTTACTGTATGTATTTGTCTACTTTTGTTACATCTATTGTGAGTATTTTCATCTATAGTGAGTATTTTTATTTTTCTGCATATATATTTTTCTTTTCTACATATATATTTAGTCTATTATTTAACAAAGTTCTTTTAATACGAACACTCTTCGGGGGAATTGCTCGAAGAATTTTAGACATCTGTCCTTCGAGCATGTCAGAAAAGAGTGTTCATTTTTGCATAGCTGACCATCTCCCTCCTGATGAAGACGTGGTCCCTATGCCTTCTTGTCTTTTGCTTCATATAATTTAGTATCTTTCCAATTTTACTTTTTCATGTTTTTCTTATATATGTATATATATATATATACATATATATACATATACATATGTATATATATACATATATATATATATATATATATATATATATATATTATATATTATATATATATATATATATATATATATATATATATATATATATATATATATATATATATATATATATATATATATATATATATATATGTGTATGTGTATATGTGTGTGTATGTATGTATATATATATGTATATATATATTGTGAAGTCAAGCCTTGAAAACTGTGCATTCAGGTTACTGACTGTTTTTTTCTTTTTATAAAACAGCCTGTTTTGTAGCACGACGAATATCCTCTTGTTCAGTGTTACAATATTTGAGTCAGCAAAGTGACTGTTACTTCATATGTAGCATGGAGACAGAGACCGTGGTCTATACAACAGCAAAGCTGGATAAAATATTTGCACTGTCATCTTTTTTAAGGAATTATGATTCTGCGTACATCATTTTGATGATCGTATGTGTGGAGGCTCAAAGGAGAATGATTGTCACTCGATTGCATTAGATAGGATTCTAAAGACTCAACGCTTGTAGTGAAATCATTAGAGTCTTGATATGCACATTTCCTTTTCCGATCGATGGTTATTTATAAAGTAATTAATATATTTCTGATATTTTGAGGCTAATGGTTGTGAACTATCCTCAAGTCTTATGAAATGCTATTTTTGATTAGAAAATACAAAAGCACGATTTGCATATTGCATTTTGATCTTCTCAGTGCAGAAGATCTTAAAATGTTGTCTTTGTCTTCACAATAATAAGACCTCATTCCAGTTGTTAACTTCTGGCTATGCATTTGCTGAGAGACTGGTTTACTATCTCTTTCCAGTACTATGGTTGAGATGATTATTAACATAAACTTGAAGTAAAACAAAACTGACTTACCCATTTATGCCATTGACTGTGAATAATCATAACTATAACGGTTTTTACGACAGCTTTTGTAGCTATTATTGTCCTTATAATTTCAAGAGGGGCAAGTATTTCTACTAATTTTTCATTCCTGTAATGCCCCAAACTGCTTACATATTAAATATCTTGATTGCAAACCATGCTCTTTTGCGTAAAACAAATAAATTTTTTAAAATTTTCTTTCCTTCATATTGTTCTTATTCTAATCGCAGTAATTACAGACATTATAATTATCTCTGTAAATCACTGTAAATATATATAATCTAAAGTGACCAATCTGAAATATTTTAACTATGCAGCATTATTGCTTATCACGGTGTATTAAATAAAGCTTACAGTTAAATTTTAGTAATATATATTTTTTCTTGAAGAAATTAGAATTTCAAGCGAATTTAACTGTTGCTAAGGATTTAGTATTAGAAATTTAAGACCATTGAATCATGAAACTTAGTCATCTATAAAAAAATATTTATTATTTTCTTAAATACATCGTAACTGAAATTTTGCTTTTTCGTAAGTGTTTTTTTCTTCACAAGATTAATAGACATATAATTTAAAAAAGAAATTTGATGCTAAATACCTTTTTTAAAAGTGAATTAATAAAAATAATGTAGGTTTTATCAAAATCATTAATATATTTTTTAAAAAACAGTAATCAGTAAAAACTCTGGAGTAAAAATTAAAAATAATGCATGATCATTGTTAAAATAGATTTTGAAAATACATTTACTTTAGTCCAGAATCATATTAGCCTAAATTTTCCTTAAGGGTACAATTTTGTCATTTTTTTCTTATTGAAGAAGAATATTTCTCAGAGTATATTTCCTCAATTTATACATAACCAAGTTTTTTTAATATTTTTCTTTTGCCTTAAAATTGTTTTGCAATATTTGCTTACAGAAATAAAACATTTTGATATTCGAATTCAATTAAAAGCTGTAACAAAATTACGATTCATAGAAATTCTGATTTAAATCATTCGTTGGTTTCAAAAGGTAGTTTTAGTTCGAAAAATATTAAAATTTTTCTCGTATTTTTTGTACATAAGACTACTATTGTCTATATAAATAAATTTGAATTATAGAGTAATATGAAAAGAATGAATTTATGTGTAATAAAGCTTTTATTATATAAGGAATATATTTTTCTTTTCATAACTATTCGTATAAATTATTTTAAGCGGTCAGTATGCAATTATTACTACAGACCATATATCTTTACACACAGTATTACATTTTTTGGTTGATTAATTATTTAAAGGAAAATGTTTTTCACTTTAGATTATCATATTACTCAAAGAAAAAAGATAAATATTTGAATTAAATAGAATCAATAACAAAAATCAATTTTAGTCATTTAAACTATGTATGTGATTCCTCAATATAATCTACATCCATCTGATGTATGTAGTAATTTGTCCTTAAATGAAATTAGTAATTTATGTTTATGGAGCTTTTATGATTTATTTTTTTATAAACTTTAATTAGAGCAAACATTTTACATTTTACTTAAATTTTATGTATTATTAAGATAATTTTAATAATAGTTCTCAGTTATTTTTTTATGAAGAGCTAATCAAATTTTAAGGAATAGGGAATTATTATAGTTTGTTGCATTGTAAATACATGCTAATTTCTATAAAATAGATCATCAGAAATGAGAAAAAACAGCATTTTTGTCAAAGTGTTATTCAAGAATTTTTTTTTTCAAAAATTATTTCTTTTTACTTGAAACAATTTTAAAAGAGAAAGTACTAAAAAGAAAGGAAAAAAGAATTTTTGTCTGATGCTTTTAAAAGAACAATATTGCATTTCTATTAAAAACTCTATTGTTTATAATACATGAAAAATTATTCTAGAATCAGAGCAACATTTAATATGATGATAAAATCTATATGCCTTGATAATATTAAAATTCTCTAAATATAATAAAACCTAACAGACTTTTAAAGATCTTCTTTATGATTTGAAATCTATATTTTTACTTACAATAACTTTATTCATCCTCTGAATTTCTCAAAGTATGAATTGATCATTTCTTCATAACGACTCCAAATATGGAATATATATTTGATTAATTGCAATTACTGTTGTTAAAATATTGTTGTTAAATATTTTAAGGTTGCTCAACAAGTCATATACTACATTCACAACTAAGAAATTACCTATAAGAAAACACAGGAGAAAGGATTTATTAGCATATTCGAAAATTCTTTGTTGACTAAAAGATCAATCATCTTAAAAAATCAAATTTTCTTAGAAAAAACAAAAAAATATATAAAAACACTCCTGACATAAAAATTTGTGGCTTTCAATAGCAAAAAAAAAGTTTAGGTTGTATGATTAATCTTGCGATCGTTTGCGTTGTGGAAAAAAGAAAGTTCGATGGATTACTGGAGTCTGTGCAGAAGTTCAATAAAGTCAAAGTGAAAAAAATCTTTTCTTTTTTCAGCCATAATTTTCGGTCACTAATACAAAGGCAACTTTTTTCTTTCACCGGTTTTCACAAAAATTATGATAATGTGCTAGTTGAAGCCTTCTACGCTTTCAGTTCGTAAGTTTATGTTTAAGTTAATAGAACGAAATTTTACTTCAGCAATTTTTTTCCAAGCAATATTGCTGAAAATTTGTAAATTCTGAATAATCTTAAAATGAAATAAAATAAATTAAAAAGGTAAACAAGTATGTGGGAAATTAATTATAAAATTTTAATTTAGAGTTTTTAATCTCCATTTTATAACCATTATCCACTAACCTCCAAATAAGAAATCTATCGAAAATGCACTTGAACTTAAAAAGAAAGTGTGAAATTGAGTATGGTTTTTAGATATGTGTTTTCTAATTTTCTCTGCTCAGAACATTTTTTCAATATTTTCTACAATTGCAATTTTCTCGCTGAATATATGAATATATTTGATTAATTTAGTTTTATCTCTTTTTTTAATTTGAATTTTAGAATTATCATTTTAAATGCCTATATATGTTTTTATAAATTATAAAAAAATGGAAAATCTTAATTTTAAAAAATATGTTTTTTATGTAAACATGTTAATAAAGTTTATTTCATTTTTTGTTTAACGTGAAAAATGACTTTGTATATTTAATTTTATTCCATCAAACTTGATTTAAAAATGAATGGTAAAATTTAAATAAAATTTTAACATTCAGCAGTAATTAATGTATTTAAATTCTTCTTCAAATGAGGTTCAAAATTGTTTTAATAAATCTTTAAGTAACATTTAGGATATTTTAAACTAATATTCCGTAAATATAGTTTAAAATCATTGAATAAAAGTTTATGTCTCTTACAAATTCCGGAAAATATGAAATCTGCTTTACTATGCAAAAGAAATATCTTTCTTTACTAATTTAAGAATTATATTTAAAGGGTTATGTTTTGATTAGCAAATAATTCAGTATTTTATAGCATTACTAAAAGTTATACTTTTACATTCTTGAATTAGAATATTAAAAACAACCACTATGCTTTTTGCTATGCTTTTTTAATTCCTTCATTTGTTTGAGAAATAAAATTTCAATGAGTTAATCCTGATATTAAGCTAAATAATTTAAATTTGAATAAGAAATTTATAAGATAAAGAATAAATTTTCTCGTTGCAATATAAAATAATAAATTAAGACACTTATTTTAATAGGGTAATATTAATGTAAAATTAATGCTGTCGAAACTAGATAAAGTATTCATTTCTTGTTAGTGAATTTATGTTTACAAAAATGTATTTTATGGATAATTACATTTTTAATCAAAACTATTTAAAAGCATTTGATTAATCTATTCAAGTGTAACACAATATTTATATTTTAGAACTATCAAAAAAAGAAGGAATCATTATTTTACTAAATTACTTTTTTTAAGAAATCTTTCTCGAAATCTGATCTTTTCATTTCAAGGTAGTTATAGTATAGTGAAGGGAAAGATATTTAATGTATAGAACTAATTTCTATATGTGAAAAAATGGGATATAAACATGTTCTACATTAAATATTTAATTATTAGAATGCCATTGTTAACAGCAGCGTTATTATTTCCCCGTTTTTATTTTTGCTTTTTTCTCCTTCTAAGAAACATACTTTCATGCATTAGATCTATTTATTATTATAATATTTGAGAAAAACAATTAAAAAATACTATAAGATATATAATAATAACATAGATTCTCGTATGGAATGATATTTTTTACTTAATTAGAAACAGATGTCATTCGGTACGAGGAAATTAATATAAAAAATATACAGGCAAAATTTCAAATGAAGTCAGAAGCTTCCTATTACTATTTGCCCTGAATATATTGATAGGCATTTAATATAGCTTTTTATTTTTTCTAACTATTAAAAATATTGCAATTTTGTTGAAACTCTTCAGTTTGTATGTATTAAAGCATTAAAACCATTTCTTTTAATGATTTTAAAAATTATTTGATGATTTTAGAAATATAGAGTGTTGATATTGAAAACTATCTGCAATGATTAAAACCAATAAATAAGAGGTTGCAGAAATTTTCCAGCACCACATTCACGAAGCAAACTAACAGCACAGGTTGGTTTCTTCAGCTGACAGCGATTGATGGACTTCCCGCTGTAAGTCTTTAAAATGTGATTATTGTGAAGTGGTCCAGAGTGAAGCAGGAAATACATCCCATCAACAATTAAAGGCTTACGTATTCTTGACAAGCGCTAAAGGGGGAAAATGATATTGCAGTGAAAGCCAAAAAAGTATGTTGCCACCACGAAGCAAAAATGAAGCACTTTCTTCACGGAACCCAAGACGTTTAAAGAGCTCCTTGAATCTTTCATTAAACAAAAATATATCACCTTCTAATGCGGAGAGACGATCCAGCCACCTTTTTCCATATTCAACTGTTAGGGTGGAAGAAGCGTAGCATATATATATATATATATATATATATATATATATATATATATATATATATATATATATATATATATATATATATATATATATATATATATATATATATATATATATATATATTTGAAGCAACATGGAATGAATTGACTATTTCTATCTCTACAACTCAGTCCGATTCAATATAAATGACGTTATGGATATACCATGGCTAAGAATGACGAGGGTGAAGATAAGAATCTCTCTTGTCCCCCCCCCCAACAGTTAACTGACCTCAATATACCTAAAACCTTAAGATCAGTTTTAGAGTATTCAATACTGAGTTTGTATCATCAACCAGCATCCCTTCCAGAATTTTTACAATATCTCCACGATAAATGGTTCAACATTCCTCTGTATATAAACATTATTCAGTACTTGTATGATGAATTGAATTTCAAGCGAATACAAGGCCAACCTTCACAAAACTAACAAAAGACTCTTTATAAATTATAAATCTAAGATATATATATATATATATATATATATATATATATATATATATATATATATTTATATATATATATATATATATATATATATATATATATTATATATATATATATATATATATATATATATATATATATATATATATATATATATATATATATATCCCTAGAAAGCATGCGTTATTAGTAATTGAGAAGTAAATTATTTTACATTAACTAGTTATTTTCTGTTTACCTTTAATCTATATTTTATTAGCAGTATATATTTTTATATCTCCAGTAATAACTCATAAAATTAACTTATAGATTCATATCATTATTATGACAGTTTTAAAGAAAATCTCCCTGTTCCAGCTATTATTAAAGTATACAATTTTTGTAGAAATATATCTTATTTGTAACATTATTAAAAAAATGTTACTTAAAACTTGTAACAAATTTTCTTTTTGTTATAATAAAATCATTTCCCATTTTTAAACTACGTATTATTTCTTTATAAATATAATAAAATATATTTAGCACTACTTTGTAATTCTCTCTGTCAGTAGGAATTTTTTTAGTAGTTAAGACAAAAGAAAACGTATTGATATGAAGAACGAGGTAATTTCAATAAGCATTGATAAGAAAATATAATTCGGTAAAAATGAATAAATAACATTTATGAAGATATCACACTATTTTTTGTTTTGAGTATTTAATAATGAATATATATTCGGATACATTGCAAATTTTATGCAAATTAGTTAAATGAGGTTATAAAGTGCAAAAATGAAACCAAAAAACAATAATTACTCTGTATTACAAATTATGTTTTATAAATTTCTAATTATAAATAATTAGTAAAATTCAAGGGATCTTTTTTTCCAATTATAAATTATATCTAAAACATTACATTAAAGTTTTTATTCGGAATGTCAACGTAAAAATGAATATTTTGTATTGAAAATACGAATCAAAATATATAGTCTGAAAAAAACTATTAATATGATTTACATTTATTTAATAGTTAATCTAAATTAAACATTTTACATAATATTTACTGATTTTTTTAGATTATGGAAACAAATCTGAATGCTCAAAAACCTTTTAGTAACCAATTAAGGCTAAATCTTAAGTTTTCCTATCTACATTATAATAAGGAAATTCTTCTTTATTGATCTAACGTTTTATTCAACTCTACAATTTACACTCATTGATTTAATCGTTACTTTCAATCGGATCATTTTAAGAAAGCCCCATTTCCAACCAATCGAAGGCGACTCAACTTAAAGCGGTGCATGAAAAATGTAATAACCACTTCGGCGATTCTCTTCCTAAATCCCCAACAAAATGCTTACAAGAGGGAGTTCCCCTTATCGAAAATGTCTGAGAAGTAAAATTCCATCCTTCCACAAGACGTCCGCGATGCATCACAGGGATTTATGATTCGGAATCTGGAGGGAAAGTAGGGAAAGATATGTACTTTGTACAGAATTTACGGCAGCAGCCAGTCTATCGATTTTCTATTAATATTTTTCTTGAAATATGATTGTTTGAACAATAGGAGTTCATAGTTTATTTCCCCTGTCAGGATCCACTGCTGAGAAGACCAGAAACCAACTTTTCAATGTTACCCTTTCTTAAATTTATTTTCCTGGACATTTTTTTGGATTTTGTTGGAATGTAAACTTAATTTTTTACAATTTTTTCCAAAAGTAAGATTATAGCTACAGCTAAATTATACTACACTATAAATACGGCACAGCATAAAGTAGTGATTATATATTTTCAACGTTTACACATTTTTATATAATGAAAATACTTTTTTATAATTTGTTTGCTTTTTTAAATTCGTGTAATTTATTTATATTACTTTTTGCTCAAATTAGACATTATGGTCAGTCAGCAAATTATATGAAAATATGCATTGGTAATGTAAATATATAAATTTACCACAACAGATGTACTACAAGAGATATGATAAAGAAAATTACAGTGTTTTTTTTATAATCATCTCTCTCTCTCTCTCTCTTTCAGAATCCAATACTTCCAAAAAATCAAGTATTAACTCATAAATATATAGAATGCAAATATTCTTTGCTTTTTTAAATTATAAGAATATTTTATAACATCCTTTCACAATATTACTACACAATGGAATAATTACGTAATAATTTGCGTTTCTTAAAGTTTTGCTTAGTTATAGTCTGTCATTAGAATGAGGAAAAATAATTAATGAGACCTTTAAATATAAACTTAATATGTGTTAGTTATGTTATATTAGTAATATCAAGAATAATTTTGCTATCTTTTACTTTAGGACCATTTTAATTACAAAAAATAATAAACCAAATAGAATTGTAAAATAATTTTGCTTTTTAAACAGTTAAGAGGTCTTAATTTTCAAATTTTTCACATATTTGATTATATCGATGCAAATATTTAGTTATGCAAATATTTAGAATATTATGATATCTAGTTACATATTAAGGGCAAAATTACTGATGAGACATGTCATTATTAAAAATTTAACCAAAATCCTTAAATTGATCACATTTATTTGACTTTTTAAGAAAAAATTGTTTAATTTACTACAATTTCTTAACTAAAGTTTGTATTACTATTTTTATCCATATATTTTTTTATTTGATGTTAGAATTTTATCCAAAAATATTTAACAATTCATAAAGTATAAGATTTCAATGATATTCCAAATAATCCTATGATATTGTTAAAATAAATTAACTGTTGGTACAAGATTAAATAAGTTCAAAGATTAATGTCATATATTTCTTCCATTAATTAATTTAGAAAATAAAATTTACACAAAAAGTGTATTTAATCAGTCTGTAGTAAAATAAATATGCTGTGGTTTTTTATCAATAAATCTTCCTTTAATCAATTATTTAACCTTATTTTAGCACCATTGTTTCTCTATACCAGTGCTTCATTTTTCAAAATGTATTACCGCTTCGCACCCAATCTGGAATTACTATACTTTGGAAATATGCCAACATGATTCAAGAAAACATAATAAATCAATTCAGACTTATTTCTAATTATATTTGCTTAGATATTCTTTAATTAAACTCCTTTAACTTACTAAGAGAATATAACGGAAACAGTTTCTCTATATATTTTAGAATGACGTTTTGGCAACGAAAAATGCTTTAAATGTTTTAAAAATCAAAAAAAAAAATAATAATCATTCCACTATTTCTAGAAAAATAAATATAAAAATTAAGAGAGCAGAAAAAAATTATAGTTAAAAAATTGTTTTCATGCTTTTCACATATGAAAATTTTGATTATATGTTTTAAATATATATTTTATTAGTAAGTTAGTAAAATTCTATATTTCAGTTTATAAAAATTTTAATTCAGCTTGAAAATCATTTACTGCGAATAATATATAATAATCTCAGTTTTGTCTTCTCATACATAATACCAAATTTAACATAGATATAATGATTTTGAAAATCTTCTTTCTACATAACCTAAGATTTAACTATTTTAAAACACTTTACTCTATTGAAACTGTTTTAAATCATGCGTGTGTGTTTGTGCATAAAGAAAAAAATAAAACATTATTATTTCAAATATTCTTAATATTATTTCAAACAAAATAATGCTAAGATCCTCTGAAGATATATCTGCAAAACATGATATTTTTCGTTATATGTAAACAAATCAGTTCCCTTTTTACATTGCATTCCTTTCACAACTTTAATGGTAGCACTGTTTTTATTTGTCTATCTATTTATTGGTGTTGATATCTTTCATGCTTTGCTTGACAAAAAACGTGAGTATTTAAAACATGTTTATCTTTAGATTGTTTGTTTATTATTTTATAAGTTCTTCTCTTATCATACAGTTATTACATTACTATGAATTCTGTGTTGCATATATATTTTTTTATTGTCTAATAGCAGCTGAATTCTTCAACATTGGTTAGCCACAACTAAAAAAGAGTAATATTCAAATGCTTTAAGAACTATGACTCAACCATAAATCTTCAGTATTAGACGTTTTCCTACAGTTTGTTGAAACCTGATAATATGTATATGGCCTTTGAATCTACCTATAAATACATAAGCATAACAATTCTTTCACTGCCTCTTTAGTCAAAAATCTTTACAACTTGGACATTTTGATTGTTGGGATAACATATTTTCCTCAATGTAAAAAATGACATCTGATTTTCTGTTAGGTACTTTTGAAGAAGTTAGCTTTGAAAACGTGCTAATAAGTTTGTAACCTAAATTTTGAGCTTTGTTGAAATGTATACATGTTTATATGAAAAGGGATGAACTTTTATTGATGGTGTATTTTCTTCAAGATCAATATTATTGTAGGGCTTGTCTGATCTTCAATACTGAGTCTGTGAAAGTAACCACTGTTAATATGCCTATAACATTAATCATCTCTAATAACAAAACCCATTTATAACTATTATATCAGTATAATAGTAACTTAAGAAGTTATCGAACTCGAGTGAGATAATTAAGATAATTTTGGATAAAGAATGATTTAAGAAAAAACTATTAAGTAATTATCTTCTGAATAAATGTTCAAAAATTCATATAGTCACAGAATTAAATAAAAATACACACAAAAAATTATGTCCTAAACTATAGATTGAGAAAGCATGTAATATTTCTTTATAATTTTTATGAAAACTATTTTTTCATCTATATATTTCTCATAAATATTTGAAAGACAGGAGAAATTTTAAATATTATAAGTTTTGAATGAATCAATCGTAAGTATTTAATATATTTTATTCATTTTGACAGAACTGCACTAATTTTGCTGCTTAATTTATGTAGATTATTGCATTAATATATGCAAGTTTCATTTCTTTTTGTAGTTCAAAGTAGAGTTATATGTTACTGGATGGATTTTCAATTAAAGTAATAAATAAAATATGTTTTGATAACTGTGCATGTTTAAATTTAAACTACAAATTTAAAATTAAATTATGAAGATCATAATCAGTTAAAGAAAGACGTTTTGAATGATTACAAATAAATTTACATTATGTAGAATGTGAGACAATTTCAAGACAATAGCCTTGAAATAATCTTTTAAGTATACTCATTGATCATTGAGCAACAATTGAACAATCACATAGTAAACTAATAACTTGTAATGTTAAGAAACTAAAAACAAAAAAGAGTTCTAAAAAATTACAGCTTTTTCTACAAGAACAAGCAGGAAAAAATGTTTAAATTATAAATATTTGAGATGTCCAATTTCCATTAGCTATGATAAAATTTAACCAAATATATATTAACGAAAGATATTTATTATCTCCTTGTCTCAAATAAATTCATAATTTGCTCTCCAAAAAATATGAATATTACTTGAGTTAATGTAATTTAGTTTATTTGCATAAGTTAGCAGTTTCAATGAAGTAAAAGAACTTCATTCTCAGTTATCTATCAGGTACATATCGTGCAAAGTTTATTATGTGTATAAATGATGTAATATCAATAACACTTTATTTTAATTTTATTTCATTTGAAATTAAAAAAAATTATTATTCCATAAATATTATGAAGCTTATTGCAATCAAAGATAATGTGCTCTTGTAATTCATGAATATTTTTAGCGTAATTGTGACAGCTCGAAATTAAACTCAGATATGAAATAAGGCAACCATTTGGAATTTTTTGAAATAATTTTTATTATCCAATAAAAAGTCCCAAAAAATATTTTAAACATTAACAGCACCCAATCAAATTTAAACTTTCATCAATAATTTCAAATGAAACAAAAGAGCGATATATTAGAAATAATGCATCCCTTCACCGCAGCTGTTGTAATCTTTCTTAATAGGATCGAATAGAAAGTTTCGATGCTGGAATATCAAAGCACATTCTTACAAAGTATCTCAATTGGCGAAGGTCCGCAAAATGCGCACAGAAACATCTCGTTTCACGCAAAGCAGAATTTAACGGCCAACTAAAACGGCTTCTGTTTCGGGAGAATCTCTAACTGTGATTCAAAATGAGATTTCTCGCAAGGGAAGCAAGCTATCACGGAGGGAGAACTTTTCAAGCTTTAGAATTCGGCTTTTCCCGTTCCCTCTGGTTAATAACTGTGTCTTTTGTGTCCAACCTTCTCATTAACCGTCGCGAGGCAATAGGAACAATGTCCGATCCCGACTCTTTCGGCGGACAATAGAAATGGCAGGCAGGAGCTGGATCGCTAATGAACGCCATCAAGCCGCAGCCATCCTGAGGGCATTCTCAGTTACTTAAAATAGAAAAGCACCGGCGATAAAGGAACTGGTTATGGAAAAGAAATAGAGATAGAAAACTATTTCGTAAAAGAATATTATCATTAAGAATGCTTATGCGAACCAGATAAATGTTCGAAATGACTACTCACAGAGTCTGTCATTCTTCCTTTCTTTTTAAAATCATTTTCTGACACCTTAGTATAAAGTGTAGCCTCAAGTAAGATCTATAGATTATTTTACAATACTTTAGCCGAATTCCCATGCATACGTTTTCTTAAAAACCTGAAAAAGTAAGTATGTGTGTATACATACATACATATACACACAAATATATATATATATATATATATATATATATATATATATATATATATATATATAAATATATATATATATATATATATATATATATATATATATATATATATATATATATATATATATATATATATATATATATATATATATATATATATATATATATATATATATATATATATATATATATATATATATATATATATATATATATATATATATATATATATATATATATATATATATATATATATATATATATATATATATATATATATATAGCGTCTCTAACTTCGAAGCAGTAGGTCTCGGATTCGAATCCTTGTCTGGGCATGGGTGTTCCTTTCACTTTATGTGCTTATCTTTCTTTATCCCTTCAATATCGGTGTAGAGATGAACACCCACTGGGTTTTTCACTATATAAGATGACATCATCTTCGCCCATTTCTGCGTTGAGTATAGGTAAATCCTTATATATATATATATATATATATATATATATATATATATATATATATATATATATATATATATATATATATATATATATATATATATATATATATATATATATATATATATATTACATTACTTTCTTCCTCTAATTTGTTTTCAGAAAGAAATATTTTTGATTAAAGGAAATTTTTAAATGTTAAGGAGGAATAAATATTTTAAAATTTCCTCGTATTTTTCTTGTAAAAGTCAGTAAAATATCCTTGAAATATTAAAAAATCTGTCACGTTTTAAAATTGTTTTCCTTGTATATTTAAATTAATAAGAAATTTTGTAAATGTAAAGTAATCTGTTGAATGATTTTTCTGTTTTTTCTGCAGTTTGTATGCTGAAAAAGTTTGAAATCTTTAAAATAGATATTTGAATAATTATATTGTTATCATAAAGTTAAAGTAATTAATAATGTGTCATCGCTACTATAATCATAATTTGATAAGGAAAATAGAATAATGTAAAGAAGAAATTTGAAAAATAAAAATAAAATAATATAAAAAAATACAGGAATTATAAATATTATTTTAGAAATAAATTTTCTTCCGATGAGCATTATTGAACATTCTTTTACATTATTTTCATTAACATCACCATTAAATTTGCTTTTATTGGGAAGAGGAATACTATTTTCCTTTATTAAACATTTTTTAAAGAAATTCTTCGTGTTTTAGTTCTGTCTCTTAATATTAAAATTTCTGTCTTTTCTTGCAATTTTTCTTAACAAATTTTATTATATTTTTTGCATATCTGCTTGTTTTTCAATGCGATATAAGCATAAATTTAAAAATTGTGGTAATTATTTCATTATGAATGTTCAGAATACATTATTCAAAGTTAAATATGATTAATAGATGAAAACATTTTAAAAATTGCAACATCATTTTAAATTATTCATTAAATATTTTAGACATAATTAAATACTTTCCCAATATTGAATTTTTAAAAAAATATTTAAAGTGTTTAGCTAAATGTTCAAACGTTTCATTAACAGTAACAATTTCAACTATCAAAGAAATTTAAATATTTGCAACTCAGATTATTGCATTTTTTCTTTTTTAATTAATTATTAATTAACAACTAAATAAATTATAATTGTTTTACAAAGATATCTCCAAAATTTAAAAAAGAAAATAAGAAATAAAATTAAGTTACAAACGTCTGCTGTTTTGTAATTTCAAAATAACCATAGATTTTAATTTGAGAAAATAAATCTATAGTTTTGAGATAGTTGTGAAATTTAGGATTTACGTTAACGAAAGATTGTAATATAAAATATATTTGAAATATGTAAAAGTAAGTACGAAAGACAAATGAAAAAACTTTGGCAGTCTTAAAGTTATGTACATATATTTTCCTTTTCATACATTTGTGAAGCAAATTTTCGTTTTTGCAACAATTCTTGGCATCTTTTGAATGATTATGCGAAAATTATTCGGTTCCTTATAAGGAATGTATCATTAGAGTGTTTCTTCACTGAATTCAAAAGGTTAAAAATATCTCTTGCGATAGAAACAAGAAATAAATTGCCTTAGAAATCTTTATTTATATGAATCTGTAGTAAGTTCCTATAAATAAATGTGCGAAACTTATTTTAACAGAAATTAGCATCAGAATTTGATTCTGCAAATATTCTCTTTATGAAGAGCTTAACTCCTTATTGAGAACATTTAATTCAAAAAAGAATTTCTTTGATTTAGACTTAAACGTAGCTGAATTTCCCATTTAATCCTGTATGTTGATATTCTTTTATTTCTGGATAGTTATTATTTTATATTTTATTAGCAATGAAATTTGAAAAAAATTTTTTTAAATTATATTTAATTATCATTAAACACAAGATTATTTAGTTTATGTTTCATTTTAAATAAAGTGGATTTCTTAAAGCATATTTGTTGTTTTACTTGAAAAATCAATGAAGTACAAAAACTTCAAAAACTTTATTATAAAATATCTTTTTAGCGATGATAAAGCTAGATAATTTTAGAAAAATGAAAATTAAACATTTAAATATTCGAAAGAAATACATTTGCATTTGTTGCATTTGAATGTGTTATGGAAACAACAAAAGATCTTAAAATATTTTTCGGAGATTCATATACACAACTGTAGATGGCAGCACTAGTGTAGTTGTCTTATCTTTCTTAGTGCTTTCAAAACAACAATATAAGGGACGAATAAAGATTAAATAAAATATACATTATGATATTGCAGCATTTTTTGACCAGACAAAAATTAATGAAATATAAATTGTACGAATAACTTTTTCAATGAAATCTAATTATATGCATTGAATATAAAAAGAGATGTTCACAGCATAAATTTTAAAAAATATAAGAAAGAATATTCAAATGACTAAATGTTTAATTATAATTTAAATTTGGAACTGATAGTAAGAAAGTAAAAATTATCATCACTTTTTATTTCATTGTTTAGTTTGTCATGTGATTTAAAATTAATTTTCTGTAGTTATCATGTTCACTAGATAAATACAAACATATATTTTTCTTTTTAAAAAGCAGATAAAACATAGAGCCACAAGACTAGCAAAAAATATAAAAGTTTACTATACACAATATAATATGAAATAATTAATCTATAATTTGTAGGATGCCTATAAAAATTTGGATTTTTAATTATTAATATAAAATACAGATTTAAATAGGTTTCATAGCTAATGCAATTAATTAAATTTTTATTAAATTAGAAAGCTATTTATTGTTATTTGTAATCATAAATTATCATTTTATTCCAAATAATGTAATAATTAAGAATAAATTACCGAATGTGTAAATAAATGCTTAAATTTAAGAACTAAGTAAGATAATATGATTTTTTATTGAATTATTCAAGTTTCTTTAATTGTTAAAATATTGCTTTAACTTTTTCCAAGGCACCATAAAAATTACATCATTTTTTAGTTATAATTGCGTTTATTGAGGGACAATAAATTCTAATAAACTAAATATTCTTTTAAATTGTTATTTTAATTTTAAACTGAAATGTTTCCATGTGAATAAAAATCATAAGGAGAAAAATAATTTTTCAAGTTAAATAATTTTAAACGAAAATAATTTTTCAAAGAAAATTAATTTTAATAATTTAAGATTCTTAAAAGAAACATTTTAGTTTTGAACCAATATCATCAGTGATAAAATAAGATAAACATCGATGCGAATAGCATCTTACTACAAATAGTTCAGCATAATGATCATTGATTTTAGGTAACAAAAAATAATAAGATTAGATAATAAGCAGTAAAAAATCAATTCTAAATTTGGTACAAGCGAATGAATGCAAATTTTTTTCTCAAATGACAACATTAGCAGACTATTGATTATGCTGCGTTGAAATTAAGTATTAAAATGTCCTGAAATTTTATATTAAAGCAAAATATGTATTTTACAGTAAATACTTTGCTTTACACAGTATTTTATATCTATGAAATAAAGGATTATTTTATTTTGTTCTAATATATACAAGTTTTCTTGTTTAAATTAACCTGCAAAATATTTGCAATAACTGAATATATATTTTGCATATTTTAGGATAAATGCAAGCAAATGATTAATTTATTTTGTAGAGTTTTTGTGCTAATGAATACATGGCAGAGGGCTTATAATAAGCATTCAAAACCCCTAACTTCAATTAATACTTATTTCTGTTGCATGAAAATTAATATTTTTATGAATAATTAGGATAAAAGTTATTATTATTCTTATTTTCTAAAGGAAAGATCATAAAAGTAATTGTTGAATTAAATTTCGAAATCTAACAATATTAACCCATCATAGTTTAAAATGTTATAAATGACCATAGAAATACTTAAAAGAAGATAATTTATACTTTATATAATATTTATTATATAAACAACACATTTCATGCTGATAGACACATTATATGAATTTATTTTTAATGCATCAGAAATTTGCTTATTTTAATGACCATTTAGTTTAAGACTATTTTTATAATTCTTAATGCTATTTAGGTTTAGCTACTATTTTAAGTTTTTGTTATAAAGAAGCAAATTTAAATATCCTAATGAACGGACATTTAATTTTTATTTATTGATTCAATTTAAGTATTAAGATTTTAAGTCACGTTGCTTAGAATGTTAATCATTTTATACCTTGTTAAGAATTTATCATTTTACGATTTTTCGAAATATCTATATTTATATGAAATTTCAAAAAGATAATTTATAGGTACATTATTCTTCCACTTATAACTAATAGATTTCTTTCTAATATTAAGACTTCATTCCCCAGAATTTGTAATTTTTAAAACTATTCTTTCTTTAAAAAGCAAAAAAGATTATCCTTGAGAAATGACTGAAATATTTCAAATATAATGACTTATATTTCGTTTCAATTTAAAATTTAATGAATGTGGCTGGGTTCTTGATAATATATTAGAATGGAATTTATAAAAGAGATCATTCTATTACTATTTATAAAGTAATTATGAAAGAAGAGAAAAGGTTTTGAGCTTCAAATAAATCTGAATCAAAGAGAAATGTATCATTACTCTTATTATTTATTTTCTGATAAAATTTATTCAAATAATTCTCCTTTATTTAATTCAATTTATGTATTTGATTAATTCTTCAATTGATTATAATTTACGTGACAAAATTTTAAACTTGTGCTGTTAGTGAGGTAGCCTTTATTTCATTTTAAAGATTGACATTTATCACAGATTCCTTTAATAGATTTATACTTCCTCAATTTAAAATCATTAAAAAAATTCAGTAATTTCAATCAAAATACGAAATATTTAATTACTCCTGAGAAATGAAAAATAGATTTAAAAATCCTTAATAATAATGTTACTAGCAAATGACAGAATATAAAAGATTTATAAAAAATGACCTCATGAATTTATTAATTATTTAAGATTTACAAAAAAATGAAGAATATGCTTATTATTTATCTTGCCAGTTACGTGGTACAAAAGGCCAAAGAATATTATCTGTATAAATTCTTTGGCATGTTTATGCTTTAAAATTTACTATATTGATAATCATCCAATATTTAAATTGTATACAAATAAAAAAATAATTTTGGTGGGATAATACGTGAGAGCACTAAGCTATATATAAATAAAAAAATAGGTTTAACTTTTGGAGATTTTAAGTTGTTCTTAAATGGAATCTAGGCATGTGTAGATTGAAAATCCCTCACTAAACAAAATCTCGTTCTAAAACGCTTCTTTTAGTTCAACCAACGAAGAACAATAACTAGTCACAGCATTATGTTGAAAGATTGGAACATGTATCAATGGCATTGTGGGCAATTTTACAAAAATATTCAACTGAATACTGTCTGTTGCTTAGAAATCGCTAGCTCTACGAAGCATTAAGAATATATAGTAGCGCAATGCCATGTTCATAGAGTCCACTTCTTTGATAGCTTTTACTTTCAACAACAAGCATTTAAAACTGAACATTAAAGAGCTGAGATTGGATTTTCAATGGTGCGGTTTGTATTCTTAATAAATCACACTTCTACCATGACGGCAAAGTTAGAGTTTTGAAACGTGGAAGGAAAGGTATTATGAAGGGTCTATTTTGGTCGCAAGGTGGATTAATGATTTGGTGTAGTATTGAATGCCATACATGTAACTATTTCCAATATTTTGAATTTTTCCAATATTTACTATTCTATGAATTTCCATGAATGATATATTTCCATGAATGATTCATATACTATGAATTTACATTTTCCAATATTTACTATTCTATGAAATCTATTGCATTTTGAACTGTCGACTTATTCCTTTTAATCAAATTGTTCTGGCAACACTGCTTAGAACACCAGTTAGGGTGCGCCTGTCGGCCTTGGTGCCTTGCGTATCCCTGATTACTTGAACGCTGACTATCGCAGTATCGCAGTGTTCAAGGCGTCTGGCTTTTTGATTACGTTTTGTTTTTGATTTTGATTATTCTGCACACTTGGGCAATTCTTGAAAACTATTTATCAGCGTAAGTTTTTAATAACTTCTGAATTTAATATTATGCTATAACTACTATTTCTGTAACTTTAGGTATATAAAATCAATAACCATAATGAGTAAGAAGGAAATGAAACGCACTTTGCTAAATTTCGTGCAAAGAAAGGATTTTCAAAAACCAAGTACGTCGTCCGCCCCTTCGAATACAGATGAAAGTGAATATAGTCCACAATCTTCCAAAAAAGAAAAAGCTTTGTAAGGCACTACATCGCAGATTATTTGAAATATGGTTTTATCCTCTGGCCTCAATCAGAAGAAAATTGTCCAAAACCTGAATGTGTTGTTTGTAGAAATGTTATTTCCAATGAAAGCATGAAACCTTCCAAGCTCATGCGACATTTACAAACGAAGCACCCACAACTGGAAAGCAAACTCCTGGACTTTTTCAGGAGAAAAAGTTTGCAGATGAAAATTCAAAAGAATGCTTTTAAAAAATGTTTCTCGGTTGATTAAATCGCTTTTAAAAGCATCGCATCTAGTTGCTCTGCGTATTGCCAAATCTAAAAAACCATACTCAGTTGCTGAAGATCTAGATGACTAGTTCCTAGTCAAGTATATAAGTACCAATGTTACTTTACATTTTTTATGATTACGTATAGAGAAGAGCATGTATTACCCCCTCAGCTTAAATTGTATCTAAACCTTATCATTGTATACCTATAGTGTTTTTTATATATCTTTTTTACTAGGAAAAAAATTTCCACGCAGTTTTTCAATAAAATATTATTTATTCTAAATAAAATTTTTATGAAGAATTTAGTTTTGATACCTTTCCTTTTTTGCGTTTATTTTCGATTGCCATTAGTAAACTTAACGTAATGATTTATATTTTAAATCAAAATACATTTTTTCTAGTTGGAACCCGATATATTTAAACCATCGATTATTTACTTTATGTATTAAAAATAAATATCCCCTTTAAATTAGAATATTCAATAACTAATTTTTTTAATATAAGAAATTAAAATCTTTTCGTGTATTTGCATTATACGATAAAATCATATGCCATTATTTTTAGGAACTTGATTCCTGTAACTATAATTTGTTTTTTGTTCCTTTTAAATAACTCCTAAGCTCCAAATTAAATTTTCCTACCTTTCAACTATTATTCTTTTTTTTAAATGGAACTGACTTCATTTTCGGAAACATGGTCATCAAATAAATTCGTTTTAATATTTTTTTAAAATAATCTATCATTTAGAGAGATAAAGCTATTCATAAATTAGAGTATTTTTATAATTTATCAGGACAAAGTAAGAACGTTTTCAACCTGTTTCGGAAAATGTTATAAATTTCTATAAATTTACCTTCACTTATTTTTGCTTTTGACAAGAACTAATCAAATTTTACTTTACGAATTTTAAAATCAGGAAAATTGAATTACATTATGAACCATATTAAATAAAATATTTTTCCAAAATTCCGATGTAGAACTAATTTACATAGATATCAAGTCTAATTCTTAAAAAAAATAAGGGCAGGGTTAAAGTCATAGTTTTAGTATTGCTTACGAAAGTTTGAGAAGAAAATGAAATGATCAATCATTTCTTTGTTGACACTTCATGGCAAGCCTTGATTGAGAAGTGTTTATTATAACCCATAAATATAAAAATGCTTTCCTTTCTGTTTTGATTTAAAAAATAAACAGATAAGAGTGTCACTCGTATGTGATTTATAAACTTTGAGGAACTTATTTTCGATGACGCTAACATAATTTTATCTATTTTAATCTTCTTATGTTTCTTTGAAAAGATATTTTATAAGTGAGAAATTTAATTTATGGGAAAAATATTATTGCATCCAATGATGAATGTCATGAAAAGTGGTGAATGCATTTATAATATACATTTAAGAAATCAGCATCTAACATTTTTATGAACCTAAATTATTCCATTTTTTGTACTTTTGTTAAGAAACTTCACGTTAACTAAATTAAGGATTAATAGAAATAGAGAAAAATTATATTCATTTATATTTGGATTAAATTGGTAGCTCAATGATCTCAAAACTTTGTTCCTTAATATTTTAAATTGTTACGCGCTTGCACAAGTTTTGGATATTTATCGAGCATCTGAATTCATTTCATACTATAGACTCTAATCAAAGTAAACTTTTAAGCATAAGGTAATTATCGCATGATGAATTAAATCAAACGTGAACACGTCAAAACCTCATCAATAGCGTTTGAAAATTAAATTGTTAATTATGAACTAAAATTTTAAAAAAATGTTTTTTTCTTTTCTGAGCGTTAATGCAATTTACTTTTCATTGTAATTATATTTACAAACTATTTAAATAAACTGAACAATATTTAGCAATTTATTTCTGTTTGAATACATAAAAAATATATTATTATACATAAATTTATTGTTAGAACTATATAAAATAAAATTAAGTGATATTAAATTTTCATATATTTTTAAGATTTTCCGAATACTTTAAGACCATTCTGATAGTGTACAGCAAAGTTACAATGTCTAAATAAATAAAAATATTATTTTATTTCATTCATAATATGTATTTAATTTTCTAAAACTGTGTTTTAATGATCAAGATTTTTCTTCAACCAAGAAAACGAAAAAAATTATATTCAATCAAAACATATAATAAGCTTTCTTACGATAAAGTTTTTTCCTTCAAAAGGTTTTTCTCATTGAAAGGAACATACACCTATTTGAACCAAGGGTGTAATCAGCTTTAGAACTACTGATTTTAAAAATGTTATTTCGATATTTTATATTTCCCATTTCTCAGGTTTTTACTAATAGTTATTTGGTAAGTGGTGCAAAGGACTATTTTTTAATAAGAATTTTGATATAGAATTCATATATAAGTAGTCCTTTACAGTCTTATGTGATAAATGATACATTAATATTCCTATTAGAACTTTGAATTTTAGTGTATAAGAAGCTTACTTTTATGAAGAAAAGTATTTAATTATTAGCTAATATTATAGTATGTACCATATTTGACTGAAAATCCTTAATGTCAATAATATAATTCATTTACATTTATAAGCCAACATTTTCTTTCGAATTAATGAAATAAATTAAACATTTCAGAACAGATAAATAAAGTGCGGTATAAAAATTTGCATGAAAGTCATTCTGTATTGCCTCAGTATCTTTAATGTTTCTGCTGTCACTGTCTCAAAATATGCTTTGCTTTTGAAATGCTACATCTGCACCATCATCAGAATTTAATAAAATTTCTCAAGGAAAATATATTAAATCCATGAACATGTGGAGTTTAAAAAAATTTCCAATTTTTAATAACGATTCATGTTATTTAAATTCGAATCATTTTTGATCTGCTTTATCTTCTAAAATGTGAGAGGAAAGTGAAATATTTTGATATTCTTAAAAACTATTTGCCTTTTACATATTTGAAACCACTAAAACTAACTAGTTACTATATTTGAGAAAAAAATTGGTTGAAATTTATTTTTCCAAGGCAACAAATACTATATATTTGTGTTAGTCACGCAAGTAACGTATATATTCATAATTATGTTTATTTTATGCATAAATATGTACATTTTTTATTTAATTTATGAGACAAAACAGAAATTTTATGTGTGATCTATCATATCAAAGTCAATATGTCTTCTTCTAGTATCATAAATTCATATTTCAAATATCTCAAACGTATTTATTTTAAATTACTCGATATATTTCCTGCTGTATTCTTAAACTATCTATATAAATGCATGGCTTGGTATTTTTGAAATCCTTTGAATTGTATGGAATCGTTAATAAATGTTTCCCTTTATGCAACAAATAAGCTTTTGAAATTTGAATTTTAAACTTATTTTGTCGGAATATTTATGATTGTACTCTATTAACATAACCTCATGATTTTAATATACGTATGAAGTAGGGTTTGCATATAAGAATTCAAATATAAGATAATAGAAGTAATCCTATAAAAGAAGGTGCTTAATTTAAATGCTGCACATGAATGTGCTGTATTAAACATGATAATTCTTGAAAATGTTAGAATAAATTGTGAAGAGGTGATAAGAATTAAATTCAACATCTTTATTAATATATTTTTTAAATATTACAGCATTAAATTTAACGTTTAAACTCATTTATTTGAAAACAAAAACTATCGATATTGCACTCTTTTATTTGAGTTTCTTTCAGTGTGTAGATTACAAAAAATTTTGAATAGAAACATCAATATATTAATACATTTTTCCATTCGAAATGTTTTTGATAAAGGTTCAATGTAAAGTTTTAGACATGGTGAAGAGCTCAAAAAAGCATAATCATATTCACAATTTACTGAAACTACAAATGAGAACGTTATTCATTTAAAGTCACTTTGAAGAACTTTTCTTTACATCCATAACAATTTAATTGCATTAAATAAGAAGATATATCTGTAGCATAAAATAAGTGAAAACAATATAAAGAATTGAATTATTGACAAATAAATTTTAGTACTTCACAGTAAAATTTCTTTACCAAATTATTGAAGCATTAATTTTAAAGAAATTAATACATAAATACATGCTTTTGCTTAGGATTTCAATTAAAAATCCTTAACATTGGAATAATATTGGATTTTAATTTATCTAATAAAGATATCAAATATTAATATATCAACTAACAATTTTGGTATCAATTCATAAATAATTTTCATTGGTAAAAATTTTTATACCCTATGTATCATCAAAAAATAATATAAAGGATTTTTCGTTATGAATTAAAGACAGAAAAACGATTACTTATTCTTATTGTAAATCTCAGAAATTAGAAATTATAATGTTTTCCGTATAAGTCAGCCTGTACAAACACTGTGAAAATTATCAAACTATATTTGTTTTTCCTTGAAAATAGTAATTTCATCTTTAAAAATCGGAAATTACACATTTAAAAATATTTCCTACATAAGGCTACAGTTAGACTAAAAAAATTAAAATTTAATAGATGAATTTATGGAATAATTTTTACATTAAAATAATTTCTATTTAATGAATGCCATAATATCTTTTTTATAATGTATAAAATAATTTGCTTATAATAGAATAAAAAACAAATATATTACTATTTGTTTTCTATAGATTTCTTTTTTTTAAATAATTTCTTATTCCCAAAATTTATTCAATTGTGTAAAAGAATACTATTTTAATAATGTAAGATAAATATTAAAATATAAATGAAGATATTTCCTTTCATTCAATATTGTTTTTATTATTATAACGATTCCAAAATATTTGTGTATGCTTACAGAAGTAAAATAACCAACTTAGATTTAAATATTTTATATTTTCATACGTAAATATTTTTCAAAGTTAATTATTTCTTTTCAAATTTAATTACCACATAAATATTTATGTAGTTATTTTCCACTCGTGCAGACAATTAAAGAAGAACATTTTTAATAAGCTTTCTACAATTTTGCTCAACGCACAGCAGAGAATTATGCAGCATTTCAACATTCATATCGTTAAAGTAAAATATGATTTCTTTCTCAGAGGTCAGTATAAATTCTTTGTTAATAAAGTATAAGTTTCTCGTTGCCACTTTGCTTTAAAATTATGTGAACGAAACTAAATAATGGAAACTGCCATACTTTGTCGAGCTTTTCTCTTTATGTAATATTCTTCACGTTTCCTTTGCCACGTAATAAACGCCAAAACAAACTGTCGGCGGAAAAATTACGGCTGTGACTCGTAACTTTCAAAATGAGTCTCGCGGGATCTTTAAGTGAGAAAAAGAATACTTGGCATGATCTATAAGCAACGTTTTCATTTTCCATGTTTGTTTTTGGATGATTTTCTTGTTGGATGCGTTGCATCTTAGAGTCGTCAATAAAAAACATTTATCTGACGGTCGTAGCAACGTGTTTCAATTTTATTGTTAAGATACACAAAAGAGATATTTATTCTTCATGCTGAAGTTTAGGTCTGAAAACGAGAGAAAAATATTTTTTTTGCTGAATACATTCTAAACGTTTCTTATTGTTTAAGCTAAGTTCTTATCAGTAAATTGTTTTGACACTAAATATTTTGTTTTATTGCTAAAAATGAAATTAATTTCATGGAGCATTTCTGCATAATCAATAGTACATCAAATAATATTAATTAGAAATCTCTTGGATATTTAATATAATTATTAATTTTTTATTCCGCTGTAAGCATTAGCAAAAATTTATTTCGCATAATTAACTGTGAAATATTAAATTCTGTTAATTCTAATTTTGAATACATAAATATATCCTTCAGAAAATGTCAAAACGCATGTATCGACGAAAAATATATTGAATGAATTAAATAGTATTAACAAAGTAAAAACATTAATAATAGCAACATATATATATATATATATATATATATATATATATATATATATATATATATATATATATATATATATATATATATATATATATATATATATATATATATATATATATATATATATATATATATATATATATATATATATATATATATATATAATAATGTGCTTAATGGAGGAAAAACTTACAATTCCTTCCGAAAACGGCTGGAAGTTTACTTTATCTCTTATTGGGTATATTTAATTCAAAATGCATAAAATGATTGTATAATACCATTATTATAATTTTTAACTTTTAATATATAAAAATAGTCCAAATAAAGATACTAGGCTAATTTCTTTTAAGAAAAAATCGGTATAAGATAATTATTATTTTTTGTAATTGTTATTAAACGATTATTATTTCAATTGACAATTTGTTTAGCAAATGAATTTATGATACAATTAAATGAACTACAGAATAGATAATAGTATATAAATGAAGTTAATATAAAATGCTTTAGAAAAATACTATTTATATCCCAATAAGAAATAATTTTCAATCATGATATAAAAATATATCAGTCAATAGAATTCAAAAATCATATTGCTTTCATCTAAGTTTCACGACTTCAGTTGTGTTTATTTAGATATTGAAGTGGAATTGAGATAAAATAATTAAAAATTTACTATTTTTTCTATTATCAACTATAAAGTGAATTTACAGGTAATTTTCAAAATAATGGCAAATCCTTTGTATAAGAATGACATTTAAGAATGCGCTGAAAAACATTAAGATATCGTTTCAAATACCAGTTCATATTGCGCAAAAATATAGGAGTGTAGAAGAAACTTTTTGTAAAGTTGTATACAATTTGGAAGTTTGAACAGATCCATGAAATGTCTGGCTTCACAGATTGCAAATGTTCAACTATCTAGAGCAATTGTTGCTGAAAAAGACAATACTTAAAAATTTCCAGAAGCATGATGCTGAAAGTCATGACAGCATAACATGCACACAGTGCTTGAGCAAAATATTGGAAAAGAAAAATAATAGAAATAAAGATAATTTGAGTGAAAAAGATTTGATAATATAAATGCAGAGTACAATGCATAAAAACAAAACAACTACAGCCAAAGTGACCGAAGAACTCAATCTGCTTCTCGATTCTTTAATATTAATAATTGCAGTTATTACAATATTTCGTAATCAGAATATTTATAGCAGAGTATCATTCATCAAGCCACTTGCCACAAATGTTAATTCCATTCGTCATTTTTAATGATACCATAGACACAAACTTTGGTTTGTTGATAAGTTTGAGAAGGTTAACTGATTTGATTAGTTACCTGTAATAATTATAAGCTTATGTTGGTTTCTTAAAACACCCACCTATCTGGATAAAGAATAATATATCACATCCAGACGGGTGGATGTTTTTAGGAAACCAGCATAAGCTTGTAATCGCAGTTGTCTCCTTCCATTTATCAAGAATGATAATGGATATGCCTTAATATTACTTAGGATTTGTTACTGTACTTTAAGTGTAAATTTGAAATTAATATATAAACCTCTATATGGACATGGATAGATAAATACATGAGTATTTCATCATACTATTTGCTTTTAATAATTATTTTAATTTCATAAGTAACCACCAATCTGATTAAAAAATTAGTTTATTTAAATTGAAGTAAATCATTTAAAATACCAAATTAATTGCGCTAGAATACATGAAAATACATGCTCTGGAAAAATAATTTATAAATTAAATTTAAAAATCTAATCTTTAAAATAATTTTTTTGATTTGTAAATGAATGTAATTCTGTGTTAAGATTTTATTCGCAGTACACAAAATAACTTCCAAAACTTTTTAAATTTCTTTTCCTCTAGTTATAACCAGGTAACATTCTAATCCCTTTTCAAATAGTTGACCATAATTTATCATAAGGTAGAAAACGTTTTACATTTTATAAGTATCTTTTTTTTAATATTTTATAACCAGTAGCATGATATCTGTTTATTAGACATAAAATACCAAATCTTTTCTGAAAATATTGTTTTTTTACAAATTGTAAACATGAAAAGACTTATCAAAATAGTTACTTTTTAGCAAAAATACAGATAATAGTTTGTTAAAATATTTGGTAATATAACGTATAAAAATAAGCTATATTCCATGTAATATATTTGAAGTTTTCTATAAATATTCATTTAACTTATTTTAACTAATCTAATGTTCTAATTATTTCCATCATTTTTATTTAGTTCATTGCATTTTCAGGTATTCTCGAAATTAAATGAATGTTCCAGTATTTTGCGTGCGTATAAAGTATTTCAAAACAAATTTCTATTCACTAAGGACATCAGAAAGTAATCAACGCGCAGCAATTAATTGATTCACTAATTTATTTCAAATAAAATGAACTTATCTATAGAAGTGTTGCATTTTTAGAATTAAATATATACTTATTTTGACTTTATATAATTTAAATTTCTTATTTCACTAAGTTAAAGACTTTTGTAAGTGTCTTTATGTATTTAAATGTTTTTATAGCCTATAATTATTTTAACAAATCTTTTTGTATAAAATAGTATTAATATTAAAAATAAGTCATTTTAAATATCAAAGAAATTCCCTTTATATTCTTAAGTTCTTTGTGAAACTGAATAGAAAATACAAAGTGAAACTTTAATTTCTAAATTCTTTCAGCATTAGAAATTTTAAAGTTAAATGTAATAGTCAATGAATAATTTATCGACTTGCCTGAAGAAAATTCCTTCCTCTCAGCTAACGAAGTAGAGTTCTCTTCAATTATTTACAAAACTATTTGTCAAACACCACTTTCAGAGAGACTAACGAGGTTCTGATTATATAAAACTCACGTATAAAGAAGCTTGCAATTATTCGAAAGAATTTCGTTTGTATTGGACTCCTATTAAAACTTTCAAGTTAAAAGTTGGGAAAATTTTTAAATCATTTTTCTTGGTAATTTTTACTAATAAATTAAAAAATAGTTTCTAATTTATTAACTTGTTCGCATATGTTTTTAAATTTAAATTATGTATATTTTATGAATTATTATGAATATACTACTTTTCTACACATGCCAACAAATATTGCAAATCCACTTGCGCAATCAAGCATATTCATAAATATTAATTTTATAAATAAATCAATCATTTTTCTTCTGAATATATAACTTTTGAATGAAAATATATTAAAATACCTCAATTAAAATGATAGATTCAATGGTATAAAACATGAAAAATAGGATAACTTTGTCGCATGCATATAGGAATTAAAAATTAATGTACTGATAGTAACTTTTTTTTTTAAAAAAAAATGCATCGTAGAGTAATAGGAAAATTAAAATTTATATTTATATCGTATATATAATGTAAAGATTTAAAATATAGCTTGCTTTTTTTCTTTTTGATTTAAGCAAAAAGCCCTAGATTCTTGATATGTAAGTTACTAGACAAATTCTCAAGAAATCTTTTTACTGTAGACAGTAAATTTTAAATATAAAACGAGAGAAAAATGTAATAAAATGCTAATTAAATTATCAGAAGAAAGAAGATACCGAGAATTAATTTTGGGATATTGAAATATTTACAATTATTATGAATAAAATTGAATGATTATGTATTTCTTGATGTGATTAATAAAAATTAAACATTAACATATTAGAATTTAGAGAGAAATGAATCAACTTTTCTAAATTTAGAAAATAATATTTATACGGTGAGAGTTTCCGTTTTAGTAACTGAAAACAATTGAATTATATTTATTGATACTATGTTGTTCATGATAAAAAAAAAACCTATTAGAAATGGTTTGCAGTTTTCATACACATACACATGTAATTTTGGCTTTAAATTTCACACTATAAATCAAAATTGTAAATTTTCAAAAAAACTAAATAATTTATACTTTTTAGGAAATAATTCTCCATTTTTGAAATAGTTTCTTAATTTTATAAATATAACAACACCTATATGACTATTTTATTTTTTCAAAAATAAGTAAACTCTTTAATAACAATTGCCTATAATTTAAGAAGAAAGGCATTAAAATTAAACCAAATCAAATGCATTCACTTTAAAAGTCTTTTATATTTCCTATACCCAACCAAAATGAATCGTTTATCTTTATTACACATTTGAATTCGTCCGAATAATAAAATGCCTAGGTATGTTTTGAGTTCCCCATCAATTATCTTTTAAATAATATTAAATACTTCGAGAAATAATGATTTATAAAATTCATCCAAAAGCACGGATTCTGAAGCGGTGTAAGAAGATTCGACTATTAATGCTGACAGTGAGTGAAGAAAGACTTATCTCACTTTCAAAAACTTGCAAGTTTGCATCAGCAAAGCGTCAATTAAAGCGTTGAAAGCAAGCGACGGGTGGCAATGGTTCAAGGATTGATGGGGCCAGTGTGTCAAATGTGGGCGTGTCCCTCCTACCTCCGCACTTATCAATTAGTCGGGAATAAATCGCGCCTTGAGAACCAACAGGGTACGATAATTAAAAGCGCTTCGTCTTTCACTGAGTCTTTTGAAATTAGCATCGCTTTTATAATTGCTACTTTATCTTTCGTTTTTCTAGGCTGTGTTTTTTTTTTAAAAAAAAAGACTTTTAGAAGTAGAGTTTAGAGTTTTGCTTTCAACAGTTCTTTTCAACTTTTAATGTTTTGCGTCATTTTTATTTTGAGTAATTCTAATGACGAATAAAGCTGTGCTAGAAATAGTTTAAGTGTATTGTAATTATATGAATTGTTTGAAAAATTGCAAAACGCAGACTGCTGTTTACCACAAACAACGAATTTTAATTTCATCTTCCACAATTTATAGGGAAAAGAGCAATAATTGAGTTTGAAGAATGAGTTCAATGCTTATAATCAACTTCAACGAACTATATATAATTCTTTAAATATATATAATTTATTTGTTAACTATAAATAATTATCATTATACATAGTTTACTAATCCCTAAAAGATCTACTTTGCGTGGTTATATATGAATAATAGAATATATTTAATTTACTAAAATTTTTTTGTTAGCTTTTTTTAAATTGAACATCATATTTTTATTTTCAATCCCAAGTAAGTTTGCAATACATCCAACTGCTTTACATTTAGATGTAAGTTAAAATATTTACTAATTTATAAAAAAATTAAATAATTTAAATTATTTTTATTTCTATAAGTATTTTTTTTATCCAACAGCTATTTAAATTCAAGCATTGAGTAATGACTGTCATTTTTTACAGGAAAATTTGAACTAAATTTAAATTGCTGATAACGATCCTCTAACTTATTTTATGAGAGAGTAATTTATTATAAGCGATTCTTTTGTTATATATCTGAAAACTCTATTGAAATATAGAAATGATAATTGTATATTTCTATAAGTACAATTAAACAGTTAAATATCATATATATATATATATATATATATATATATATATATATATATATATATACAGAGAGAGAGAGAGAGAGAGAAAATATTTAACTGGTAAATAATACACATATTTAAATTTTATTCATTATAAAATCTTTAAATGTCCCATTAAGTTAAATATTTCAAAAACAGTTATATCTTTTTATCTGCTTAAATCTCTAACAGAAGTACAATTTCGTTTTACATAAAACAATTAGAAAATACTAAGCTTTAACTAAGGAGAAAATTTGAAAGGATTGATTAATGAATCAATAAAGCAATCTCTCAGTGACAAATGGTTTACGAAATTAGCTTATGAGATGATCAGGAGATTCTTATCAGCAAAACAGCTTATTCTGGTAAACAGATAATAGGTATTTGAATACTGATTTAATTAATTCTCAAGAGTACTTGGTCTGTAATTAATTTAAATAACTATTTTTTATAGAATACATAGTTGTAACTAAATGAGAATTCACTTCGTTTATAAATAACTTTATTCAAAAATTTTTGCTTCATTCTACTTAAGATAATTTTTATTTATATAACTAATATGTAACAAAATTTGAAAAGTTATTTATGTTTGTATAAAAGACATAATTGTATTGTTTTATATAATTTATGCAATCAAAAACCAAACACTTTTGAAATTACCATGCCAGGCATAAAAGGAGATTATATTTATAAAAGGAAACCAATACAAGAAATGTATGTAAACTTTAGTAATATAAAGAACATGAAGAAGAATGTTTTATGATAACAGTTTAATGATAGACAAGAGAATAACAATCAAAACACTGTTTAGATATAATTCCAGATGTTTCAAAGGACCTGTGATCTTTTCAAACATATAAGTATTGCTTCATACTTGTTTGAATAGATACAATGATGTTATTCATAACAGATTAAAAAAACATTGTTACCGATGAAATCAACTACCAATAATTGCTGCGTAAAGTACTCAATATCTCTTCTGTAAGCCTTAAATCCACCAACTTACCTAACTGAATGATAAAATATATCAGTACTCTATCAATCTGTCTCACATTAACGTGATATTTTCTATGCAAGTATTGATGATTTTAGATACTAGTATCTGCATCAAACAAAATTTGCTTATCATATTCAAATTGCATTTAATTTAAGCAAATGGGTTATTAATGAGCAGTAAAACCATTCATTTAAATGATCAATAGATTTCAGGTAATTAGTTCATGTGCATTGAACAAATCTAATGAAGTGCATTAATTTCCGATTGTGTTATTTGAGACCTATAGTCTTTTGACAAAAGCAACTTTCTGAAGCAGAATATCATTGCATTTTTAGAGTCGATGAACAATCTCTGCAATAAAATATATTATTCATATATCTGTCACAGTGTATTGGTACTCTTATAATGATCTGTAACTAGTATTCTTTTTTTGTAGCTTATTCCAAAGCATTTACATGACATTCTTGGTTATTCCAACACAATCCAGAATAATTATTTTTCTTTGTACAAATTCAAATCTTTCTAAAAGTATGATGAATTTCAATGAATATATTTGTGGTGACATTTTTAACTAACACTCTTAGAAAGCTAAAGATATAAAAGGAATTTCACATGTATGATATATAAGATATAAGGTCCTTCAAAATAAAGACTTCAAAATTAATTTACATGCTCCCATAATTATATATCTGTATCATTTATACTAAATCCAGTGAAAAATATGATAAAAAGACTGTTAAAAATATTATCAAAATAAAAGTCTTATAATACTTGATAAATTAGAATAAAATTATTTTATAGCATGCTTACATATAGTATGACTGTAAGGAAAGCGTAAAAGTGTAATCAAATGTGTTTTTCAATAATATTATCTATTGCTTACATTTTCTATGAAATCTTTTTTATTATTTCCCACATCAACTAACTCTTTGAAAATTGCAACAATTAAATTTTTCTCGTTAATAGCATTAAATAACTTATTTTCAAGAATTTTAAAACTTAATTATTGTAAGTGGAAGATATTTCTAAGCAATTTGTGTTTTATTTGTAATAATTAAAGATTGCTAATTTTTCACACAAAACTCATCTGGAAAAGATATTATATTTAAAATTCTATAAAATTTCCATTAATAATGTTTACGTATTTCTAAAAATTGAATAATAGTTTCGTTGTTATTTTATAGATGGTAATTATATAAATTCTGAAAGACATACAAAATTTATATATTTTCAAAAGAAAATCGGATTTAATTTTGTTTTTAAAATACTTTTTACGATATTCAGACGTTATTATTGAACAAAGCATTAATTTCCTCAGCAGCATTCATATTTAATAAATATTTTTAATTATTTCCCAATTTAAATACAGTATTATTGTTTTAAAGATACTTTAATTATTTTGAAATGCTTAAAAAATATATTTAGTTGTAAATGGATATGAAATTAATATTTTGTAAAGGAGTAATTAATATTTTGTTTATACTTTCTTACACATCCTTTTGTGAAATTGGAAAATAATGGAAATCAAATATTTAAGATGCGTGAGGTGATATAATGTAATTAGTTATTACGTACAAAATATCTTCACACTGGGTTTTGAAAAGTTGAAACATTTTAAAGCTCCGATTGTTTATACATTTAAAGACAAAAAATAATATTAATAAGTAGTATTTAAATGACTGAAATTTTGTTTTCAATATTTTAATAGAATTTTTATTCGTTGGTTGAAAGGAAATTTAAAATATATTAGCAAATGTTATAAGATGTCGAGGTTTTCCACACTCATTTATCTCTGACCACAGATTTAATTCTTTATTACTATATATATATATATATATATATATATATATATATATATATATATATATATATATATATGTATATATATATATATATATATATATATATATATATATATATATATATATATATATATATATATATATATATATATATATATATATATATATATATATATATATATATAATTTGTTTTAGGTCTTCACATTCTACACTTAATTATTTAGTAAAAAAATTTATTCACACACACACAGTAAAAATCACTTTATTTCTTATGTTGTTAGTTTGAAATTGTACTTTAAACTATTCTTAAACATTTTTTTACATTTATAAATGCTTAAAACGGAATGATTTGGAAGAATCATTCTTATCTTTAAACTGACAAATTTCTTTTTTCGATATTATTTTGAAGAAATTCTTGAAATTGGAACTCGTTCACTCGATCAATACATTTTACCTTTACTCTTTTAAAATTTTTGAAACTTCAGTGAGTTATATCGAAATATTGAAGAATGTATGATTTATGACTTTTTATTAATTTATGATATCATTTTTGTGATAATGAAATAACAACAAAGAATACATCTTCATATGTTACTTTGTTGAATATTGTCTTTACTTAAGGTTTAAAATTAACGCTGCCTGTTATAAACCGTAAGTAACTATAATAATAACATTTTGCAATATATTTTTGTGAAAAATATTCTTTAATGTTAAATACTGTTTTTCCCGAGACATATTTTATTTGCTTACTTCATTATTTTCTGATTTACAAAGTTGAGAAAATTTTTGAAAAACTAGCTCTTTAGTCTAATAGAAAATATATAAACGTTTTACTAAAATAATATTTCCATTAAACATATATAAATTTCTCAGTTTTATCATTGTAAATAAATACTTATTACTAATTAATCACATGATTACGTATATATTTAATATATTCCTTACACAATCTTATTAAATTAGATATCTGAAAATGTATGCACAGAATATTACTATCTATAGAATTAATTTTTGAAACATTTCTTCTATTATTAAAACCCAGGATTGGCTCACGGCTCAGTTATCTTTATGTCAAAATGATAAGTTTTTAAGAAATCATTTTTCGATAACAGCTTCATTTTCTTACTACTAAACCTTTCTCTTCTAAATTACGAAAACGTGCTGTTTTCACGATACTTTTGGCAATTAAAGGGAATAATTTTTACAATAATTTAAGAAATAGTTTCTCATCAACTACGAGCGAGTTGTTTGTACTGTTATATTTTAAGTTCTCAGTTTTAGAGTGTTAACTAAGAAGCAGAACAAAATTGATGTCATTTCTAAACGTGCATGTCACCATGCACCATGTATAACCATGTATCAAAACAAATTCCTTTAAGAAATTCAATTAATTTCATTTTCATATTTAAAATAAAACAAATAATTGCATCAGTGGCATTTTAGAAAATCGTGATTAAAATTTTAAACTGAAAAAAGGGCCTTTCAAAATGTCACAAATTGAAAGATAACTATAAGATTTTGTTATTATATGACAATAATAATAATACAGAGCACTAATATGAATGCTGCTATACAAGAAAAAATGACCAGATTTATTTCCAAAGACCAGCAAAGGAATCGAAAGTTATTTCAATTGACTATTTATGATGTGGAAGTTAATATTTCTAATATTCAAACAGCATGAATGTCGATTTCGTTCCTTCTCCATGAATGACTCATGAGATTTAAAATTCGTAATAGTCTCTATGATAATAAGTCTTAATGATTCTGTTGTATCTTCTCCTTTTGAAAATAGTTTCAAATGAACTATGTCGTAAGAGACAACACAAATGAAACAAAATATTTTCATTTTGAGTGTCTATAGTATAAGTGCTTCATAAATTATTATTAAATGTGATTGAAATTTAAAAAAAATAAAAATGCAATCCCGCTTATAAATTTGAATTATGGAACCATTTGACACGCATCATATAATTATAAATATAAAATACTTAGAATAAGTTATTTATCGATAACATTGTTTTGAATTAATGTTTGATATTACACATAAAAGACAGGTTATTTTAACAATTTATTTTTATCAAACATTGGGCAAAAAATGAAGAAAACCAATTACTTCCAACATTATTATAGAACCATGTATAAATAAATTGAATTTACTGAGTAAAAAAAGAATAAAGTTAGGTTCTTCATTTGGATTCAAATATGATTAGTTATTATGTGCAAAATTTACTTTCTCAAACTTACCGAACCAGCGCACCCCATGTTTTTATCAATTTATCAGAAAATGACTTTAAGGTTAAAAATGTTAATATTATATGTATAACCTAATGCAAAAATTGTGCCGCCAAACTTGTCTAGTGATCAGCTTGCCTGACTGTGAATGGGAAGGTTCTGGGTTTGAATCCCGGTTTGGGGTTGGATGCACTTTCTCTCTCTATCTATCCTGTCTTTGTCCTTTCCTGGTATGAATGTGTTGTGAATGGTTGTCTACCCTATAAACGGGTACCTATGGCATGTGTGTACTGAGAAAGTAGGATTCCACACATAAATATGGTTCAGTTGGATAAGTGGAGCAGCGCACCCCATAATGCCAGCCTTATTGGCACACGATAACAACAACAATGCAAAATATGTAAATTGTTATGCTTGAATTTCAGGAACTCTAATGAAAATTTTAGCATTAATTTTAATATATTCAAATGAACTTATTTAGACTTAAAATTAATTCCTTATATTTTTTGCAAAAAAGAGAAAAAAATTTAAGTATTAAGATTGTTACCAATATTATTAAGTTTCACATGTTGATATTGTGTAATGTTTTAATCTAAAATTTAAAATTTAAAAAATTTGCTTTTTAAAAAATTAATGTGTGACCCATTAACTTCACATTTTAACAATCACACATTATTTTAAAAAATTAATGCGTGACCCACATTACTATAGGCAAAAAATTATAACACTGAATATTCTATACTTCATATATCGATCCTCTAAAACTAAGAAAAATTTGCTTTAATTATTTTCTTTGGTGACGAATAAAATTGGGGTTTAAGCATTGGTATTAATTGGATATGTATTAAATTAAAAACCGAACTTCCAATTAATATATGTAAAACAATTGATAAAAAAAATTTATGTTATCCATGTTCTTCCATTTGTTAAACGTATAGGTGATAAAAAAGCTAGAAAAAAATTTATGTTAGAAGAATTGTAATAAATTTTACCCATTTCCAAAAATATTAAATATTATTAAATTTATCATTCATTTTACCTCACAAAACGAGTTAAAATACCATTGATTATTAAATGACCAAACACGTTAGTAAATATGAAATAAATTTTCAATTATTACTTACCATGTACATGAAGTAAACAAGATGAACATATAATAATACCTTATTTGATATAATTCAAGCCAAGGGAATTAAATGCTTCATTCGATATGGTTCAGAAAATTTTCAACAATTAAAGCAATTATTGATTAAATCAAAAATTTGAAATGTTTTAAGAAAGAAAATTTGAAATGTTTCAGATAAAATTTAAACATAATTAATTTACATTAAATTATATAACAAAATTAAAAATTTAAGCTTTATTTTCTGTGAAAATTTAATAAATGCTTCTAAAAGAGTATATTAATGTAAACCTGTATAAAATGTCAAGTAAAAATATAATTTCTTAAGTGAATCTAAAGAACAGCATTTTAGAGTTTAGTAAAAAGGTGTGAAAAAATCGTGAAAACGTATTTTTCCCTTTTTTATAAATAATTTATTATAATTTTAGTTTAAGCGATTCTCTCTTTAAATAAGGTATGGATGTAAAACAGTATAGAAGAATAATCAGGTATATTTTTAAAAATTTCATTGCAAACTTCTGTATTTTTATTTATATAAGATTTATTTATAATCTTTTTATTGCAACGTAAGCATAAAACGTTTTGACTAACTTTTAATATTATTATTTATTTCGGTGATTTGCGTGTCACATAAATTTAAAGAAAGTCCAATGTTTTTTTTCAGGTAAATAAAATTTCATTTTATTATACAATTATTATTGTTTCTTTAAAATTATCATTTTTTAAAAGTTTGAAGACAATTTGTTTTTTACTTCTGGATGTAATTGGCAATTTAAACGAAAAACAGTTTATTTTTAAAAAATAAGTTTCGAAAAATGCACTAAATCTAATCAGATATATTAATTTTAATTTCATGTCATACGTTAATCATAAAAATGAAATAATGAAAGCAATTTTTTTCCTTTTTATTTGTTTGATACGTTGTTAATTTAAGATTTTCTGAAATAACTCCTTTCATTATACAGTTCTTTTTAAAATATTGAATTAATTATAGAAATAAAATAACAGACATATTTTTTCCAGTTTTATGAATATTTAGTTCAAAAAAGCAATACACATTCATCATTATGATTTCTAAGTAAAATTTAATCTTGCTTAGATTACAGATCCCTTTGATTTTTCAAAATAAAAACTTTTGCTACAATAAATGCAATTTCTGATTTATATATACATATTTCACACAAAAAACTTTCTTCATTTATATCTGAAAGTGCAGAAAATTACGTTAAACCTTTTCCAAGTAATGTGCGAAATATTGCTTACATTAATTCGAGAAACATTTCATCTGAAATATTTATTTGTGATCAAAATTTGCGAATCTTATACTTAATTTTAAAAAATTAAACGCACACTATTCATTTACTCTAAAACTGTCAATATATACAAGAAGCACGTTTGAATTCAATTCAAAAATATCAATCGCAAATTTAATTCTATAAAATAAGAATTTGTATGTAAAATTTAAAATTTTGCATGTAAATTAAATGCTATTTAAAAGTCAAATTTATGGACTGATAAAAAATTAGCAGATCTGAAAAAGGGAAGAGACAAGTTCCGCAAAGCGAGGCAAGAAAGTTTATTTTGTACCAATAAAAATACTTGTTTCTACAAAAATTATTTCTCTTTATTTATTAATTATATTATAATTTTATTTATTATATAGTAATAAGTATTTGTTTGCTTACAGACCACACACACAAAATTACATTCTGCAAATTATTTCTTATAATAAAAATTACTCTAATAAATGTACACAAACTTTCAGTAATTCCTAAATTTAAAATTCTACATACAAAGTATTAACACTCAATTTCAGAAACATTTGCATTTTAAAACTGTCATGTGATATTCGTAATTATACACAAAATTCTCTCGATTTAAGTAAAATTTCAGTTTCCCATTTTATTTAAGGCAGAAAATGATGAATAAATTATTAATTTGTTGAGTTGTTTCGTATGCATATTATATGGTATATTAAGCTCATCCAAATACAAATTAATGGAAGAGGATTTGTTGACACTTGACAGAAATTTAGCTTCATCATTGAAACAGCAGCAATTAGATTTTTCGCCATCTCTTCTTCAGGAGGAAGAATATGTCCAAGATTCTGTTTCAAAGCAATTATAAAAATAATCGCGCAAGCGAACATCATGTAATCTAAATAGCGAGGGTGATTATTGCTGGCATAGGTTTGAAAGACAAAACCGGGAGACAAAGATAGTCACCTTCTGACAAACAAGATTCTTTTGTCATCATTTTCGCGGTGACGACGAGATTTCGGGACGACAAAAGATGTTTCCGTTTCACCGCGTTATCTATGGCTGGGTAGCAATTATTATAATTTCATGTCTTTTCCATTAATTCAACGGAATCTTGGAAAAGCGGAAAGATTATTTTAAAACACATCTCAGCCCGTTGCCTTAATACAGTCGTCAGCCGCATACGGGAGCTTGAAGTCGGAGGGGGAAAATAAAATTTCATTAATGATTTTCCTCTTTCTCCGCCTACATTGTGTGACGTACTCTGTGGGGTTCATTTTACGATTATTACATGGAGTAAACCGATTAGAAGAACAATGGGCTGCAGCATGTTGGCGCAAATTTCGCTTCTTGTCGAAGTAGTTTTCAGAGCTTATATTTATCGCTTTCTGAGTGAGTGGCTCAGATTAAATATTAAAATGCTCACACTCAGGGGTTCAAATTGCTTCATTCTCTCAGTCGGCGATATTTTATTTTGTTTCAGGAAAAATGTATCTCGTCTATGAATATAAATTTATTCGCTAGACTGGGAAAAATGTCGTTAAAACTAAGTAAACTTTCTACTATTATTGGCATTCTCATTAAGTAATTTAAAATCAATATTTGATTATAATTAATGAAGTACCAGGAAAAAATTTAACAAAAGGAAATATCATAGACAACAACTTAATAACCTGAAATATTGTATTTCATTATAAATTCTATTATTTCGAAGCATTTTTACTGGAATATATATTTTTTTGAATTCCTTAAATTTAAATATTGAATTAATAGTTTTCAAACTTTTAAAGTGTAAAAATCTTTATTTTCAAACAGTAAATTTTATTTATAGTATAACTATTGGGAATAAAAAAAACTATTCTCTAATAACTTTTTTTCAATGAAATATTTGAACTGGTTTGAATTTTAATATCCGAATTCTGTTTGATACATATTATTTACTGCTTTTAAATTGAATTAATAATGGTTTTATATTTTTCAATATTTTAAGATATATTGTATTCCAAAGAATTAAAATAAATTTATTAACTTATATATATATATATATATATATACACACACACAATATATTGCTTTTCGAAATATATTTTCTGACTATCAATTTTTTATAATAGGATAGTTAAATGAAGTAATTACTAATATTTCTTTAATATATTCATGAAATAAGGTAATTTATGACTGTTGAAATACAGTAACATTAACACATAATTTTAAAAATGTATGTAAACTTCACTTTAGATGAATTGAATAAAGTTATACAAATGATTCGAAGAGTTTTGTATTCAGAGATTAATGGATAATAACAATATGAAAGGTATTTCAGTTGTTGTTTTGCTTTATAAATCAGAAAATTTTAGATCAAGATGGATTAAGGCTTTTGCAGCTAATATATGAGTACACCAGGGCTATCTAGACTTATTTACAGCATCTACAATTGTCTACTGTACATAGTTGAGACAAAATGGTTACAAGTAGATAATGGTACGCTTTTTAGAAGTAGTATTGCTGATTTACTACTAATTAATGGGAAGTCTAAATAAAATAGAAGTGCAAATTTAACCGTCTCCAAATTAGTTCTGCACTCTCTAAGAACCTCTGTTTCAACTATTTGGTTAACGGATGCTCGCAGATGTATTTGTCAAATATAATCTGCTGAAAATAAAATACAGAGAACCATAACTGTCAATCTGTTTCAGAACTAACAAAAAAGAGTAGGATTCGAAATAAAAACTGTTGGGGAAATACAGATTGAAATAATTAAGCTATTTTATCAAAACTTTCAATGTATCTTCATCTACTTACGTAATTAGACAATGTGGGCCACAAATGATGCAATGATTGTGTGAAGGCCTCAAAAAGTTCTTGCAAGATTGTAAAAAATCAAGTATTATGCACATAATGAGCATAAGCGGAAAAATATTAATTAAATAAGAAATAATGATTTTTAAACTTTAATCAAAATTAATGTAAATAAATAATGATTTTAACAGATCTAAAACAATAATCGAACATGAATTCCTCTCTAATATTTCAATTAAATATTAATTTGTTTCCCATTTACCATATGCAGTCAAAATGGTAAAGCTCTACAGCTTAACATTGTAAACTAATATTTTGTCACAGGAAAAATTTAAGTATTCGTAGAATGTTAAGTTTAAGTAGTGTTGGATATATATTGCATTACCTCCCCATTCCTACCCCCCAAAAAGACCCAATGAAGTACAGCCATTTCAGTGGCTGTACTTTATTTACACTTTACTGTGCTAAAACCAAGATTCAAATTCCAGCTAGGATGAAAAAAAAATAAGTGGTCAGAAAGTTTAAATGAATTCTTTGGCAATACGTATAAATAATTAATAACTTTAAAATTTTGGTTTAAAGATACGTAAATGTAATGATAAATTGTCTGGACTATAATTTATATATATATATATATATATATATATATATATATATATATATATATATATATATATATATATATATATATATATATATATATATATATATATATATATATATATATATATATATCGAGCAAAATAATTATTCGTAAAGTAGCATCTTTGAGTTACAGATCGGGTTTCCAATGCAGTTGAACTAATGTAATGTCATTACACGTGACATCATGACCCTACGGTATGCTATATATCACCACTAGATCACATTGTCAACCACATTATGACTCAATGATTTGTGGATGTTGGTATCCATTCAGTAGCATAATTGTCTTTAGTGATCTTGCCGCTACCTTATACCAGCAGGTTAGTCTAAAACTTCTTACTTCAATGTTCCACCAGCATATTCACTAACGTTTCCTGATGCTTCCTTGGCCACATATATTCTTAGACATCACACCTAATAAGAAAGTTTGGAGTGTTATTGAATGCTTCTTGACTAACATGACAAATGGTTGAAAGAAAAAGGACATCAGAGAGCGATGATCAGATGATCGCTTTGAAGCTATTAGTGTAGCTGAATGTGTTACTTATAATGTTGGTGCACTATACACAAAGTAAGGAGTGTCAATGTATAGTCATTCGATTTATAAGAGTTTCATGTCGTAATCAATATTTTTTGATATTGTATTTTTTTCACCTAACTTTGCCTCATTTTATCTCTTGAATTCTTGAAGTTGCGTTTTCAATGTCACCACATTGTGTAACAATTTGTTTGCTAAGTTTTGACCAAAATTATTTGAAATATTTTTCTTAAGTTACATTTTATACTACACTTAAGGGTCCATTTCAGAATGATTAAAATTTTAAGCACTTTTGGATCGATCAAGAAATTCCTTGAAGTTGGTGTTATAAATGCATTAAAATACTCAAATCATTTGCACTGAGTTATAGAAACAATCTCTTGGAAGAATAGTTTTGAATTTCAGTAATTCGATATGTAATTCATTTACAAAAAGAAGATAGTGGTTCAGTGTGACATTTAATTTACTATAAGTATGCAAATTAGGATGGAAAAGCAAATAATGTTTTTTTTCTTTGTACTGTTATCTCTCAACTTTGTCTAATATGTTACAAAAAATTAGTCAATTATCAGAGACAACTAAAGATGTGTATTTTCTGTCTAATTTTTAATTAGAACTTTTAAATATTAATATGCATATGATCAAGAAAAACCGTATTATTTTCATGCATATATTAAATACATATGTTTCTTGGTTTATACTGAAATAAATATTTAAAATATGAATGAAATATTTCTTTCAAATGTTATATATTTTTATTTATGTTTATAATTGTGAATTTCAGAAACCTGTGAGAAAATGTATTGTTCCTTTGGAGCTCTGTGCTTAGTCGATCAACTAACGCAACAAGCTTATTGCCGGTGCAAAGAAACATGTCCGGATGTTTTTGCTCCAGTGTGTGGCAGCGATGGCATTACATATTCTAATGATTGCCAACTGCAACTAGCTGCATGTTCACAGCAAAGGAATATCTACATCCACCATCAAGGACAGTGCGGTAATTACCTTATTTTATTTTATCCAAAAATATTTGAGGTGAACATAGTTCTGGATATTTCATTCAAAAGAATGCCTAATCACCAAAGGAGTATCGATTTACTGTGGAATATAGTTAAGAGTATGAAAACTGTTAGTGAATATTATTGCGTTGGTATGCATTTTCAAATCCATAAAAACAATGCGGCTTATATTAAGACAATGGTTCTTGAAAGAAATTTGACAAAACTGCAAGAATCAATTCTTAAACATCATTTAAAATTTAAATGTTATCATATTTTTATTCAATTTAATTTTTGTAAGTATTATCCATACCATGAACAAGGTTTAACATAGGGTTACTAATAAATCCCTCATTTAATATATTCAAGAATCCATCCTCAAATAACTATGCTAAGGATTTTTGCTTGTGAAATAATAACTGTAGTATCAATTTAAGCTCACATAATTAATTTACAGATTTAAATTTTTCATTTACTAGTAAAATTTCATTTAAATATAATTTTAGTCAAAATATTTACTTAATCTATATATCACGGTTGAATAAATTCATACAAGAAAAATTTCATATATTGAAATTAATTTATTCCACTAAGGAAATAGAGAATATTTAATAAAATAAACCGTAGGAAATGTCCATGGAAAACTAAGTGATGTTTCTCTTTTTATTTCGAATAATTGTTTTTAATAACTCGCGCACGAGCGATAATCAAAATTTATGGAAAATAGGTTTTACAATTATAATAAAATTCAGTAAAATGTATTGAGAAGAATAAATATAATTATTTAATTAGAATGAGTGAGCATAAAATTAACTTCTGTAAGGAAAGTTTTCCAAACACATCTTGGATTCAGTATAAGAACTTTTATTGCAAACTATAAAAACTTTTAGATAAGAAATGGTGCGAGGTTTTATCGCAACTATTATATTTATCTTATTATTAAATTTTCTGACAGTTATGATTTATTCATTTTCCCAATTATTTATAAATATCTTGGCTTTTATAATATTGTTTTTGTTGCAATAAATATCCTTTAAATGTTTTTATTTGTATAGCAAGTTTATTTAAACAAATTACCATTGTATTACGTAATATATATTTGTTATTTATTACAAACACGAAAAATACTTCAAAGATGTCTGGAGCAAAATTTGTAGAAATTTTTTTAAAGAAACAATGCTTTCTAAAATCTTAACTATCGTTATGTTATTCTTAATTAAAAACTAATTCGAAACAAGCATATATATTAAAAAAATATTTTTAAAAGAAAATATCAGTTCTATTTAATGTCATTTATTTAAAAATCTTATTACAAATTAACGCATTGTACTTAAGAGGAATCTTCCTTGAATACGAAAAATTAAATAAAAATAAGACATTTCAATGATTAAATTTTTTAAGTATTATTTAAAATATAAAAACGTAATACTCAATTTTTTATAATTCATTTCTTGTACTTTTACATTTTTTACAATACTTTTTCGATATTTAGAATCCAAAAACTTGTTTATTTAAGAAATATTTTTTTCAAATAAATTACGAATACATGTAAACAAATTTTACTAAAATAAATAAATTTTTTCTTGACTTTCTACTTATATTCGTGCATACTTATATTTATCTCATGTCTTATAGCATTCTATTTTAATTTAAATTAGAATGTAAAATATTGATATAAACTATTATATATAATATAGATAAAGTATTAAACATAAACCTTGAATTTTACTTAGATTTTGCGATGATTTTTGAAACATGTCTTCTGTTAAATAATCACTTTTAAATCGTTATAAACTAAATGAATTCAATTCAAAATTTCAAGCATTGGTTTATGATATCGAAACCAATTTCCTTAGAACAGCTAAAACATTGGAAAAATGGGCTCTTGTCAGACCAGTTTAATCCGCTTACACTTAGCTTACCAATGAAAGGTGAACATCAACATATGAAACGTGGTACAGCCACGTTTGAAATAACAATGATCCAACCTATAAAATTGCCACTGTGCATTAAGCGCATTGTTAGATTTTCAATTCAGTGAATCAACTCATGCCAATGGTGTTCTCTAAGATTCAAAAAATGGCTTAGAGCAGGTCAGTCCAATCCATTCACTCACAGCATACCAAATCATGATGAACATCACTATATAAAAATGGTATAACCACCTTTGAAATAACAATGATCCAACCCATAAAATTGTCTCTATGCATGAAGCACATTGTTGTACAGAAGAGGGTAATTACAGTAGGAGTTATGTCTAGCAGGACTTAGAATAAAATGTCTTAGTCTATACTACAAGAGACAATCTAGAACATAATTCCACCTGTGTCAAACTTTAATGTAGGCATTATGAATCTGGTAAAAGGCATTTTTTAGGTATACGACAAACCGAAACTCTGCCATCAGACTGGTAGAGATTGAATCTGGATTCATCACTCCAAAGAACCCGTTTCCACTTATCTACGGTTCAATTTAAACCGTTTCTCCCAACACTTCAATCGAGCCTCATGGTTGCTTTTTGTAATCAAATGCTTATGGGTGTGGATTCATTACTCCAAAGAACCCGTTTCCACTTATCTACGGTTCAATTTAAACCATTTCACCCAACCCTTCAATTGAGCCTCATGGTTGCTTTTTGTAATCAAATGCTTATGGGTGTGGATTCATCACTCCAAAGAACCCGTTTCCACTTATCTACGGTTCAATTTAAACCGTTTCTCCCAACACTTCAATCGAGCCTCATGGTTGCTTTTTGTAATCAAATGCTTATGGGTGTGGATTCATCACTCCAAAGAACCCGTTTCCACTTATCTACGGTTCAATTTAAACCGCTTCTTCCAACACTTCAATTGAGCCTCATGGTTGCTTTTTGTAATCAAATGCTTATGGGTGTCAATACGGCCATGGAAATCAAACAAGTGTGCTTTCTTGCTGATAGCATTTTTTAAAAAATATCCTGGACGTTTGTTAAGGCTACTGGAATATGTGGGCTATCAGTTTGGTGTATTATTGTTGAATGCTTTGGACAGAACTTGTCTATCTCTTAATCTCTTAACTATTTAACTTATTTTTTGGAATTCTTGCGTCGAAGCATGTACTGACATGCACCCCTAACTTTCCATTTCTTAACAATATAAGCCACTGTCGATTAGAAAAAAGTATAATTCACTAGATCTGTCCTGCTAGGATCGGCTATTTCTAAAATATTGGACAGTAAAGCCATTATCTTACTCAGTCATCTCTGAATTTTGTGGCATCTTCTCTGGCATCATTGCCAGTGCTGTTTCCTACACAATATAGAATAGAAGACTTGTCGTAGATAAAGTATCTTCATTTGCATGTGTGTGGGTGTCCTAATAGTTATTGGTATATTTTGTATTATATAGTTGTGCGAGCAACTTTGAGAAACATTTAAATTTATTTTAAGGAATACTATTATTAAAATGCGTTTAATTTTCAAAAAATTGTAAATTATTAAAAATTATTAAAAACATAAAAAGTAAATTTACTTTTACAATAAAGGAAAAGTAATTATATTTTATGGATTACTTGCGACGATTGATGTAGTTTTAATAACATAATTTGATTTATTCGCTTTTGATTATGACTGAAAAAACATTTTCAATAATTTTTTTTCACTGTAGTACATTTTTAAGTCTGAAGATGGAATTATCTACTTATGCTAATGTAGAAATAAAATAAGTCAGTGTAATAAGTTTTATTCTTTTGTTCATCTGAACTGGAATATACTCACTCTTTTGATGTAAAATTTAGAAATCAAAATAGCAGCTAGATAGTCAAATACAAATATAATTAAAGAAAGTTTGCTGAATAAATTCTTCAAATATTACATGAAAGGAATATTAAAGATAATGTAACTTAAAAGTACATAAAGTACATCAAAATTGTTATTAGTTTTTTTAAAAATAGTATTGAATTTTTTCAAGTAAAGGAAAATTTCAAAGCGGCAATTTAATCTCGTCGTAAACTAGTTCTGAATTTTTTTCCGCATACATTCTGATGATTTTAAAACTCTTGATAATGCAATTTTTGATAAAAGAGCACTTGGCTCAAAAATCAAATCTTATAAAATAGAAATAGTTGTTATAAATATTTTCAAATATAATTTAGAAATTTGTGGCTTTCAAACTATAAAGATGAATTTCAAACTATAAAGTAATAATTTAACTAGGCGTTTTAAAATGAGTTCAACTCTTATGACGTGATATCAATTACAGTAGTATATATATACATAAGTATGTATGTATATACGTATGCATTATTAATTATTATTGATTATATATGCTTTTTAAATTAAGTTATATACTCCATTAAACATTATTGTATTATTGTTACAGATAACTGAAATGTTTTTTTTCAGTTGTTCATGAATATTATGATAAATCTATCATCATTTAAAGAATTTTTTGAAAAAAGAATCGTCATGAATAGAGTAAAATAAGACATGATAAATTTTCATAAGCTTCAATCTGCGCTATTCTTGTCAAAATAAAAGATTAAACATTTCACTGAAATCATGATTAAATTCTTTTTGTTCGAGCAAAGCTAAATAAAACCAGAAATAAAAATAAAACTGAGTATAACAGAAAATTACAGAATATCTCGAAGAATTGCTTGTTTAAAGATTAAATGTAACGTGGAGACAATTTTCCAGCTCACTTATCAAATGATATTGGATTAAAAAAATAATTTGCAGATGATTGAAAGGTTTCATTTCAATTCACTGAGATGATTTGGAGAAGATGTAGGAAATATAACAATAACAAAAATACTCAGACAGACAAGAAAATTAATTTTAAATTTGGAATTTTAATGTATATTAAATTTGATCTCATTGATAAATGTAAAATAACAGATTCTTAAGCAACTAACCTTGAATAATTTATATTTATATATATTATTCATAGAGAAATAGATCGATAAACAATGATTTATTTTTTGAATAGGTATGGAAAGAAAAGATTTACATTTGCAGCTGTAATTATTTATTTAAAAACCCGTTGAGGAAAAATTAACTATTCAATTTAATAATTTTTTGAATCACTTTTTTTTACGTATGCATTGATTATAGATGTTATAAGCTTAATCAATTTATTTTCAAATTATTTATTGAAAAAATCAACAAATTATTGATGGTAACAATTTTGAAATTAATGAATATTTTCTTTTCTTTTACTTTTCACGTTAAGTATGAACATAATAAAATAAATAGTTTGAACAAATTCTCTTAGAAGTTTTCGGAACAATAATTAATTGCAATACAAACAAGAATCCGAGATAAACCGGTAAAATCAGATAATTGATTAGAATACATATAAAAATATTTTTAACATAAATTAATGTCTATGCATATATATTCTCTACATACATGTCGCAAGTGTTTCGATAATAAGGATAATATTAATCTTTTTTTTATTGGAAAACTTATGGCATATATTCATATAAACCAAACTTCATGCTATAATTTGTTACTTTTAAATAATTTTTATCTCAAATTTAACAACTCATTCGTTTAGATTATTTTAAAACAATTATTACTTTCTTAATTTACATTAATATATGCTGAAACTTCTAGCTATAATATTTGTTTTAGTTTATTTAAGTGTTTAATTGTTAATAATATGAATTTAATTTTATTATTTAATGCTTATTATTAATTTAATACTTTCTCAAATCCTCCATTAATTGTAAGTCAAGTTGATTTCATGTGGCTCTACTTTAAATAAACTTTCAAAAGGGATTCGAATATATTTTCCTGAGCTCAAATTTGAAGGAAATAAAATTCTCTAACATTTTAATTAACATTTAAGCTAAATTATTTCTAAGCGTTTTTGGATTATTTATGTATTTATTTCTTTTTTATTTCCTTTATTATTATATTCTGACTTTAAGAAAGTAGGTTCGAGGTCACAGTATTCAATTCACTTAAGATTTACTAAGTGCAATTAAATGTTCTTAAAATATCTTGGAACCTGGAGAAGAACAATGTTTCTTCACACTTCTTCATTATTATTAATTTGTCTTTGTGCCAAATTTTTAAGAATAATATAAGTAAACTTATATGTAACTGTACATACATGTAAAAAGAAAAATTATTCACAAAATAAATTCTTTACGTTTATTATTTGATAACTGGCATTACAGGAAGTCACTTTCAAGAAAATTTGTCTTTGGCGAAATTCATAGAAGAAAATAAATATTAGTATACAGGAACATGATGTAAAATGGTTTCATCAATATTGACGTTCTTAAATAAATAACTCTTCTGCAAATGGACTAAGATTAGAAGTATATATTATTTCCATGTATATCAGATGAGATAACTGGGAAGAGAGCGAAATATCTCCATCATGATAAATTATGTAAGTATATCTTCCTACTGAAACCCCGGGTTTTATTTATGCAACAGCAGAATATTTTGCAGGAATAGATCTTATCCCATTTAGGATATTTCAAAGAGATATTAGCGAATTTCCTTTGATTCATGAGAGCCGATATAGTAAAAAAGATCAAATTACATGATCTTGTTAAAGTAAAGCAAGAAGTATATAAGATAAATTATACAATTTATTGGTTAAATGTAAAGAATATTAAAGATTTCTAAATGATAATTTTTGAAAAAAAATAATTTTAAATTAATTGTTTAAAATTGTAATTATACTATAAATTACATGAGAATATAAGTTTTAGAGATATATTTAACAAATATGTGGCATAATTTTAAATGGTGAACTATAAAGTCAATCATCACGTCAATGTCAATGCATAATGTTTAGGCGTTTTGCAGCAAAAATTACAAACGTGACTGCTGATATTCTTCAAAAACCATGTATAAACAATTGCCGCTTTAGAAGAATAATCACTTTGGTTCAAATTTATTTGACTTTGACTTATTTGATTTTAAGTTGATATTAAATAATGTTTATATAGTGACTTAAAATCAAATCATTTATGCAAAATCAATTAGGTTAATTTATTTCGTACAAATGCGAGTTGCCAAAATATATCTGTGACGTTTTAAGTAGAAAAGAAAAGATATTGAAAACACAATTACATATTTCGTTGCTTTGATGAAATTTAATAAATGCACTAAAATAAAAATATAAATATTTTAATTCCATACATGCAAATTACATATTTTTGCAAGCCAGAATTCAAATTTCTAGAAACATTTCTGATATGAAAAACAAAATCAAGAAACATTACATATTAAAATTATTCTATGACTGACGAATTAATCTGAGATTGAATTGCATAGTAAATTGATTTAAAATTATATAATTTGTAAAAGCTTGTGCAAATCATGTATACATAATATATATATATATATATATATATATATATATATATATATATATATATATATATATATATATATATATATATATATATATATATATATATATATATATATATATATATATATATATATATATATATATATATATATATATATATATATATATATATATATATATATATATATATATATATATATATATATATATATATATATATATATATGAGATCCTCTTCAAAAATGGACTTACAATTCTTTAAAAAAATGCATTGTTAGCATTATGACAGCGATATCAATAAAGATAGCATGTAATATTTTATAAAGATTTCTGTACTGGGCAATCCGAATTATATCTTCAGAAATGCTTCGGATTGCCCAGTACATAATTATTTTTCATGTCTTGTGAATTGCTTTTCTTATTCAGTAAAGGCTAACTTAAATATAATTAGAGATAAATATATTTCATGTTATTTTATCTATACGCCAGAGTGTCAACGACTGGAATACTATTAGTAAATTTCAATGTGGCACCGAAATCTATGTCAATGAAACTAATATTTTGAAACGTCGAGATCCAGAGCTCAAGAACATTAGCTTAACTACATTTTTATAAATGACTTAAGGCTGACTTTGATATCAGTGTCTAACATATGGGCTTCTTTATTTATGTGATTATTATTCGCTTTGAAAATAGATGTTGGCAACAAGCCATGCGAATTTTCCATAATATTCCTTTATTAATTATATATATCAACATGAAGTGTATAAATATTAATTTTAACGTGTTTCCTTTCTTTGTCACCATACTTGAAACATTTTTATATTAATGTACGTAGAATGTGATTTGCCTATATTGGCTGCTATCCATATATCTGAACGGTAAAACTTTATATGCTTTGGTACGAAAGGAAATGGAAAAATGTTTGAGATTATAAATGGAAGAGAGTCGAAGGATTTAAATGTTGTTCTCTGTAATTAACAACATTTAAAACCTTCAACTCTTTAAATATGGACTCTGAGGAATTCTGAATATGGGCTCTAAATTAAGAACAAGACCCAAACAAGTTTGCCTTACTAGTAAAAGGAAATTTTGAAAATCTCCGTAGTGCTACTCGGTAATAAATCTCCGTAATAGGATTTATTATTCTCTATTTTAGTTATTAATTGAAATAAACGCTTAACATTTTATAAAGAATAAATGCTTATTTAAACAAAATCAGAGATAACACGTCATTATTTTCAATAAATAATTAAAAATTATCTGATATTTCTTAGTAGAAACATTAAAATAAAAGTCAGGTTTTATATATCAATAAGTTGTTTGTGTTAAATGAAAATGCGCTATGAGTATTAAATATAAGATACTTACTAACAGATGCTAATTTTATGCAATAAAATTTACGTATGATGTATATGATTCCTAATTATTTAAAAGAAAATCATAAAAAATTATACAATGTTGTTTCCAAATTAATAACTTAAAGTCTGCTATTATATCTTATCAGCTTTAGGAAAAAATAAAATTTTAAGTGGCTAAAAAATTTAATTACTGATAAAAGTTAACTTGAGAAAACTATTTTCAATTCCCTCCATCTCCTAAATTTTATCTCTTAAAGTATTCGGTATGAATGGAAAACTCAAATATCTTTTATGAAAACCGATGATAATTTTTTATTTACCATAAAAATTTTATTTTTAATTTTCTTTATGTCTGGAATGTAAAACTCCATGAAGCATTTTTCATCCGTTTTTATAAATTAAATGCAACTTTTAAACTTATGAAATTTCATTTAATATTTTTATAGTATAAGAAACAAATTGTTTTCTGTAGTAATGAACAAAATATTCTTTATACTTTAAATTGTTTTTATTTTGATTGTAACTTCATTAAATAGTTAATTTAGTTTAAATATAACTATAATTTTATATTGAATTATACGCATATTGGCATAAGCTCAAGCATTAGATTTTTATAGACAATATATTTATAAATCATACTTATAAAGTTTACTTATATAGTATACTTATTAATTTTAAGTAATTTGTTTTGAAATTATTTGTTTGAAAACTAACCAAAATTATCTTCAATATCATATAAGCAAAAATGCTTGATATTTTTAAAATTAATTTATGATTAATTTTATAATTTTCAGTTTCAATATAATTACTATATTTTTCTTCATTGCTTCTTCTTTAACATTCTTTACCTTTATATATTTTGATGGATACGTATGATTAAATGATTAAGAGTCATTTCCATTTTCTAATCTTAGTTTTAGGTTTTAGTTAAATAATACTATATTTATCATCAAAACTCATAAAATTATATATATATATATATATATATATATATATATATATATATATATATATATATATATATATATATATATATATATATATATATATATATATATATATATATATATATATATATATATATATATATATATATATATATATATATATATATATATATATATATATATATATATATATATATATATATATATATATATATATATATATATATATATATATATATATATATATATATATATATATATATATATACATACATATATGTATATGTATGCATATATACATATATTTATATAATATAATAAATTATAAAATTACATATATACATAATTTAAATTTTTAAATTATGTAATTATTGTTTTAACAGTGATAAGTCAAAGTTATTTAAATTTAAGTTTTCAAAAATTTAAAATTAAAAATATTATTTATATTTATAGCTTTAGATTTATATATTTATGTACTTAATAAAGAAACTAAGCATATCAGTTACCTCTAAATTGAATTCTAGTAAAATGCTTAGATTTCGAAAAAAATGTATGCGGTTTGAAAAAAATACAAAGATAAGTTCTTTTTATTTATATTTTCTCAAAATATTATTTAGTTCCACAGGCAATGAATTATCATAGTACATAGGCAATGAAATATAGCCTTGATCGACAAAAAAAAAAAACACTTGTTGAAGATATTGAATGAAATTATAAGATATTGAAAAGTAGCTTTTTTCAAACACAAACCGAAAACATGCTCGCTGCAATACTTAAAACAATATTTTTAAAGCTTGAAAATAAAACCAACTATTATGGTTCAAGTTAAAAAAATGAAGTGCTCTATGAGAATATAGTACGCAAAAAGGGGAATCCTATACATTCAGATGATAGTATGGAAGACAATTTTAAATGCAGAGAAAGAAGAATACATTTCTGTTCTTAAGGCAAAGAGAAGACCACAATGATGTGCATTGAACTGAAAACGAATGTATCGAGTGTTCAGTTCAGAATTAATTACACATTAAAGTAATTGTAAACATTGTTACAATATATTGCATGTAATCATAACGTATGCCTTACATTATCCAATGATTAACAACCTAATGTATGATACAATTCATTCCGTCTGGTCTGTTTGATTTTAAACATGAAATTTTTATGGACAAACAAAATGAGGATTGTATTTCCATGGAGAACAAAAATTGGATTCATTATTTTTTAAACGTTATTTCGAACTTAAATTGGTCACAATTAAACTCGATTAAAAGTTAGGGGAAAATATCAGACTATATTTTTAAATAAATTATTGAATTTGCCTAACTAATAATTCTTTGAAATATAAATATTATAGATATTTTGTCAAGTAAACAAATGAAAATCTATACCTATAAAATTTTCTAGTTTGCAACTTATTGCGCATAGATATATAGAGAGAATTAGTCATCTAAAGAAATATTTAATATCTTTCATTTTTATTTTATTCTATTTTTAAAAATGTTGTCATCGTAAATTAGATACATATATATTAGTTTCAATATTTCAGTGCATATTTAAGAAATTCAAATTCCTTCATTGCTTAAAAAGACAATTTTCTTAAGCAATAAGTCTTAAAAATATTCATAATTTCTTTTGCACATAAAATTTCTTATGAAAACTTATAAAAATAAAATTTGACAAGCGTATGATTTTAAATAATATTCTACGCATGCACAATTTACAAAATCGTTACTATTGTCACAATAATTTTTATTGTATCTGAACGATTTCCATTGAAGAGCCTTTAGTTTTGTAGAAAAAAATCAAAAAGAAAAAATTAAATCAATTAGGAACTAAAATGTCAGAAGAAAACAAAATTAAAATGTATTACCAAACATAAAATTATAAATTTATATTTTTTTACACTTTACTAATTTTCACAAGTGAAATGTGGGATTCAATGCTTAAAAGACCTTTAAAATTCGTTTTACATTTCTTGTTTCCAGTTGTTTCTGAAAATAATACCATTTAAGCAACAATTCTTCTCGCCTCACTGAAATACCCCTTACTTAATTAGTGTTCTTCAAATCGTTATGAATCCCAATATCTGATGTATCATCTCAACATAAATTTCCTAATATTTATCCAAAAAGATTGTCATTTATGAAATTAAGATATTACTTAAAATACTACTGAATAGATAGCTCTTTAAAAACTATTATGCAAAATTTGTATAGTCTACATAATTTGAAAAACTTATACAACATAAAATCAAAAATTTAAATTTACGTGACCAATCACAGTAAGGTGGAATAGACTAAGGTATATTTACGTGACTCCTCACATTAAGCTTAAGGAATTTACAGCAACCAATTTGAATTCTCGTTTTGTTTTCTTATATTAATATCATAACATGAGATGTGTATTGCATTGCGCATATAAGAACTAAAGTTTTTAAGGTATATTTATCAGTTGATCACTCAGAAAATCAACACGGATATAATTTATCAAAAGGCACAAATAACAAACTTGAGTAAAATATAATTGAAATTCATCTACGTAAGTTACTCAACCAGACAATGTAGAATGTATATGTCCCATTATTTATCACTTTAATATTCCAGACTGTTATTGCATAAAGTAAAAATATAAAGGAGATAGTTCATTACTTGAATCGCTTTTGAGGAAAACTTAAGCCAGAGGCCATTACTCATCTGCTTTTCCAGACGTGTAACGAGTATGGACAAGAAGCAAGCCACTTCGCATGTTCATTTGCTATCTGGGAGAACCATCCATCAAAAATGATATCCGGTAATAAAAACATTCCTGTACTTTAGACAACATGTACATAAAAGGATGAAACAGGCAGAGGAATTTATCGTTTCTTGCCTTTGATGATGTTGAATATTTACTTGATGTACGATCACCAACGTGAGAGATAAAAAACCCTTTTGATGAATCACCTTCTGCAAATGTTGCACAGATATCAAAAGAAAAATTTATGAATATTTTTATCGCTCTAATATTTGAAATATGCAGCTGAGCTTTGATATCAGAGAATGAAATGAAAGAAAGCAACAGTAGTTGACTATTTCATTTGAAATAATATTTCTCTTTTGTCTTTTGGAAGGAAATATTCAAAATCCTTATTATTTATCTTTATTTTCCAAACAGAAAATGTAATGAATATATGAATTCATAAGCTTTTCATATATTATAATTAGAAAAAAAATTGTTTTATATTTTTAGAGAAAATTTTGACTGAAAAATATGATATATTTCAGTGATTAAATACGAAAATGATATGGAAAATTATAATAGCTTTTTCAACATTATGTCAAATTTTGACATAAGTAATAAATTTCAAGAGCACAATTTTTAATTCTTAAATTTCCTAATTTACTTTTATGTATATTAAGAATGGATATCTAAATGATTTTTAAAAGATGTTTGAATTGTAAATAGCACATTTTTTTAAGTTTATAATTACGCCTGCATGCAGGTATAATGTTAGGATTTAATGACTAAGATGACATATTTTTTTATCTCATTTCATATTTTTAAACTTTATTATGAAATTAAGTTGAACAATAGAATCACACAGTTCCCATTTTATTATATATTTAGTTAAAATGGGAAATTTAAAGAAAATGCTTTAAATATAACATTGTCTAAAGATAAAATTCACTTATCATTCAGTTTTTTATATATTAGTTTTTTTTTTAATTCCGGACCTCCTTTCTGTGAAGCAAAAATTATTTATTCAGAAAAAAGTATTTTAATTCATTAAAAACTAAAGCTATATTTAATCTTAACTAACCGCAAAATGTTTATTTTTTAATATATTAGGATTTTTGTGGTATACATATAAATATTTTATGTGGATTTTCAATTTTATCATGAAACAAATTTATAATTCATCTTAGCTTTAATGTTAGTTTGTCGAATTTTTGTATCGCAAATAATGATAAATATTATATTCAATTTTTGTAGTAATATTATTTCACTTACTTTATTTTATCACATAGTCAAGTACAACTCATCTTTAAATATTTATGAAAGTTGAAAAATATTAATTTGTCCTTTTTTCTTGATTTTTAATTTATGTCTGTACTAGAAGCAAAGGTGCAGAATTCTGCTAATAAATTTTATGTCAATGAAATCATAGACTATTTATTAAAAAAGCGCATATTATATATAAAAATTACATCCAAAACATTATGTACTGAACATTTTCCAGTATATATTTAATAACTTATAATGTACTAATGTAATAACCATTCACAATTACATTTTCTATTTAATACAATAAGCATTTTTGTAAAGTACAACAATTATATTTCAATACGTTTTTATGTGCATTTTTTCTCATTATATTGTGTTGCTTAGTGCCAGCTAACTGTTAAGAAACAATATCTAAGTTTATTTCTCTGAAGAAAAATTAAAGAAAGATATCAAGTACATACTGACCTCCAAAATGAAAGGAGCAACCAATTTTTTGCCTCTATTTTTAAATGAATGAATGAAGAAACATCAAATAAAAAACACGTGAACAAAATAAATATGTATTGATTACAATATAAAAGTTTACATAAGAAAATTGCCTAAATAATTTACAAAAAAATCTCGTTGGAAAAGCCCTATTTAAAAAAAGAATAATCACAGTTTTATTTTGTAAAATGTCATAAAAACATGACAAAAATTTGTTTTAATAAAGAGTATACTCACATCTGTAGTTTAAATGCATTACGGCATCGATATTCCATGTTGTTAGTCAGTTATCGAAATGGAAAGTGTAAGCCAGGCACAGACTGCTTTCCAACTCTGCAATAGGCTTTGGAGGAGGACATGATATCCGTCGAACAAGATAGTCCCCCTTATACTCTACGGGATTCAGATCTGGAGATCGAGCAGGCTATTCTATTCACTCCAAACCAAAAGCCTCGATGTATCGCTTAATATGTATCCCTCAACAACTCCATGAGGTTTTGCATTATCATCCATAATAATGAAATTATTACGAATAGCCTCGGTATGTGGGAAGGCATATGGATAAAGGATTTCAACCTAATATCTCATACCAGTCATAGTTTCTCCCTAGAATACATGCAGGTCAGTGTGAGCACCTAGGGAAATCCCTGCTTAAAACAATATTCCTCAACCACCGTAACTGTACAATAGGCTGATGACATCAGGTACTTTATTGTCTCCAGATCAGCACACGTTATAAACAGCTCACCTGTGTAAATTAGGACTTGTCTGTAAAAAAAATGTACAGAAACACTTCGCTGCCTGGTCCCGGAAACGTGTTCTGTTACTCAAGAAAAGCAGGCTCTTTTCTTGTCACCCCATGAGAGGGACATACACAACTTTAATGACAGCGGCACTGAAATTTTTCTTCTCCTTCGGGCCGGAAGAGCTATAGAACGCTCTTTTGCAGGTGGTGTAGCCTTGAACATGTCTTTCTGAACACAGAATATATATATATATATATATATATATATATATATATATATATATATATATATATATATATATATATATATATATATATATATATATATATATATATCACTCATTTCAAATTTTCATAATAAACTATTGAAGATATTTATTCCAGATGAAAGTTATAAAATTAATGAAATTAATGATAATTAGACAGGAATTTAATGTAATGTCAGCTTATGAAATTTTGATAAATTATTAAAAGGTAATAATATCTGCCAAAATCTCCTTATTGTTCAAAATTAGGAAACTGTCAGAACACTAGATATTTACGTGATAAATAATTAATTTTAACTAGTGAAATTCGTAATTGTCATGTTATATCATAAAAATTAGGAGCTTAAAATTTACTTTTGAGCTCAGTTTAGCACAAAATCATATATCATTTAATTTTATGAAAAATACTTTTTAGTTTTTAAATGTTATTAAAACTGTTATATCATTATTATGCTTAAAAATTAATATTATTTTAAAATAATTATAATTTTTGAACTGAACAAATATTTCATTTTTAAACTAACTCTAATAAGGGATGTGTTTATTATAGCAATAAAATATTATTTTTAAAATTGTTCATATTAATAGTTCAAGAAAAAGAGATTTATAATCTTTCATTGGCGAATATTTCCAAATAGGATTTTGTTTCATGAATAGTTTTGAACGGGTTTATTAAAAATAATTCACTATAATATCTTCGAAAATGTTTATCCTTTTAACATGAAATAACTAAAGTTTTAAATGCATAGGATAAATCAATATGAAAGCAAAATATGAATATATTTCTTGCAAAGATGTACTCGTCTTTTAACACAATTAACACATAAACTATACCAATAATTAATTTTTTCTTCTTAATTAGTAATTTTAATTCAAAAATAAGTTGAGTTGTCATATGGTAATACTTTTTTTATTTAATCTGCTTGGAAATATTGTATCAAATTTATTTAGCTGGATAGTTTTTCTTCATCATTACAAAAAGTAAGATACTTTGAGGATACAATTTATAAAATTCATACCTAAATTATAAGCCATTGCTTTTTAATTGAAATGAAAAATAAATACAAAACTGCAAGTCAACTCCTTTGAAAGAAGATTTCTTTTGTGACATCTTATAGCTATTCAGATATATTGTCCATTGTTATTTCCCTCACTTTTTGACAGGAATAATAGAGTCAGCTATCAAACGGACTGAGCGGCATAAAAAAACATTTTCAAAATATGCACAAAACGAGGCAATTGCAAGCATAAAATATCCATTCTCTCCGCATCGTTAGGGTCTATAAAAGTCACTTCGGAAGCAAATGTCTCAGTTGATGTATTAAGAACTATATATCATACGCGGACCTGAAACAAGCTTTCTTGACGTCGAGTAAGCAAATAACATAAAAACAGACATCATTAATCTCATCCACTGCTCAGGAGTTGAACTGGATTTGGCAATAAGCCCGTTCTTCAGAGTGGCACTATATCTTGTTACACATAAAAAGGCCACTTTGTGCAGGATATCTCCTCCCAGAAAATTAAGATTGTGGGCTTAAGAAGATTACAAATCATCGAATCACGTGATCTATGAACTGTCCGAGTATTTATTTGCTATCAACCTTACCATTAAAATCATCTTTCGGCAAGGTTTCAATCGCAAAAGTGATTAGATGCATTTGATTATGAACTACATCAATACGATTATAATATTTTGTAAGGATATTTTAAATATTAATATTAATAAATTTTTATTATGTTGTTTTTTTATGCAGTAATACAAAAAAAATGAAATTGATCATGTTTTAAGAATTTTAATGATTTAATATTTGTGACTTATATTAAACTGATCGAACTTTTAAACCTAACTTGAATAACAACTGGTTACAGATTTTGTATTTTATGTTTACCAATCCATAAGCTAATAATTTAACAATAAAATATATTCATGAAAATCAAGTAAGAATTTCTAGAAAAGGGTTTTGTCTTGATGCATAAGATATAACAAAATTTCAAAATTTATTATATGGTTTTATATTCTATATAAAATAAATTTTTCCTGTGATTCATATTCTTTATTTTTCTATCATTTTCGATATTTATCTGCATACTTAAATTCGAAAATTTTACACGCAGAGCGGGTGACAAATATTTTGTCTCCCGTTATTTTCCAACCAATTTTTGAGTTACCTTATTCTTAATTTTTATCTTGCCAATTTTCGTCTGATTGCTAAATTTGAATGCAAGCAAATGCATTTTATTTATTGCCAAAAAACTCTGAAAAAAGAAAATTTTTTAATAAAGCATTCTTTTTTGTTAGAACGTATTTTCAAATGTAAAATACACAATCCCAGAAAACATTCCTACTTTAAAATATATACATTTTAAATTATACAAGGAAAATAGAACATATAGGAATATAATATATATTTACTAAATTATGTTATAGTGTGCTTACATTCTATAACATGAGAAATATTTTTTATTTACTATCATATTTAAAAAAACCATTCAGAAAAAAAAGTGGGACGAAAATATATAATATTTTAACTGACTTTGCGTTTAGAGTATCATTAGCAATAACATATTTCAAGATTTGATATCTGGTTGTGGACAGCCTAATATATCATACAAATAAACACACTATCAAAGGCTATTATAAGATTTTTCAACATTTATCGCATTATTGCATTTCTGGGTGGCTTTTCGTAAGCAGTATGAAATACTTTGATTAATTTTAGCGCAGTTCAAAATAAAATTTTAATTCTGATTTCTGAAATTATGCATATTAATATCCGTATAATTTATTAATTCATTGTTGCTGTGACATTGATTTTCAAATCATTATGTACCCGCTCACTGGGATATTATGATTAAATTTTATTTACATTTCAGCTTATTATTGTGTTAAACATTAGGATTATAAACATGTATCAATGGAAAATGTACTTTTGATTACGATGATAATGATTTCCACATCTGGAGAATGTTTATTAGAAAATGCTGAAGCGATTTAATGTATATGCGAATTAATTTGCAATATGCTGCGTTTGTTAATAATGACATATGTCTAGCTTACTTAATAATCAATTGATTTTACTAATTGGTTCATTAGAAAATGACTAATGATGTACGTTTTCTTCCGTTGTGTGCCTCATATGCGACTACCTTATCTCATTTTCTGCAATTATTTTGAGTCCTGCTCATGATCTCATTATTTTTACTCATAAAATATCAGCAGGGAAAGAAATTGTCATTCATTTTCTGTCTGGGATTATATGTGTGTCCTGTGGAACTTATTTTTGATCCTAAGATATATATATATATATACACACACACACACACACACACACACACACACACACACACACACACACACACACACACACACACACACACACACACACACACACACACACACACACACACACACACACACACACACACACACACACACACACACACACACACACACACACACACACACACACATATATATATTTGTGTGTGTGTGTATATATACATATGTATACATACATACATACTTATATATATATATATATATATATATATATATATATATATATATATATATATATATATATATATATATATATATATATATATATATATATATATATATATATATATATATATATATATATATATTATTTATATATATATATATACATATATATAATAAGGAATGGATTTCAATCGAAGCAACGATGCAAATAATAGCGCAGTATTTAATAATTCTTTCATAATAAAATATAATGTGTAAGCTAATAAATCTAGACTTTATCCATAGTTACTTTTCTTGATAAAAATTTTCACGGAAGACAAATAATTAATCATTTTGTTCATATCTTTATATTGTTTGGAAAAATACTAAATTGAATGAAGTATTTTTTAAATCACTGTATAGAGATAGAAGCTCGGAGGCTTAGTGGTAGCGCTTCTCGTTCCCCACAAACAACTCAGAGATTCGATCATCAGGTGGGGCAAGGTCGACCCAGTATTTCATTTCTTCAGTAAGTTCATAAACTGAGTACCTAGAGGTTTCACACATTTTTTTAGTGTCAGTCTAGAGATAGAAGCCCGGTGGCTTAGTGGTAGCGTTTCACGCTCCCCACAAACAACTCTGAGATTCGTTCATCGGGAGGGGCAAGGTTGACCCAGTATTTCATTTCTTCAGTGTGTTCATAAACTGAGTACCTAGAGGTTTCACACATATCAGCGAACACTAGGGGTTTCACATTAGGCTGACCTCGTAACCAGGCTTATGATTCACACCCCAGATTCTTTGTTCAGTAGAACAGATGTAGTCCCTGCAGGCCATGTCTCACATTTGAGCTGTATTGTCACAACTTTTGTTTTTTATTATATATCGGTAACACTAATTGACTTATTATATAATATTTTTAATATTCGAGATAGTTCATTTACCTACAATACGAAAACATATTTTATATACTTTTCACTATAATTTATACATCATAATTTATTAAAATTTTTATGCTTTTCAAATGTTTTATATTGAAATTTTACTCATATTTGGATCCTTTTTTGATATTAAACTACTTTCTATTATTATTTTTATTCTTGGTGGACTTAACATTAGCTTTCCATTTTCTTTTCACTATTAAAGTAAATATTATCCTTGAAATATTTCAAAAGAAAGACATTCTTTGTTTGGTTTATTTTTTAGTTTATTTAAATACAAAAGAATGAAAAAATGTTATAAAATTTGAAAACAAAGTTAAGTGAAAACACAAAATATTAGTAAAAATTTCAGTTATAAAGTGAACGAAACGGAAAAATCGTTTAATATATTTCAATATCTAGCATCGCTTGTATAGTTCAAATATTCCTAAAGCAGAAAAAATTGAAAAGTACAATAACTTATAGGTTTATTCAAGTCAGTTTAAATATTTACTCTATATATATAGTATATTGACAAATCTATTAGTAGCACTAATCTTTTCCTTTGGTGTTTGCTTAAGCTGCATATAAATTTATGCATACCGTAAATAAGCAGAAGTTCAGACATTTTACAAAAACACAAAATGTAAGCATTTTTGCGTTTGGTTATTGCTATTTATAATCACAAATACTTTTTTAATAAAATGTAAAAAAATTAGTTATGGTAATATTACCTTTAAGCAAACCATATTGTTTTTATTGTTAATTTGCATAATGTTTATTAAACTGGAATATTACGTATAGCGATTTTTAATGTTTCTGTTTATTGTAACAGTGAGTTTAATATTTTCAACGTGAATAATAAACATGTAACTTAGAAATAATTTAATTTTTGTGAATCCTGAGATTTACTTAATAATTCCCTGTTTTTGTTTCTTATAAGCTTCGTCGTTTGAAAAGTATGGGGTTGCAAAATCTTAAACACATAACGTTTATTAATTATCTTCCATAAGAAAAAAATAAGGGTTAAAGCACAGGTTATTAAAAACACTATGCTTTTCCAAAGAAGCGAAGATATTGCTAAAATATAAAACTGTAGTAAACATGGTAACATATAAATGAAGTAATGCGACATAAATATTTTGATTAAGAAGAAAGAACCACCTCAACTAATGGATCCATTTTGTATAATTTGCATCCTATGCCTATTTCAGGTATTTTTCTTATAATAACAAAATTGATTCTCGAGATGAAACATGTTATAGACATTTTATTCTTAATGTAATCAATTATATTCTATGGATAACGTTAATACTATATATATGATTCAGAAAAATGTTAGGCTAATTAATAGTTACAGAATAAAAGGTTGTATAACAGTGCTGTTAGCCTAAAATGCAACACACTAAATGAAATATGCAATAGAAACTAGGGAAACTTTTATTTATTAATTTGCGCAGTGAAAAATGGAAGATATGTCTTGTTTATATGATTGCAAGAGTTATGACCATATGCATACCTTGAATTCTGTAGTGACGCCTGAGTAACTGTAGTATCTAAAGGGATAAAATATTACTGAATTTCAAGTATACTATTTAATTTTTTTTGTATTTTGAATAAGCTGTTTAACTATGCAATGAAAAAGATATCAAGAATCTCTCAAGCAAGTTTCTGTGTTCTATAAAATAAATTAGCAGCTTATGGGTACACTCTTCGTACACTGTACTGCATAAGTCTTCACTTCCCTCCTACATTGCAGCCAATACCAAAGTGATTCTTGATCTGGTTTAACACTGCTCAAAAATGGAAACTACAGATGTTGAAATGACTCAGAAAAATCAAGACGCATTTCAACACCAAATTTGCCAAAATTTATTCAAATGACTTCTCAAATAATACTCCAATCATCCTGAAAGGAGGATTTGGAGTTCATATTGTGTTTGCTTCTAGAAAATTCCTCCAAAAAACTACGGCATGGAGCGGAATCATAAATTCCAATTTTACTTGTGAAGCCGATTGCTATTTAAGAAGCCCTGAATGAATATATCAATTTGAATGATATAAACAACGGCAAAGAACTGATAATATAATGTGACTACAAGACTGTTCTGAAGGCAATTTTACATGGATACTCGAGGGACACGTAGAAAATTCCCTGATTACTTTAAGCAATTTATTCAGTGAGGAAAACATGTACCATGAAGATGCTTGAATATATAGGAATAGAAGGCAATGGAATAGCTAATGAACTGGCTAAAAAGGCAAGACAACATTTCCAAAAGTCATATTTGACTTGAATATGCAAAAGTCATTTCCTGATATATTGACTTATAGAGAAAACCATTAAGGTGAATAAACAAAAATCCAAGATTGGTTCCAACTGAGAAATCACACAGAAAATTACATGACTGTGAACAGGTCACTTTGGTGGCATGGAAATAAATGCAGATAATACAAGGATATATGTAGAAATTATCATGACTTAGAACTCTCTCGAAGAAATATTCTCAATTGTCTATCAATACTTGCATTTCTCCAAAACATGGGAGAACACCCATTTGATGGCTATCTCTAAGCAGGAAATATAATAAAACTATCTAAAGCCATCATTAACAGTCACAGAATCCATTTGACTTCCTGGCCATGACACCTATACAATCAGTAGGGTATGGAGATTGCAAATTATACTTCCGAGAAACTAATAATGGTGTTGGAAGAAGCTAATGAAATGTGAGGTTGATCTGTAATCGCTGACTGCAGGAAAGGACATCACACCGATCGTAAATACAGTAAGACCCCGCTTAACGCGGGGGATACGTTCCATCAAAGTAGAGCGTAATGCGAAACAGCGCTAAACGAGGCTATCCTTACATGTAAATATTGGGGTTAGGGGAAGATGGCTAGGAAATTGGTTAGGTATTGAATTTAAAAAGTATGTTTTTTTAATAAAAATAAAACCAAACATTTATTTCTTAAAGCCCAAATTAATACCACATTATTATTTCTTGCAAAAATAAAAACAAAATATAAATAACAAAACGAATATTCTTAAAAAAAACAAATAAAATTCTAAGTCAGTCATATTTAGTTAGCCTTCCGCGTTTTCAGTGTTCTGCCTTTTTATGACAAAAGCATCTAATGTTGTTTGCCTTTTTCTTTTGCGTTGTTCTCTTAAAAGTTCTTCATAAACGGATAGAGCATCTCTAACACCACGCCTTACTTTTAAGCTCCTGTAAAAATTCGGATCATTTTCAATGAATTGATCCATTATTTCAGTTATGGTAGACAAACTCCTTTTTACAAACGCCATCGAAAATTCTTTTTGCTCTTCTTCTGAATCACTGCTATCAACATTTTTGTTTTCTTCTTGTTCAGTTAATTCCTTGAGCTCATCATTAGAAAGACTAGCCGCTGCTTCTTGAATTATTTCTTCGTCATCTTCCACATTTACCCCTTCAAAACCGGTTTGCTTCGTTAATTTCACTATCTCTTCCACTATTTTATCCACATCGAGAGAGTATCCAACGTCATCGCTCTTACTTAAATCCGGCCAAATATTCTTCCATACTCCTTTCAAAGATCTTTCTGTTACCTGATTCTAAGAAAGGCCTATGTTTTCTACAGCATCCACGTTGTAGTTTTTCCAAAATTCTCTTATGGACTGGTTCTCTTCCGTCTGTTTTTTCAAACATTTGCTTAAAGGTTCGCCGCAAGTAATAAGCCTTAAAATTTGATATAACGCCTTGGTCCATTGGTTGAATTAAGGCAGTTTTGTTAGGCGGCAAGAAAACCACTTCGACTGGAATGCATGTTGTTAAGTCTGATAAATTTGTTGGGTGGCTTGGAGCATTATCATTAACAGAAGTGCTTTTTGTTCAAGTTTTTTAATTTCGCAATAACGTTTAACAGACGGGCAGAAATGTTCAGTGAACCAATCCTGGAAAATTTTCGCAGTTATCTATGATTTTTATTAGAATCCCAAATTACAGGTAAAGTTGATTTAGATATGCCTTTCATCGCTCTTGGGTTTTTGGAATTAGTAATGGTTTTAATTTATAATCTCCGCTTGCGTTAACACCTAGTAGAAGGGTTAAGCGATCTTTTGCAGCTTTAAATCCTGGTGCCTATTTCTCTTCACGGGATAGAAATGTTCGTTTCGGCATTTTTTTCCAAAACAAGCCTGTTTCACCTACATTAAAAACCAATTCTAGAGGATAGTTTCCTTCTTCAATTATTTTCTTTAATATCGCAGGAAATTCAGCCGCCGCTTTTGTATCACCACTTGCTGCTTCTCCTGTAATCTTTATGTTGTGAAGGTTATTTCGATGTTTAAATCTATTAAACCATCCTCGACTAGCAACGAAAGTTTCACTTTTGTCAATTGTCTCAGCCTGAATGTAATTAAAAATTCTTCTGGCTTTTTCCATTATGATAGATTGGCTTAATGGCATATTGCGCTCAATTTCGTCGTCAATCCATATAGACAGTCGTTTTTCCATTTCCTCTATGATATTATTTCTAGAACGGGTAATTCTAGTTGCAGAGCTTGACGTAGTTGTAGTTGCCGTTGACAGTATTTTTTCTTTATTCTTCATGATGGTCCTCATTGTTGAAATGGCAAATTCAACGAAGCACTAATTAGAGTTTGACGTTCATCAGAATCTAATTGGGAATCTAATGACTTCCATTTTAGTTTTGAGTGAAATGCTTTTTCTGGTTGCTTTCTTTTCTTTTTCATTTTCACTCATAGTAAAAACTAAAGATCAAAATATTTGACACTGTAATATAGTATTAAATATGTAAATTAATACCTACTTACAATAATGTCAACAAATGTTTCCAATAATAAAAATATGCCTGTACAATACTGCACCAAACAAGAAATACAAGTACACTCTTTCAGATATGTATTTGAAACCTATCGCTGCATAATATTTCGGGGAATCCCCGTATGCTGCGAGCGATTTCGGGAAATCCCCGGGTTGGAATAAAAGAGCGCTAAACCGAAACAGCGCTAAACGAAACAGCGTTAAGCGGGGTCTTACTGTACTTGGTTTCAACATTGCTCGATATGGCAGTCATATTATGCAGATGGTAGTGCTGGATCGCTCAGCCACATCACGATCTATAGCGAAACAAATTTAGTCAATTTGTCATCTAATCCATTAAAAGTCATTAAACGTGGGTTATCCGCAAAACATTTTTTTGGTATTATTTATCGTTAATTTAAAATCACAGCCATTTTGCGCTAGTAATAGTGTGATAAGTGTTAAGGGATAACAGAATAAAGTGACATTATTTTTATTTGTGAATCCTACTTCCACCAGCAACACTATGATGGTCGAATTCGAGTTTTGAGACATCATAGTGAGAAACTGCTGCATTGTTGTATCCTGCAATAGGTACAATGTTACTACGATCAATATCATGATTTAGGCTATAATTAGATTTCACTCTTGTGTCCTTCTAGAATGCATTACCGGTGTACTAAACAGTTACAACTCCATCTCTGAGGGTTTGGTACCAATGATGTTTCTATAGCTTCAGCTTCTGCTATCAGCCAATATTCCCTCGGAAAAATATGTAACCACACACAACGTGTAATTTACAAGAGTTCTTAAACTTTCAGATTAAACTGCTTTATAGATCTGTAAGTTCTTCCATTCTAACGCTAATTGAAAACATGTGTTACAAGCTGTTAAAAAGATGCATTTCTGTGGTACATTGCGCCATGGTGTTACATTTGTGTGGCCAACACTGAATGTTTTCAGAAATTGCTTCCAAGTATATAAATTATGTGAATGTTACATCATGCATTTGTTGGCATTGTGCAAATCCCGTTAACATTACTGTTCATAAGCAAAACAGCAGGTAACTATAGTGGCACATGTGAGCACTATATATAGAATGAAGAAATTGACAAATTGAAATAAAGTAATTATTTTCCATGTGCTTTTTTGGAAAAGCTATTGAATTGTACCTCGTGGAAGAAATCAAAGCGAATTTTGTATTTCGATTGGTAAAGAATAAAATCCTATAGGGATTGAGGATTATCCTTCAAAGAAATCGGTAATCGTATAAGACGAAATTACGAAGAAATGATGCGGGTCTGCTACTGTATTTGAATTTGAAATGTTGTTGAAATGTTGAAATGTTGAATTTGAAAGGTACTATTGAACGTAGATGGAAATCTATTGCACTAATTTCATTGCACTACAACAGCTTGTGATGAGACATTTTTTATCACATGGTGGTGATTGATCGTTTGGCTGGATCACAAACCATAGCACAACAGAGTCAGTCTGCTTCGGTGTCCGCTTTTAAGATTCGATGTATTTAACAGTTGATTGAAATATTCGTAAGATGTCCACTGACATTTGTCACAGTTTGTAGCCAAAAATGATGACTATTAACTAACTTTTTCATCATTCTCACTTCATAAATGGCTGCAATTTAAACTATTTAATACCTGTAAAACATATTATCCGGCAAATACATTTTGCTTCAATATCTCTGGTCATGTTTTTAGTGTTGTAATTTTGTGTCAAGTAGTGTCTTCAGACAAGTTATGAATGATGCAACTAAGTAAAATACAAAACTTCATTCTTCAATCATGGAAATAATTACTATTTGGATTTAGTTAAAATACAAATTTGGTAGCTACATTTGCTCTTGACACCTTTCTGATAGATATGGACAACAGTAATTCATTAAATACTACTGTCCATGCATCATTCCCCTTTTCAACGAATAATAAGCACTGTTCTTATTCCTATTCCCTATTTGAATGAAAAGAATACAATTCATGTGTGAAGGCGAGTTTTCTTATAGGAGTAACATTTCAGCCCATTCCATATTGTTCAGAACATTATTGACTGTAATGTGTTCAAATCGTAACTTTCCCTTTCATATCCTTTGTAATTATCTATTCCTTTTTTAATTTTGCTTTGTTCCTCTTATTTTTATCATTAATGTTCTTGTTAAATTTCTTTGGTAAATTTGTCTTATATTTGTCATGTAGGCACTTTGTCTTACATTAATTATTATTGAACAAGATCTTCTCAGTATTGTATTGTTTCAAGTGCTTCAGAATTTCGATTAAAATGACAAGAATATTTATCAAGTAAAACACAATATTGTAGCATAATTTCTTGATAAAAAATTCCATAACTAATAATCTGTTTTTTTCTCTTCAAAATAAAACATTTAGTATAGTATAAAGTATATGTGATATAAAACCTTTTCTTACATTACAAACTTTAAAGCTAATGTAAGAAAATTTAGTTTAATTATGTCTAAGAATTTTGTCAGAAGTTTAAATACTTTCTGCTTAGATTTGATCGAACTGATGATTGAATTACTTAAAAAGTTAAGTATTATTTAAAAAGCTATGTACTATTTAAAAAGTTATGTATTATTTTCGAATTTTCTAAATTATGTTTACTTAATTTATTCGTATTATTATATTTACACTCTATATAATTTTTTACATATGATTGAAAAAGCTTTACTAATTATTTTGAAATCGATGTACTTGTGAACAATTTTCTTTAAAAGGATGTTCAAAATACAATGATTACCTAAATCAAAACATAAAGATCTGTTGCAACTTTCTAATGTAAAACTAAGTTATGACTTTAATTAAAAGGATAAAAGGAAATTATACTAAACTATATATATATATATATATATATATATATATATATATATATATATATATATATATATATATATATATATATATATATATATATATATATATATATATATATATATATATATATATAACTTGTTGTGCCAAATAAATATATTTAGTGAAATCATTGAATCAGAATTAAAATTGATATAAATAAGTAATCATTAAACATAATAGTATTTCATCAACTACTAAAATATTAAAATATTTCATTAGTAAACTAATTGATAATATAATTATTGTGTTGTAATTCACTGTAAAATTTATTGTAAATTATTGTTAACATTATCTAATTTATGACTTTTAAGAATTTAAGATTTACATAAACTACAAGTCTTTGACAACGAGTTAACGTTTTAAACATGATATTTTTGTTAACATCTCTATTAATATTTAATTACGTAAACTTTATATTTTAGAATCCTATAAATCATTATAAATTTGTTGTAATATTTCCTTTATTTATTTCGAAGTTTTAATCACATTGATTTATAAATAAAAGGAAATGCAATGTATTTCAATTCTTCAAACAAATATATCATACATATTTTATTGTCCATAATACAAAGTTGAATTCCTAATATTTATTTTCATTTTATAGTTATAAATGCAGATTATCAATATTCTCACAAAATAATTCTGCAGATATGTGTTTGCTTATTTTATTATAGAAACCTTCATTACTCATCAAATAAATATTTTTACATGTATTTCAATAAGGAATATCTTACTGTAATATCGAGTATTATGAAATGAAAGAGAATTCAGTGACTTGAGAAAATCGGACCTTTTATTGTGGTATCACAGTTTTGGACTTCTTGGCAGGGAGGAAAGCGTGGTTGGATCACCCCCATTGTCGTATTCTTTTGGAGATAGAGAAGAAAAGAGAAGAAAGATGTCATCACTCCTAGGAAATCGCTTACAGCCGTTTTCTATTGAGGAATGGTAGAAAATCTTTAGTATGAAAAATATGTAAGACGCGTGAATAACACATTGTAAATTGAAGTTGAAGAAAGTTTTGTCATCTTCATTCAAAGTCTTTTATGTTTTTGTTAAACGAATATATTTTGCCTGAAGAAAATTTGTTTCTTTGGAATCATTGATGTAAAAGTCATTGAATTAGAGCATGAAAATATTCTGTTTTTATTTCTCACTGTCTTTTAAATAATATATTATAGTATAATAATAATTTATACATTTTATTTGAGTTAATACATATAAAGAACAGAAGTTAATATAAATTTAAATAAAGATTCAAGTTTTTTAGTGTTAAATTTTCTTTTATAATTATTTAGAAGTCTACAGTGATAAGCTTTTAACAAAAAAATTATGACATACTTTTTTTCTAATTATAATTATTTATAAAGTAAATAGGTTAACGATAGAAAGTTAAAACATTTTCTAAATTAATGCTGAACCAGAGTAGGAACCTGAGCTGAAGCTAAGTATTTTTACACCTTTTATAACTTATGTATCTTTAACATATTCTAAAAGTTAATATAACAACAGAAATAAGAAAAAGTAACATTCAAAATGCTTTCATTTACATTAATTTTTTAAATATTTTATAGGATGAATTAAATAATTTATCGAGTTAGTTTATATTTTATGTATGCCTAACTATTACTTAATATACATTTTTCAAATCTTAAGTAAATAAAATTTACTTATAAAGTCACCAAAGATCTCATTAACATATTAAACAGAAATGCATATACATATAATATTATGTAAGTTAATGATTTGAAATATCTTTTATTTTTAAGTTGTTTTATGCATACCTCTGAATTATGCATAATGTAGTTATGAATTATAATTCAAAAATAATATTAAATTGTCTTCTAAGCAATTTTCTACTGCTATTAGTTTATAAATACATATTATAATATAATTATTATACTATATAAACTGTGGTTAATAAAATTAAAAATATTACTCAATATAGAAATAATAATTACAAAATAATACAAGGTGATTCCATCAAAATATTTATCATTAGTAATGATTGTATACTAAGGTTTTTTGCTATATATGAAAAAGCTTACGTAAATTCGTTAGTTAGAGCAATCTTAGTTTGCCTCCGTATCTTGCACCAGTTCAAAAATGTTGTATTGAATAAATGAATTATTTAATTGTACCTACATGAAAAATTGACTGCAAGGTGCTTACTTCTATCATTTTCAATGTAAGTGAATTATATCCACAATTATTAGGTTTTCAATGTATATTTAATTACTAGGTTTTCAAAGTTTATTCAATTATTAGGTTACATGTTTTCAAGAATTGTAGGACACTCACTTTTTTTTAAAAAAAAATATGAAAAAGATTTATTACTAACATCAAAATTATTTATAGTCAAATGTGTGTTTATGTTTTTTACAGTCACAACTACTTTTGAAATATTTGTTTCGTTAAAATTAAAATATTACTGATTTCACTATTTAATAACAGGTTGTATTTTCTATTTTATTATCGAGGAGTTCGAGTTACTGTTATGTCGTTCACTTGAAATAAATTTTAATTTCTTCTAGAGTGAACAGTTAATAATTTACTTAATCTTTCACGTATATTTATCGATAATTCAATTCTTCATAGTTAGATGGAAGAAACCTATATTCTACATTTACCTAATTAAAATATATAGATTAAATAGTTTGATTTGAAATGTTAATAGTTTAATTCTTTTGCTGTTTAAAATCTACAGTTCAAATATTTAATATGTAATTTCTCAAAATCTCTGCTTTTACACTTCAGACATTCCAATGTTTGGTCTAAGTATTTTCTCATTATCATAGCTAAGAAAGAAAGTTTTAGAGCTGACTTCAATAAAGACCATCAGGTTTATAGAATATATACAATTTAAATTTACTTCAGATTAAATCATCTTCACTGTAACCGTAAAAATATTCTTAAAAGATGATTTCCTCACGTGTGTTGTGTTTTTGTATATTTCTTTTAGTCAACAGCGCTATACCAGGCCTATAACGTAAAGCACCACTAAAAAATCTAGCACCATTAATGGATCGTTGTATTAAATCATGCTTGCATAGACCCAGGCACTGAATGAAGTGTTCTGACGTAGCTTGTTCAGCGAAACAGTTGGTACAGGTCTCGAAAATTTTAGTATCCTCAGAAAATTTTAATGATCTAAGGCAGCATTGTCCAAATCACGACACGCGTTCCATCTTTGTGAGGCCCGCGGTTGGGTTTTTAGTATTATAACGGAAGAATAAAATTTTCCATTTTTATCAAATTTTGTTGGTAGAAAGGATTTTATTTTTTATATGGTATAAATAAATAACTAAAATATGGAGTCGTATTTGTACGTATGTATTTGCAAGTCCCGTCCCGACTCGTGTCCAACGCCTTATTCGCGGTGCACAGTTGCTTGTCTCTACTCAAGGCCGTTGCGCAGAATAACAGAAATTGCACCGCTTTGATCTTTTCAAAAGACAGAGAAGGACATTAAAATCAAAATTGCAACTGATTGATTTATTAGGCTGAGTTCCCTGCTTACCGTCGGGTGATCGGAGAGTGAAAACACATTGGTCAGTCTTTTATTTATTGGTTGTCATTTAACGTGACGAGGTTTGTCTGTTTAGTAATCGTAGTGGTTGAGTTTGTAATTCGAGCTTTCATTTAATTTTTTTGTCAAATTAAGGGGACAGTGGACTTTCATAACTAATATTTTTCAATTTTTATCCAAATTTCTTGAAATTTGGTACAATATTAAGCTTATGTGTTTAAGTTGAATTGTGAAATTTCAAGTTAAAATATAAATTAAAAAGTGATTTATGGCAATAAATGTAATTATAATATCCGATAAATGTTCAATACTTAAAGAACCCCTTGCGTCTTAAGTATGAAAATATTGTTTAAATTTTCATAAATAATAATATTTGTATATACATTAAACAATCGATCTTTAAAAATAACTCTTTACTAAGTACATTGGTTAAATAAAATTTTTTAAATACATATTATAAAATTTTTCCTAAAAATATCACATCAACACATTAATTTCAGATCTTAAATTTTAATTTTATGTAAAATTATAACCAATTTTTTTAGGAATATTTGAAGAATACATCATAACGAACAACTGTAGCAAATGCCATGTACATGAGAAAAAATTAATGTGCGTGGAGCAATTTACTTTCACATATTTATCAAAAAATTTTAAGCTGAGAAAAACAGCATTTTAAATCTGTGTGAGGTACTTAAGACAATAATTTCATATTTAAAATAAAATTAAATTGATTTTTACTAAATTTTTTTCATAATAAAACATTAAAATATGTTTTATTATTAAAAAAACCCAAAAAGTTATTAAAAATTAATTTAATTAATTATAAATAATTAAATATAAAATTTATATATTGCATTTTAAGAATTTTTTCGAACATTTGAAAAATTTATATTAAAGCATATATATTGCATATAAAGCATAAACACTGTAAGCATATACAATATTAATTTTAAAATTCTAGATAAATACAAAATTGTAAGCATAATAAAAAGTAATATATTTTAAAAATAATATACAAAGGTATTGGTAAAAAATAATAAAAAACATATATTCTTATATTTATAATATGCATAACATTTTCATTTCTTGATTTTACTAAACACAAATTTATTTTTTGTAGGTATTTATTTTGTATTCATGTTCTAAAATTTTAAACACATACATCTTAAATTTTTTAAATAATTTTTTTTTTCAAAATGCTCCAGCACTATAGGCAATATCTTTTGTATTTTGTTTTAATTTTTTATATTTTTTTGACATTTGTTGCAATTCTAAAAATTTGATGACCTTCATTTTTTTGTAAAAGTCTTGTTGCATCTTTTTCCTTTGCAAGTTTTATAGTGTGATCAGACAACACTCCTGCACGTAGTTTTGTTGTATTTAAAACTCCAAAATTGAACTCGCTGATGGCTAGAGTTTCTGCATACTACAGTCTCTTTTCAGATACAAATATATCTTTCGAGTATTTTTCCATATACAGCTGTGAAGGCTTTCATTTGCATTTTGATGCACAGAACACTTTCATTGCACAGAAGTACAAGGAAGGAGAATTTCATTAGAGGCCAGTTTTTGGTACACTAATAGTATTTTCTCGACAACTTCAACTGAAAATTTAGTCTAAATCAGTGTGTGACTTTGTGGTATTTCATTGCATGCCAAAGCTCTTTAATAAAAGCACCATGATAAACTTCCCGTGGGACATTTCTTATGTTGGGACTTTTTATCTGTTGACATACAGTGATAAAGAGTCACCCCGGAATTGAAGTTTTCATCTTTTGAATATCATGAGCATAATCTTTTATTGCTCTCCGATAATCATTTTGGAGTTTTGCAACAAATTTCTTCCTTTAAATTGCCTTGCTTTCGATCACCAAGTGTGGCGCCTTTCACTATCCATTCTTTTATAACATTACGAAGTGCTGTTCCAAGTCTTTTCGCAACATAATTAATACATTCTTCCTTAACAATTGGAATATAACTATATATATTATCTTAGTTTAAGTGTATAAATGTTTTAGAATCACCATCACATATAATTATATTATATAATTGTTGTGTACAACATATTATGTGAAAGTGAACGTTTCCAAATTCATGATGCAGCAGCCATTTCCATGCTCCCAGATGATCCGCTGAAGATTTCTTTGCAGTTTTCTCTGTGTCCATCTTTCCAAATGTGGAACTCAGCACTGTCTTCCCTGAGATCTCGAGATGCAACTGTACACTCCGAACAGTACTTCGACATGATTTCATAGTCAACTAATAAACCTGTGGCTATTCCAATACCATGTAAAGAAGTAGGACCTCGTTTTTGCAAAGTTCTATCATGGGGGCAAAAAATATATAACTGATCCTTAGGATTTAAATTTAAGTTTGATTCCAAATATGATTTCCTAACGCCACTGTGACTTTCATTCAACATTTCATCTCGAAATCCTTCATTTTTTTAAAACTAAATTAGAGAAACATTTAGAAAATGTCTTTTTTTATCCAAGTTTGCACAATCCAGTGTTCAACAGAATGATTCCATTGTGCATGGTCTTTTCCAAATCTCAAAAAGCTGCCACAGCTTTGTTATTGGCACAAAATTTTCGTGAGAATGGTTTTTTTGGGAAAGAAAAATTTGAGCCAAAATTTTCTTTGCAAGATTTGCAGGACATTTCTAGTTTCACTGAAAAACCACAGTTTCCTTGAATGGATACATCTAAAGAGCAGACACCACAATTACGGCATGGCAAATTCCTTAGAAGACTGGAGAAGAAGTTTTTATTCATAAGAATATACTCATTTCCACTTGCAGGAGGAATATCATTACGTAAATGGCCAAATTCAGAAAATTTACATCTGTAAAAGAAAATTTTTGGTCTCTGTTTCCTTTGGTACAGCTTCCTCAGTAAATTTTGTTTGTCATTTATGAGCTGATTCTATTGCAGCAAGTTTTCGTTTCGTTAGTCTGCCTTTAGGTTTCCTGTACCTTGAACTAATTAAATGCCTTATTATGGAAATTACAATGTTAGATTCAAGAGATTATTATTTGAGAAAGTGGTTCTGAAAATAACTGTTTTATAAACGACAAACAGCAAACAGAAATACAGGTTTCAATTTCAAAAGAGAAATCAAGCGGTGAAATCAAAATAATGATAGCTATAAAAAATCAACAAGATCAGTGTTGCCTGACAAAATCATACAAACAATAAAAACTAAATAATTTTGATGTGGCAAATATACGGCACATTCTAAAGCAAAAATTAAGCAAATAATAATTTAAAGAATAAATATTTGCATGCTGTGATATGATAAGAAATGGGAGTGGGAATTTGTTTACAAAATAAATTCCTTATTTTTTAAAGTTTTAACAGTGTAAATCAAACAAGTAGCCAAAATGTGATATTCAAAACTTATTACTTTCTAGAAATACATATATTTCATTGGAAATTAGTTATTATTCAAATACACTGTCCTCGTGTTACTTGTTTACGTTTTCGAGCAAATGTGAAAAAGGGTGTGGAAGATTGTTTACTTAATTAAAACATTAATAACTTTGATTAAAATTGACTGAAATCAAAAATTCTTTTTGTATAATGTAATGATTCATATTTTTTATAAACTAAAAAGAAAAAATCAATATTTTTGTCGATTTTTCACATTTTGATAGGCAACTGTCCCTTTAAACTTGGGATTTAATTAAACAGAATTCTATTGTACAAAATAACAAGCCTCATTATGTCTGCTAAGAAGCGAAAAGTAAGTGATGAAAATCGTGCATTGAATGAAAATGGGAATTAAACTATCTGATCTGCAACAATAAGAATAAAATTCAGTGTATGATTTCTATGCAAGTTTTGTCGGTGAATAAGGAATAATATGTGAAACGGCCCTATACTATTTTATATGAAGAAAAGTATAAAATACATATCAGTGTAGCAAGAAAAATTATTGTAGCCGAGTATAAATAAATAAAAAGAAATTAATACATCAAATAAGTATGTTTTCAAAAGTAAGTACAGATAATGAACAAAGTTTAGCTGCGTCTTATGAAGTTTCTTTACTCTTAGTCAAAGTAAAAAGAAAAAAAGCATTCAATGATGGGAGTTGGAGAGGAAAAAACGCGCAGTGTTTCAATGACTCAACGCTTATACAGCCAAAGTTGGCGGTAAAGTTTGAATCTGTGGCATTATCTCGTCAAACAGTGGCGCGACGATTAAATGAAATGGGCGAATATGTTTCGAAAAAAATTATACGATTGCATTTTGGATTGCGAATATTACTCAATATGTTTCGATGAAAGATCCGACCAGGCAGATATCAGTCAATTATTAATATTTATTTTTTGCATTTCAAAATATTTTATTATTACGGAGGAAATGTTACATTTAATACCGTTACCTGGATTAACTAAAGGCGCAGATATCTATGTAGCTGTCAATAAAATTGTCATAGACTACGGAGGGTTTAAAAAATGTTCTTGCATTGTAACTGATGGAGCAAAAGCTATGACGGGAACAGTGACAGGTTTCGTGGGTCTTCTTAAAGAAAATGGCATTAATTGCTCGTTGTTTCACTGCATCATACACTAGGAAACCTTATTTGGAAAATCTTTGGACCAAACTAATGTTATGAAAGTTGTTGTTAGAATTACAAATACCATTAGAGGTGGAAACAAAGCTTTGACTCATAGAAAATTTTGAGATTTTTTAGGTGAACTTGATGCGACCTATGGAGATTTGTTATTACACTCTGAAATAAGATGGCTTATTGCTGAGTGGTGACTTAAACTTTTTTTTTTTTGCTTTACGAAAAGAAATACCTTTATTTCTAAAAAATGAAATAAAATCAGACACTGTTAAACTGCAAAATTGTATGCAAGATACTTTATTCCTGGCTGATTTTGTATTTTAATTGATATGATACAGCACTTGAACGAATCAAATTTGAAGTTACAAAGTAAAGGACATAATATTGCTAACATGTATGGATATGTGAATGGTTAGAAGTAAATTAAAATTGTTCAAAAAGTCACTAGAGCAGAATGATTTTTCCTTTCGTCTGAATTGCAAAGAACATTACATAGAGATGGAAAATTTTGAAGGATGCGCCTTTAAGGATCATTTGAAGTATATTGACGATGTAATTGTGGAGTTTGAGCAGTGATTTGCAGATTTTAAAAAATTAGTGATGTATATCACTTTTCACTCATCCATTTGCAATTGCAATTGAAAGTGCAAACACTGATTATCAATTGGAATTATGTGATCTACAATCAGACCCCTTTTACGAGAAAATGACAGGATCTGGAATACATTTTTTAAGCTCCTTAGCGAGCGCTATCAAAATTAACCAATCTTGGCACAAAAAGGAATTCAATGATGGGCAGTACCTATCTTTGTGAAATTCCGTATTCCACAATGAATTTTATAAAATCTAAATATAGATCTTCACTGTCAAATAACTCACTTATACACGCACTGTGTCTGGCAACAACTAATATTAATGTTGATATTGAAAGGATTGTAAAAGATGAATTAACGAAGCACCAATACAATTTAATGTAACAGTTATACAGTAACTATATTAAACGCTACTGAGCCTTTCCTGAAAAAATGTGTTTTCTATTTGTGTGGCCCTCCAATCTGCTTAGTAATTTGGTCTAGACAGTCCTGATATAAGGTGAACTTTTCGAAAGCGGGCGAGAGTAGTATGTTCCTTCCTTTTAAAGCCTTGAGCTAGTGAGCTTATTGGACGAGATCATGGCTACCAATGGTGCTCTGGAGATACAATCCATGTGGTTTTAATCCTTCTTTTTACTCTTGAAAAGATTTCCAAAATGGTGAAAGGTGCCAACATCTCGGGAGCCTCACCAGCTCCCGGCTTGGTAATGTGTCACACATCTTGTTGTCATATCTTAAGCATGATTCAAGCTGAGCGATGTTTAGATGCCTCTATTAATATACAGGGTGGTGCGCGGCAGAGGGATGGATTTGAAAAGGCCATTGCTCGCTTCCTAACCGTTGGGGCTGCTCGAAGGAGTCGTGGTTCAAAAGTCAGTAATGCAGCGTGTGTTTTGCGTGGAAGAATATTTTTCAAACGGCCGTTCATTGTCTTTGCGCAGCGTGCTTTCAATTCGAAATTCCGCATCGCCCCTCGCGGTATCCAGATTTGGCACCTGTGACTTTTTCTTGTGGGGCTACCTAAAATCCCTCGCCTACAACGACCGTCCTAGCACCCTGGAAGAACTTATAGGCAACATTCAGACCAGCATCCAACAGGTTCCTGTAGAAATGCTGGAAAGAGTCCATGAAAATTTCAGGAAAAGGCTTATGCAATGTGGGGAGTGTGAGGGCCACCATTTGAACGATATTTTATTTAAAACTATCTAAACTCTGATTTCCCTTGTCAGTAAATATGAACAAAATTAAAAACATTGTTGTTCTTTAATATTTTGTATTTTATTGACTTTTGATATCCATCCGTCTGCTGTGCGCCACCCTGTAGTAAACGGATAAGAAAACTTATTCCAAAATTTAATGATTTAAATCACTAAAAGTCATTGACAACTCCAGCAAATTTGTTTAACTCAGATGAATAAATGCACACAGCTTTTAAAATGAAATTATAATTAAAATGTACTAACTAAATACACGATATCTTTATTGTTAATAATTTTAGTTAATTTATTGTAAGTAATTTAATAAAAAGAATCTCTGTATGACTTTAAAAGGAAAATTCCATTTATAATCAAAGAACAAATAAAAAATGAAAAGAAGGGGAAAATATAGCATTAATTAATATGAATAAAGAAACAGTTGCTTATTTTCCCATAAGCATAATATTGACGTGAGGCCAGTAAAAGTCGAAAAACCTTCAGTGAATTCATTTATTCAAGGAATCTTTTTGAAATATTTTTTATTATTGTTCTCTACTTCTAACGATAAAAACTCGACGTCAAAAGTTTTAATACTATTGACGTTAACGCTCCTCAGAAGAAAAACTCCGATATTAAAAATGAAAATTCCGAAGAAAATAAAACCATTGCGAAGAATAAGTTCGGAAGAAATCGATCACAAAGTGACGTGAAACGATCGCGATAAATGTTGTTTCTAAAACAATTTCTTATTTTATTTCCGAAATTTTCGCCTCTTCAAGAAAACGTCGATATTAGAATTGTGAAAAATCTGAAAACAATTATTATCCGAAGCAATCGATTCGTAATATTTAATTTTTTTGTATTTTTTTATGAAGTTTAATTTTTTTTTGAAGTTTTATTTCTTTCAAAGCCTTTCAAAGGAAATTTGAAGTTTCGAATAAGAAATCGATTTTCTTAGAATATTTAAGTAGTTGTGTATTCATAAACTAAATAAAGATATCAATTTAAATCCAGGTATTTTTCTAGCATTAAGATTAAGCGTCCTTTTTATTTGCATATTATCAATATATGAAATATCTGATTTCTATTAAATTTTAAGCTAAATTAAATGAGCTAAAAGAAATTTAAGATGAACGCGTTGCATGTTTATATATTTTTTACACCAAACAAATTTTTTTTCGGAAAGAATTATAAAAGCCAAAGATAATGACTTAAATTATATATTCAGTGAAATTTGAAGTTGACTAAAATAATGTTGAAAAAATATTTTTCACAATTATTATAACAATCACATTATTATTTAGAACAATAACTATTCACAATTATTAAACCAAAAGCATATGTAATCAAAAATCATTAAATAATAATGGAAACCATATTTATATGTTTGGATTTGGAGAGTTGGCAACAGAATTTTTATGATCAAGACTTAAATTATTTAGATATTACTGAAATTTATAAAATTATTTAATTATCATAACGTAACCTTTATTGAGTAACCTTTACGTACATTCTTAAAAAATACATCATTTATTTAATTTCCTAAATAATATTTGCTTATTAAATGATTTACAAAATTATTAAATAAAAGTCTTGAAATAGTAAAATGATATATTTTTAGTAGTTTAATTTATTATCAATATTATTTACATAAAATTTAATTAAAAAAACACAAACAGGAAAATTAAAGGCTCATATTCCAAACGAACATAAATTTAAGTTTGTTATGCATTAGTAAATCAAGGTAAAACACTTAATAACATGCGAATGAAACCCTACAGTGTAATTGGGTTTGCTTGACGAGTTGCTGTTACTCTTGTATATAAAAAAATATCGGTGTAGGCGAGAGCCGGAATCTGCCGTAAGGTTAATGGGTTTGGAATACTCTCCTATCCTATCACCAAGTGTTTCGTAATTTTAAACCCTAGTTAGGTGACGAATGCACACCCGAGCTGGGCCCCTTCCTTTACACATTCAGATCACACCAGCTGAAGGACTTTGGACGTAATAAATTAAATTGGATTGTTTTTTGTATATAATGTTTAAAATGAATCTTGAAACTTAAGAAAGTTTAAAGTAACTTTCAAACAATTATAACATGAACACTCGAGGGGAGAATAGAGACCATAAGCTCCTGAACTAAAAGCTAACTCAATAACTATTCAGCTGTAAAATTTCTGTAAGTAAAGTGTGTGCAAGTAAAGTAATGTTAGTAAAGTAATTAAAGTGTGTGCAAGTAAAGTAATGTAAGTAAAGTAATTAAAGTGTGTGCAAATAAAGTAATGTAAGTAAAGTAATTAAAGTGTGTGCAAGTAAAGTAATGTAAGTAAAGTAATTAAAGTGTGTGCAAGTAAAGTAATGTAAGTAAAGTAATTAAAGTGTGTGCAGTACTACTTGTTTGTTTCTTCTTCGAATCAATAAGGGAGAAATAAATACCTAGAAAAACAAGTTTTCTCTAAGGACCGATTCTAGTGACAATTATCACACTAATTGATATATTATATTATTAAATTACTATGATGTTTTCTTTTAGACTATCCTCCAAGGGTAAATTAATTTACAGTCAAAGAAAAAAAAATATGCAAAAGTCTGTTTACAGGATCTCTGCTGGGGACACGTAATTTAATGTGACTCGTTGTAGTGAAATAAGATAATTAGTTTTAGGCATCTACATGTTACATGTAAAAACTTTGTGTCAGAAATATTGGCTTGAATCAAAATGAGAAGTTTTGATATATTTTGTTCTGAAAAGGAAAGAGCGAGTTAGGCAAAATGGTAGAATTTATTTTAGTAAAATATAAATTAATGTAAGATGATAGAAAATTTCAAAATGCTTTTAAAATGAATATTTTGAAAAAATTGTAACATTTTTAAGTACTTGCAATACTTGCAATGCAAACCACATCAGATTATTTAGGGAAATTAGATGTAAAATGAAAATATACGTTACTTTCTAATATGCAAATAACAATTAACTATATAAATAATTTGACCTAAGCTTTTATAATTTGAGTAGTATGAGTCAAAATTTTTAAATCTATATAAGACGTATTTGAATAAGAAGATACTTTTAATAGTATACTTTACTAAAATATGATTTCTTCTACATAAAAAATTCAAAACATACATAAAAATTGTGTTCTACATAAAAAATTCAAAAATAATTTCAAATATAATTAATTGGGAATTGATATTACATATTAATATTAATCTTGGAATGTGACAAAAATATCTTTACAGATTTTTACAAGAAGATTTGTTAAAAAGTCATGCTACAGCTTTGTTTACTATTGTACATTATGATTTGTGAAAATTAATATTTGTGTGAGATTTAGTTAGAGAACTGACATTCTCTCCACTTTGTTGAAAATCAGATCATTCTTATAAAATGCCTGATTATAATCCTCATATTAACTTATCTAGATAAATGGGCTTTACATGAATCTTATGTAAAATAGAGCGTTTGCTTTTATATAGTAATTATAAAGAAAACATTTCATGAAAGAAGTTACCAATTACTACAAAAAATGATGTAATTTTAGTTTCATGATAAACATTTTATTCAAAAAAAATTCTTACAAGCACTTAAGAAATTTTTATTTGAAAAATATGTGCTTTAAAACGATATGTAAGCGTAGATTTGAATACGAATTATTTAAAGTGTTTCATTAGTAACAGTGAATAAAAAAAACAAACAAAAAACTATCATTTCAGGGTCATTGTAAGGAAATAGCACATCCTTTAGGCGCATGTCATTTTCACGTTTCCCTCACGTGCATAAAATATTTTTCATGAAGAGTAGATCCTACGAATATATTGCAAAATAGGAAACCCTGAAATGTTATAATCTTTTCCCATAACAGATATTCCTGCAGAAAGCAAAAATACTACATCCACCTCCAATCGATTAACTTAAGATGTGATTGAATCCGGCAACTTTCACTTCTAAGAACAGAAAATCTTACTATCAAAAAATTTTAAGCCATCATTTAAAATATTGAGTACATCTTACGTACATGATTTCTAAAAGTAGACACAATTTAAAATGATAACTATACAAGTTTATTTTAAAGCATTCATCACAAGCGAGAGCGTTTAGCCTATTACATTGAAAATCTTCATAAATACATAAACTAAATCATACCTATTTGCGCTATTATTAATGGGTAAAATATTTAGATTTTCAAAAAGGCACAAAAATTTAAAATTAATTAATTACAAAATTTATGGATGTTTCGTATATGTAACACTATTGTATGTTATAAAATATAATTTTAGAATTATAAAATATAATAAATATTTCCCTAATTTTATGAAATGGTTACTGCAGTCAATTAAAGTGCAATAATACCCTTAAAAATTCTAATCATTTTCTTTAAAAATGTAATCATACTTTACGGTTTAAATATTGTTTAAAATATAATTCATATAAAAGGGAAAGCATGATAATTTCATAAACATATTTCATAATAGATTTACATAATTTCTTTAATATATTAAATTATTTCAGGATATTTTTGAATTGATATTGGTTAATTTACAAAGTACTCATTCAACGATTGATATTAGATAATGTGTAGGAATTTCGTGCTTATATATAAATTTACTCAATCTGTAATTTTTAAATAAAAGTTATTCCGGTTTTAAAAGCACTTTTGAGTCTTCCTTCATTGTATTTGAAATAATTCACCGGTATAACTGTTATAATTATTAGCAAATTATTTCAAATACGATTATTGAGTAAAGAAAATAATTAATAATATATAGCAGTTATTTACAAAATTTTACAAAAATGTTTTTCAAGAAAGTTTTTTTTAACAACACACACACACACATAAATATATATATATATATATATATATACATATATATATATATATATATATATATATATATATATATATATATATATATATATATATATATATATATATATATATATATATATATATATATATATATATATATATATATATATATATATATATATATATATATATATATATATATATATAAACAAAAAGAAAAAAATTTATGTAACAGTACTTTCTCTTTCAGAATGAAGTACAGGAGTATAGGAAATACTTATGCAAACTGGTAATAAAATTACTTACGTTCGAATTATTCTGAAGTCTTACTTTTAGATTCTCTTATTGAATAAAACGCAAGTTTCCAAAATTCTATTGTAAACTGAAAATACTTTCAACGATTTCAAAAGGAGTTTCTACTACGAATTGTAGAACAATATTTTAACACAACTTCTTTTTTAAGATTCTAATGTTCCTGTCAAAATTTGATTTAAATTTAAAGCATTTTTGAAATATCTAGGGACCATTTTTTTACTTGCATTGGAAAGCGAATATTAAAATCCTTTTTTGTTAAATAATAATAAAAAAAGTTTGAACTGAGACAGTATATTGAAATTTGTAGTAAAATGGAGTTCAAAGTATGGCAAAATAGGAACAACTTAGATTTATAAAAATGACCGAAAAGAAATTATAAGCTTTTATCTTATAATCCTAATTATATATATTAGTCGATAACACTTGGAAATTATATGTATTTTACTGTTTTTTGGCAAAATTGAACAATTACATAAACTGTATTTTATTTTGAAGTAATATTTATTTTATAATAAACTCTAAGGGAAAAAAGATAATTTTAATTTCAATAATTTCATTTCTTATTGTATATTACTGCAAAATTTTTGATTTTTATTGACTATTTCCTCATCGACTATAATGATTCAATTTAAAAGACATTGATACGTATGGATAACTTTCAGAATTTTAGTAAATTTTATAAGATAAATAGATTATATATATAAGTACATTTTCAGTCATCATTGAATGTTAAAAATTTTTAGGAAAAATAAGCTACATGTTACGAATTCAATAATTAACATGCATTTGTTCATATTGCACGAGTCTAATCCTTATTATGTTACACAATGGCATGCGTTGCTCAGTTTTTGAATATTAATGAGTTTTATTACACAGTATACCATAACATAATTTTTTAATCGATATTTAATTTCAAGTAGACTTGAGGAAAGTTGGACATTATAGTATCAGATTGAAAAACTGTGTTGCGTTATATTCCATATTTATTTTAGGCTTTTTTAATGGTTTAGAAAATGTTTTATTTTTATTTACTATTTTTTGATTTAGCACATGGGTTCTTTATAGTTTCGTATTAATGTAATAAACAATTTCCCTCGCTCTCAGAATCTTGATAAATGATTTGATAAAAACTTTTATTTACAAAATGAAAAATTAGTTTATTATACTTTGAATTTTAATAATAGAGCTATTTTAAATTTATGCTACAAAAACTAAACAGTCATAATAATTTCTAAGTATTTAAATATATAAATTAAAAAAAATAGTCGTATTACACATTATTAATAAATAAATGAGTAGAGCATAATGTTTTTCATCGCAATTCCATACATTTATACCACTTTAACGGAAAAATGTACATAAATTTATTGACCCACATAATTTAGCTGAAATAAAGTTTGCTTCTTTAGCAATATTTAAAACAGTCCTTCTTAATAAACATTGCCTTTAAGTGACACATGCATAGCGGTACAGGTGAACTCCCGACGATATATTAAGGTTATGGGTTTGGAATACTCACCCATCACCAAGAGTCTTGTACTTTTCAAAATGGTCTGGTGATGAGGTCACGCCTGAGCTCCCATTCTTCCTTTCACATCCACGCCACACCAACGGAAGGACCTTGGATGTCATAAATTAACATGGAAATGTCCTAAACGTATACTGCTCCTACAACCTAGTGAAGGAGAATGTGGTCACCCTCGCAAAGGGTGTCGAATCAAATAATGTCTCACGTTGCTGATCTTAAAGGAAAGTGGCAAGAAGATAAGCAAGAAGGCAAGAATGAACTAAGTAGTGCAAGAAGAAAAGTATTGATTTTCTTACATATGTAACTAATTTTGTTCGCAAATTGTATAGATCTGAATTTCTTTTTACTAAACACAATGAAATGCCAAATTTAAAATTGACAAATTATATTATTTGGTGTGAAAAAGAAATTCGTTACTTTTTAGTTTATTTATTGCATACTAAAATAATAAGACAAAAATATTAATCTCTGAAATGATTTTAGTGAGTAAACATTGCTATTATATTTAGTTCAATATGTAAGAAATAAACTTTTTGAATTATTCCGAGATTATGGTGAAAATTTTCTGATTCAAATGTAATTTTATTAATTTCATTTAAGTTACTTTTCACCTGTAAAAGTTTTGTATTTTGTTAGACCCCTTTAATAAAAAGAAGCCTTTCATAATCTTATTTTCATGCAGCAATATTAGATGTCCTTGCAAATTATTTCCCCGTATAAACGTTTTTTTTAAAAAAAATGTTCATCTAATATTATATTTTTATGCGATATTTCAACCAAAAAAACATTTTAAATAATTAATTTATTTAAAATGCTTTGAAATGTACAAAATTTATGAAGCATATTTATTAGAAAAATCAAAAATAAATTATAAAAAATTAGAAGTATAATATATGGTAAATTGACTTCAATTACTTCATATAACTTTGGACCAACTAAATTATGCAAAAAATAAATTCAAAGAACAAGAAAATAAGATATTTTAAAATTTAAGAAAAATAATATTTATTAAATACGTGCTATCAAAATAAAATTTAAAAAGAAATTATAAAAACACACCCATATTCATATATACGTGTACAAACTTTCATACATAATTATTAAAAAAAATTTAAAATATACTTCGATTCAAAAATTAAATGAATTAATTTAAATTATGCATACACACAATAGAGGATGTATGATTACAATATAGATTGAATTATGTTTTCATTTATAATATTCACGAACAAAAAAAATAGTTATGCGCATTTGTCTGTCTAGCATCCATATTCCATTAAGAGCTGAGTCTTAAGATTCAAGTCCGAAACTCAATTACAAAATTCTCAATGAAAGAAGCAAGAATAAGCTTAACAATTCTGAGAGAAATCACTTACTCGTCGAAAGTGTCTTCGACTAAAAGGAAAGAGGCTTCGAAAAGAGTTTTCTAAAGTTATAATCTCTTTCAGTCTACGAACTCTTTACGTTTTCCTGAGTGAGTCTGCTTACAAACTAATTCAGTCGTGAAAAGAAGCTACGAAATCTCTTTGCAAACTTGAACGAAATTTAGAGTTTTCTGTCCTAATCTTTAGCAGTAAGCTTTGAAAGTGAGAAAAGCAATGTTTACAATGATAAGAGTTTTATTCCTGTTGGCATGTGGGCAACAGAGTATTTTTGTATATATATATATATATATATATATATATATATATATATATATATATATATATATATATATATATATATATCTTGTGGTAAGAAAGATTGCCTATTTTGATTAAGAAAAAAAGTTGGAGTAGAAGTTTAGGTGAGTGATAGTTTAGAAGAACTTAAAGAAATGATAATTCTTTTCTTCAATTTTTCGAAATTTCTGGAATATTTAAGAGAAGTAATTCTCAAATGATACTTGAAAATTATTTAAAGGGTTAACTTTTTATCAAAGGAGTTCGTTTATTTAAAAATACATTTTTGATGAATTTAAACATAACTTTCTTCCTGGTTCTCATGAATATATTAATGATTTTATTTTTCTTCCGATGAAGAATACTTAAGGAAACTAAATTATTAATAGCATTGGAAAAGAAGCGATTTGAATTTTAAAGTCGAATTTAAATAATTTTTACTTAAAATTCATCAAAATTTGGAGCTGATTACTTTTTAAAATTTCTAAATTTAATTTTCTTTAATGCTTCGTTTATAATGAAAGAATTTCTTAATTTTTAAGAAGAAAAAAATGTTTCATTTTAAGACTGTAATTAGTATCATTTTTTGTCTTTACTTTGTTGTTAATATTTTTAATTTTCTTATTTTTTTTTTACCATTACTTATGGTTTTAGGCAATTTTTCCAAGAAAAACGTTGTTATATATTTGAAGACAATGTAATCTTATGTTTTAAAATTTTTTTAGTAATTGCAGAAAAAATAACATATTTTTTAATATGACGAAAGGCGTAAATAAATATTTTTCAATGTTTTTAAGAGAGAAAATAATTAATTGGGATTCTTATATTAAAGCAAGTTTTTTCATATTCATGTTCAAAGTTGTATATCTTGCTTTAAAATGCTATTCTTAGTAATTTATATAAATGTATATGCTGTGTGCTTTCCATTTCAGATGCTTAATCATCTAGTCAATGAATAAATACATCTGAAAAATAAAAATACATGTATAAATTTGAGATATTCACGTTGTTAAGGTTAAATCTGTAAAAATGTTTTGAATGTTTCGACGTCAAAAGAGGCCGATGAGAGTACAATAATAAAAGAAAAAAAGATTAAATTAAATGTTACAAAACTTGTTCGAAATGTAATGTATTGCAATGTAAAAATGATTTTCAGACGCTCTAGCGCATGCCAGATATTTTTTCATTCTGTATCTCAGTTACAAGCATCTTCTTATGTGTCTATAGAAATCTTAGATTTTTGCAATCACACAAACCAGTAATTTAAGGTGATCCTAGAATGATCTTTATCTCATGAAAGTGTAATCTAAGATGATAGACATAGACATAGACATACGCGACGAAACTCCTGGTCTATACCTTAGGTTATCAGATATAGCTCCACCACGTAATAAATTGATAATTGTGACAGAATTGTCACGAAATTTGTAAACAAAATTGAATTGCAATAGATCTCTAGGGTTTACAATTAAGAATCTGACGTAAATATAACATCAACAACAAAACATTTACAAAATTTACCCTATGGGAGATGGCGTGAGGTAAATATTGCACTAAAATTGTAAAAATAGATTATCCTAACACTCCATGTAACCTTGGTAATAAAAATACAAATTAGTTATCTTCATTGTGATCGTAGCAGACGATATGAGTAGTTTATAACACAAATATGCAAGCAATATAATTAAGTTTAAGTAGAAGAGTATAAAAAATTGCAAATAACTGTGACAGATTTTCCATCAGTGCAACTAACTCTCATGCTTTAACTGTGTCCTTTAATTTAAAATTACATTTTTCGCAATACTAAAGAACTGCATTATCTACTCGCAGATAATTAAGTTTAAATATGTATGAACAGTATTTGATTGAACTTTTAACATTTGCTGTAAGTGATAAACTGTAGACTGAATGAACAAAAATATAATTATAAAACAATAAATAGTAAAACTCAAAAAAGTGAAAAAAATAACAAAATATTTTAAAGACACTTTAACATTACAAGAAATAAAAATGAAAACATATTGCATTAATATTGATAAACAGGGTATTTCTGAAGACCCAAGGCAGTCTTGATTATTAACACCCAGTTTTATAGTGGTTAGATTGAGGGAAGTGTATATAACACTATGTACCATATGAAGATTGTGCTAGAAAAAGAGCAAATATACAAAATTGTAACGGATCTATATTAACTCTACTGACAAGAGATGGCGTTACTACCCAATAGAGTGAATTTACGAAATATTCAATAAGAAATAGATTTAGAAGATATAGAAGAGAGATGTGAGAAATGGAAGGCAAACCATCTTGTTCATAAATAACTTTATAATTTGTAATGTACCTTTTAACCTTGTTTATTATTATTAAGTATTTTCTTTTGAAACTATTTTAATCACGTGTAATGTCGTAATAAACGTTTTGTTTTTTATTATTTTAACTTCCATTTTCTTACGTTCCTACAAATTACATTATGATTTCTTACGTTAGATGTATGTGTAATTTTCAAGGTTTCACTGTATGAAGAAATGCTTAGTAAAATGTTTCTTTCTCGCGTTGTAGTAAATCGATCTTAACGAAGATTCTGTGTTGAAGACAATGCCTCCTCAGGTATTGCTGTTGATGCATCTGTTGCGCCAATCATCATTGCTATCTACTCGACCAAGGAGCGTATTTATGAAGTTCATCGAAAGAGACAACTGAATATTTTACAGGCGAACAGTTTCAGTAGCATTAATTTGCGTCTTCATTGTCGACCAGTTATTTAAATACAGTTAATGTATCAGTAAAGTTATTACCTATTAGTCAGCAGTATCTAAGTTTTAATTTTATGGTCTTAATTCTAAATAAAATTTGATTGCATATAAAACACAAAACAGAGCATTAACTTACTTGAATGATTCATTACATAGTCAAACAATGAATGAACTTTATTCAATGCTTGACCCTGTAAAGTAAAGTTAACACCAGCAAGAATTCCTGTACCTTACCCAATGAGGGTTTCACCAATTGGAAGGAATCTGCTGGGAGGCAAATATATAGAGAGAAAGACCGTCGGTGAACAGAACAGATTTGTCAAACAATGAATGAACTTTATTCAATGCTTGACCCTGTAAAGTAAAGTTAACACCAGCAAGAATTCCTGTACCTAACCCAATGAGGGTTTCACCAGTTGGATGGAATCTGCTGGGAGGCAAATATATAGAGAGAAAGACCGTCGGTGAACAGAACAGATTTGTCAAACAATGAATGAACTTTATTCGATGCTTGACCCTGTAAAGTAAAATTAACACCAGCAAGAATTCCTGTACCTAACCCAATGAGGGTTTCACCAGTTGGATGGAATCTGCTGGGAGGCAAATATATAGAGAGAAAGACCGTCGGTGAACAGAACCGATTTGTCAAACAATGAATGAACTTTATTCAATGCTTGACCCTGTAAAGTAAAGTTAACACCAGCAAGAATTCCTGTACCTAACCCAATGAGGGTTTCACCAGTTGGATGGAATCTGCTGGGAGGCAAATATATAGAGAGAAAGACCGTAGGTGAACAGAACCGAGTTTTCAAACAATGAATGAACTTTATTCAATGCTTGACCCTGTAAAGTGAAGTTAACACCAGCAAGAATTCCTGTACCTAACCCAATGAGGGTTTCACCAGTTGGATGGAATCTGCTGGGAGGAAAATATATAGAAAGAAAGACCGTCGGTGAACAGAACAGATTTGTTGAGAAATTGAAACACTGTGAAAATTAGTTGTTACAAGTGAACATTAATCACTTGAAAAGTGTTCTTGATTATAATAAATGGGTATAAATATGTATTTAAAGTGAAACAATTATCTTGGTAAATAAATTTGGCTACTCAAAGTCTTTGCGATGATGAGCAGGAAATCTCACTTTTCCAGTAGTTATAAATGTGAGCTACACTGATAGTTCCATTAAAATTTCAATGGTTGCTGGTGTAGAAGAGAGGTTGGGAAACCTCATGCTTTGCTGAGGAGGTACTAGAAGGAAACCAACAGAAAAGCTGTTAACTGGAATCCTCTAGAATGTCCTCGCATCCTCATTGTGTTGGCAGTCATCATCAGGTTTCGGAATAATGATGTCCTTGTTGTCAGGGATGAAATTGACTAAAATGCTTGACCCTGTAATGAAGCATTCTTTTAAGTTACTAAACAAATTAATATATAATTCATCAATGATGTACGTAAAGATTATGACTTTATTATTACATTGCAAAAGTAAGGAGATTAAATATTAGACAGATAAACACAATTTAACACTTCTATAAAAATTATTATAACAAATTGGAAAGGAAATAAGTTTTTAAAATGTAAACGTCATTGGAGTAAATGCTAAAAGGGTGTATGCAAGCCTTTTAATTTCGAAAGTAAATTCCAATTTTGTTTTTGTAACAAAAGTAAAATTTTCTTTTAAAATTAAAAATTTATGTAAATTATTACCATACATTATGAAAACTTTATCGTTAAATTATTCGCAAAGTATGATTCTATAAATTGAAGTTTCTTACATCTCTGTTCCAATATATTGTGTTATATGGCTTGTATATTCAGTTGCCAAATTCTCAAAATTACTTCTTATATATCTGAATCGTAAATTTTTAGAATAATGATTATACTTTAAGCTCTATCCTAAAGGAAAATTACTAATTTACGATTTTATATTTCATGATTAATATTCATTGTTATTCCGTCCCATTTTTGAAATTAAATGATAAAATTTTTAATAAAATTATTTTTAATAAAAATTAAAATAAATTAATTAATAATTAATAAAATAAATTAGTTGACTTGAAATAAAATCAACTTGGTTAGAATAAATTTTTTGCAAATTGCTAAGCTAAAGTTTCTAATTAGGTAAAAATATGCAGATAGTGATAGTTGATTTTTCAAATCATGAATCGCTGATTATCATGATGTCCTTGATGTTCAGAATTCGATTTTAATCATGATTCATAAATGTTTGGTCATCTTCTGCTCACTAGTGCCAATTAAACCAGGACCTACGGTTTAAAGTGTATTCCGAACTACTACAAATATCTTTAACCCAGGTAGGATTCGAACTCACAAACTGTTGAGTCAAAGGCAAGAGCGTTAACCACTCAAATGCCATCTCGACTTCACCCGTAAAATATCATCATAAACAATCTTGGATATAGTTTAAATTAGTCTAACATTGATCATATGTTGATTTAATTAAACATGTTTTAAATTTTAATTCTAAAATATCATAACACGCTTAGTGAAATTTTGAATAAAATAATCTCACATTTTTCTTAAATAAATCTTACCTGAATTACAGATGAGGTGGATTCATCATAATAAATTTAAGCTGAATCATAGTCTTATTATTGTAACAAACATTAATTTAGATATTTGTAGATTATTTGAACTGCATAAAAATTGACATTTTGCACTGTACCAATTAATATCGAAATCCAGGAGGTGGTAATTGTTTTGCAAATTCCTTATTTACTCCATTCCTTGCGATTATCTCTCTTTCACAACAACATTGTTTCTTTTAACTACTTTTTATTGGCAAATAATAATTGATTTTTATTAAAAAACTCCTTTTTAGTTGATAAAAATCATCAGTTTAAATTACTTTAATTTTAAATAAGAATACGTAACAAGTAATGAAAACGAAACAAAGCATATTTAATTTTTATGAATATAAACGACCAATTATTTGGAGATAATATTTTGAAATCTAGGCTGCATTTTTATTCCTTAAACATAGGGAAACAATGATAAATCGTTGAATTTTAATTTTTAAAACTTCTTGAAAATTACAAACAACCTGCATCAAAATGATTATTTTATTCTGTAGTAGCTGAAAAGCATAAATCACTTATTTATCTTTCGTTTAGTATTATGAAAGATAATTTCGTGTTTCGATTGATTGATCAAATAAAACATATATATTTTACATGATACTAACATTTAAAATGATGCTGTAGATATAAAAGTTTGCAAGAAAATATTTCAGAATTGCTTGCTTGAAAAATAGTGCTGAATAATTTTTTTTTAAATATAAATATTATGTAACACAAGGGAAGAATAAAAATATTCTTATCATAGTGTTTATTATGTAAGATTTCTTTCTTTCTATGAGTAATTGTTTGCTTAAATGACCTATATATATATTTCATTTGTTAATAAAATTTAAATTTCACTGTTAATAATCTTCCAAAAATTATCTGATAATTAACTGTTTTATAGATATTTTGTATTTTTTAATATGAATATTATATAACAAATAAAGGATTCTTATATACATTCTTATCATACCAGATTATTATACATTCCGAGTGTTTGTGACTGAATGTTTTAACATTTAAAATGATGTTGAACTGTCGGTAGTTATTGAACATCACATTTTATAATATGAATTTTTGTATCAAGAGGTGAGAATAAAAAAGTACCTTTATCATATTCCATAACTAATATTTCTAAAAAATAATATAAAATGGCTGGAAGATATGAGAAGAATATATGAAACACTTTTTCAGTTTTTAATATGAAATAATATTTTTATATTACTCCCAGATTTTTCAAAATATTTCATTTGAAATATTTTGATCAGTGTTGCCAACCAAATATTAATAAATAATCCAATATATATGAATTTTTCACCAAGCAAGTAATATATTTTAGAAGATAAGTATCAAGTTTAAATCATTATCAATACTGATTTATTTTATGCTTTTTGTTGAACAGCAATTTAAACTCGCGAGATGAACAATTCTGCAGACCCTTAACGGCTTGCAAAAAGTTGAAGTATCAATCACAAAACAGCCATTGAAAATAAAAGTAGTGAAAACCAAAAGTTGAATGAAAAAAAAATACACTCAAAACAGTCAAGAAAAGCAGATTCGAACGCACAGATTTACGACTTGCTAATGATATTTATGGCCCACCGGAGAGAAGGGATGAACCATAAAATAGTTTCAGCGTGGAGATCATAAATTTTAATAGAGTTACGTTAATGTTCACAATTTGCCTCATCACTGCATACGTTAACACTGATGTAAGAGGATAACGTACGGCTCATCTTGAACACACAAGCATTCATTTATTTTTTTTCAATAATCTTGTTGAAATTTCATTCCATTAGAGCCAATATTCAGCAAAAATGAGGGTATTTCTACACTTCTCCGGTTTCACTACAAATGTCCTCTTATCGATTGAGGAAATGAGAAGATGATCCGTTGAGACCCCCCTCAAAACGAGTATTTTCGGTCTCACAAATTGAAAAATCAATATATTTAAAGTAACTGTTTGCGAAATCAGATAATAACAAAAAATATCAATATAAGCAAACTTGGCGTTTATTCGGTGTCTAAAGTGGTAATATCGAGGGAGTCAGAAAAAAAAATTTGATTCCCAAGCACGATTAGGTTTCACAACCTCATCACTTTGGGACATTTTACTTAAAAATTCCAATAAAAGCAAATGCCAAATATAATCTCCATATAAAATATTTTTCCTCACTCTTTTACGTAAGCATTCAATTTTTTATTTCTGGTTTAGTGTATTTCATACAAATGAAACTATTATTATTTGTTACTGTTCAGATTTATTAAGAACTTACTACTGCAAATGTAAATAAGAAAATAAAATTGATGAAATATTTTAATATAAACATTTAAATTATTTATAATTTTTTTTTTACATAAAATTGTGTGCATGCATAAATCACATACGAATTTTGTGATATTTCGTCACGTACTGAAATGCGTGTATACAATTCTGGTAACAAATTCATTAAAGGAAGTAATGATGAATATAATGGATGTAAAATTTATGATTAATCCAATTGATTTATTGAATCGATGATTTTACAACAGATTTGTACCAAAAATTTAAAAAAATCCTCCTACACATATCTGAAACATTTAATACTGTAAGAAACTCTTCATTTTATGATTTATATATTTCTGTTTGATATTTAACAATATCACTGGATAGAAAATATTATTCACCAAAAAGAAGATTAATCTTGCAGACTTCCCAAGTTCCTTTTAGAATCAAATAATATTAACTACTAAAATTGAAAGTGAAACATAATTATTAAAATAGCATTTTAATGTAGATTGAATTACGAATTCTTCTATATTAGTAGTATACGCTTTATGTAAAGAATATATTATCATGTCACCATTTAGCAGTTTTTCTTAATTTTAAAAAGGAATAACGAATTCTAAGTCAAAGTGTCTGGTTATCTTTTATGATGTGTGAGCTTATATATATATATATATATATATATATATATATATATATATATATATATATGTATATATATATATGCTTGTGACACTCATAAAAATATGTATTAATTAAGATTTTTGAACTTCTTTGTGCAGAAATATGACAATGTATCAAATAATATACTCACATGTATATAAAATATAATGTGTTGGTTATATAGTTTGTAATATTAATTCAGGAATAACAGTTAATTACTAAGTTTTATCCAAAATTAACGTTTTTCACTTATTTTAGTACTGAAGATGATGATGACTCATCAATTATTATGATAGAAAACAAATGGTTGAGACAAGAAGACATGGTTTTTTCTTCCGTTCAGAACAATTTTCCTCTTTTAAAAATAGGGTATGTGAAAGATTGTCTAAAATGTTGCTGCCAACAACACATTTTTTTTGAAGTGCTTATGATAAAATAACCTGGATGACCAATAAAGCATATACAATTTACTAGAATGTATCGTCAACCATATTTGAATTCATTTGATAAAGATATAATTGTTGTTTTGAGAGATGTAGTACATTAACTGATTGTATAAAACATATACGTGGAATCGATTTTTGTCCAGTATATCTTTATAATATGCACCATGTAGGAAACGGTATCAATTATGCTGTATAATATATTTCAAATTCATATGAAAAATTGTTAGATGGGAAAAACTCATCTACAGTTAAAGTATTTTTGTTGTAAAGCAGGCTCAGAGCTTCATATTGCTTAATAAATACATTGATTTTGTAGTTTTGACTAATGAGTTTTGCAAGTGAGTGCTAATGTTACATCTGCACCGACTGTTTTACTTTGTACTTTATTGTAAAAATAAAAGATACTTTTAGTGATTTTGGTACTTCTAAGAATACAGCGTAACAAAATAAAATTGTTGTAAAACCATTTTAGTGACTACATTGTGAGTCGATTTCCAAAGAGATTTTTCTTAGTAAGCTGGTTGTATCCCAGCGATGCCAAGAAGGAAACCAGGAAAATTTTCGAGCACCAATCTTGACAGACGTGCATAAGGAATGAAGAATCGCAACATCCTTCTTCTTTTGTTCAACAACGGTAAGGGTCAAACACGAGATTTTGTCATTTTGAGTTCTGCCATGGTACTATATCACATCGTGCTCATTTCATATTATTTGAAAAAATTGACATGCATTTCTTAAGTAATAAATAAATATTTGATGGGATAGTGATCATTTGCTTTAAGTTCCCTTGAGATCATTAAGCGATTTAAGTTTTCTTCATTTTCCATGACTCTGCTGTCAGATACCACAATGTTGTTTAACACGGGCATATATCATAAAAAAATTATAGCAAAAAGTGTATATTCCTGTGTAATGTGCAACTTAGACTGCGTATATAATTATATTGCAATATTGGAGTAACAAATGCGTATAAAAATTGTAACGTTTTACTTACACGTAAATGAATATAATATTATTATACACTCATATGGATTTTATTTCTAATTGAAATATCAAGACTGAAACATCTTCACCCTTCTATCAAACTGTTGTATCTGATTGCGATGCTAGTGCATGTTGGTCTATTGGTATTATTTGACTTCATTAAGCAATTCATTTGCAATAAAAGTAATTAAGTACTAACGTCTTATATTATTCAATTATTAATTAAGCATCAAACTTTCTCAGTTTCAAAAATTATAAAAAATTTATGAAAAATATTACCATATTTACTGAAACATAAAATCAAGTGATTTAGTTGCAGTTTAACGACGAGTAATCTGTTAAATCCTAACTTTAAACTTCATCTCATATCTCTCGGAAATCCATTACTTTTTAAACAATCTTCTTCCGCATTAACGGGTACGCGTACCCGGGCGAACATGGGCCATTAGTGTGAGACATAAATTTCTTACGAGTGTGCCCGGGAGTGTTATTTATGAAGAAAACTGTTATATAAAAAGAAAAGATTCGAAAATTTTTCACGCTTTCTGGATAGCATGTCTGTCATTAAGCTGAAAGTTGAGACAAGCAGCCTTCTCATATGAAGCGAAGAAAAAATACGGCTTCTCGTATAAATTCTCTTTATTACTCTCAGCCAATCCGGGCCTTAAAGTTCAAAAAAGATCCTCGGTTCTTGGCTGACTTTGGAAAGAAGGATGCTGCGTTCGTGTGCCTAGGAATATATCGAGTAGCTGACATTTGATGCCGCGGAATTTAAGGTTAAATATCTAGTAGATGCCTTTAATCATTCAGGAACATCAAAATTTCTAAAAACAGAGCGTGGAATAAAAATGATCGTAAATTTGAAGGGAGTGTTCTGAAACATTATGTGGATAGCTTGTTTTTAAGTTCCATTAAATAAGTATAGTTGGACTATTAACAACATGGTACATATATCTTTATAAAAGCATTTAAATTTTTTGATTATTTATTAAAAGATGAATGAAGATTTGGGTTTGATCTTATATTTCGAAGAAATTTATGTATTTTTAATGAGGGACTCAATCTCAGAAATCCCAAACCTGGAAAGATTTTTAAATATGATTGATGATTATAAGTTATGCATCATTATTTGGATAGTGAAAAAATTGCTTCAATAAACGTTTTTTACTCTGATCTGTGTTTTTGATTTAAATCATAGATATGAGTATATATATGCATAAATATATTCACAGGCACTCTTTTCACGAGCACAGTTGTTCATGTGTGTCAAAATCATCACAATCAAATCATACACAAGAAATGATAACTTATATATATATATATATATATATATATATATATATATATATATATATATATATATATATATATATATATATATATATATATATATATATAATATATATATATAAACTGATTCTATGACACGACAGCCCAATGTCAGCCAAGACCTGCAGAATCCAAATCTATTTTCTTAATAGAGCGTTCAGAAGTGCAGAGGTTTTCAGAAAAACGTGAAACCCAATTCCTCAGTTTATTGACTTACGATAAAGATGAAAGTCTAAATTGACCTTACCCAACTCGAGGATCCATCCTTGGAGCGCCAAGCACTGCCACTAAGCGACCGAGATTCTCTCATTCTACAATAATATATATATATATATATAATATATATATTTGTGTGTGTGTGTATATGTATATGTATGATATTGTTGTACGTCCAACCACAATGAATATTCACAATTTTGGCACTACAAGAGGCAGAGTACCTCTTCCTCTTGTAGTGCCGTGAAGAACCTTAAGAACTGATGTCATCCCATTTCACAGGGCATCAATTGTTGCTACCTCAATTTCAAAAATTGCTTATTCCTCGTAATTTAGAAGCAGGTACTAAACAGAAAATTCCAAGATTTGGTCTGCCATCCCCAAAGGTATCCTTTCATTTGGAAGGCGTTGCAGGCATAATTCCATTTGCTTACTCTATTTCACATTAGCAAACGCGGTGTGTCTTCGTCGGTCTGTTAAGGTATAAAATTCATTCCATATCGGTAACAAGAACGATATAGACAGATTAATTTTGTATTGAAGCGTTAAAAACAACGATATATTTACTGATAAATTTTGACTTGCTTCTGTGCATGCCATGAGCCTTTTGAATTAAATCTATGGCTTAAGAAATTTCCATTGCATCAAAGCTATAATTTTAATTAAAATTATGAAAATTTAAAAAAATACCGTAATGACATTTAGTTATACTTTGTAAATAATACTTTAAGCCATAATTTATTCGGATCCCTTTAGAGGAGTTTCATATATTTTAAATAATGTAAAATGCATGCAGATATGCTTCTTAAATTATATTTATTAGTAAGAAATCCTTATTTCAAATATACCTAAAATGCAAGCCTATGAGGTGATTATAATTGTCAAGTTAAGTGTGAAAATTTTCTGTTAAATAATTTGACAGGGGAAATCTGAGTAAATAATTTGCTAAGAATTATTTGCCTTTGTGTTTTTTAAAAACTAAATATACATTTCAAAGTTCTTATTATCAATGTATGAAAAAAGCAAACAAATAAAATAATATAATTTTAAATATTTGATTATGTATTAATAAAATCTGATAATTTAAATTTATAGTGACTTTTTTTCTAATCCTAGATGGTGTAGCTAAACTAAGCCCCATCTCCATAAAACATAAAATCATTAAAAAGTCTAAAAACAAAATAGGTTTCTCCAAAATCTCGTTCACAGTAAAATTCAGACAATCATGTATATCTCTCGGGGAGGCCTTACCAGCCTTGCACCAGTGACACTCCAGAAAGACTGGTCCTGTTGAAAAAGAAGGGATATAAAGTGGCCATTTAAAAAACGTGAAAGATCAATCTGCTGTATCCTGTGGATACTGGTCTGGAGCCACCAAAGATGTTTTTTCCCAAAGTACCAAGAGGGGGCAGGTGTATCTCTCCAAATTGCGTTTAATTCTAAATGAATTAATTAGAAACAATAATAAATTATTTTTAATAAGGGTTATATTTAATATTTAGTGCTAGAAATTTTAAATTTATTCTGTAAATTTAGTAATTTTATAAGAATTTGCTATGTTAATAGAATCTTAGATTAATGGAATATATTATTTATTTGATTCCTAATATGTCGTTAACTTTCTTTAATTTTCTACTTAAGATTGTGTGAAGTTGAGTTTGTTTATTTATTAAATAATCTTTATAGTTGTGTACTTAATAATGACATATCAAATGACAAATTATGATAAAATGAACTTTTTTTACTCGAGGACGAGAATATCATATTAATATTAAATAAAATGTGTAAAAATATTTATAATTATTATTTATAAAAAGTTACATTTATTAGATACATTAAATTTTTAATAATTATACAATATAGCAGTATATTTTCTTAAAACTAAATAAAAACATACATTGATAATGTAAGAATCAATCTCAGTAAGAAGTTAAACTGCAAACATTTTCTATAAAACAATGTAAATCATTGCTTAGGTTATGTATTTTCTTATAAAACAGCCACGGTAGTACTAAAAGATTTTTCTTTTCATATTCTTGTTACTCTGGACAGAATTATTTTTGTGAGACAAAGGAATGAATAGTTAATTCGTAACAATAATTTGTATTGTTTTTACAGTGTGTATAAACACAGAAGCCCATTCCAGGCAAAATACTATTCTGTAATCAAATATTTATTCATTTATATATTGTTCCTAATTTTATTTTAGATAAATCAAAACTTATGAAACAAAATCCAGATCATTCAATTCATATACGATAAAGAGATGTTTTTCTGTAAATTAAGATATTTTTGAATGTGCATTTTACTTGGATTATCATGACACCATATATTTTTGAATTGTTAGTAACCATTAAATAACTGCTTCTACATCTTTTTAAAGAAATATTTATGCATATGTGTGTGTTTTAATGCTTCAATGCAAAAACAATAAACAAAAGGATGTTTCCTTTATATGCAAAAAATTATTTCTTGGAAACAAATTATTTTCATGTAATTTAATATTATTTTGCTAAAAAGATCTTAAAAATAAAATAAATTAAATTTTCTTCATAATACATTAGCTTAAGCATATTAATTTTTAATCTATAAGACATTATTAGAATATGAATTTAAACTAGATATTACCATTTCATTCTTTTAAGAGATGTTAAATTTTAAAGGAAATGTGTGAACGCTTAGAAAGAACAAATTTAATAGCTATATAAAATAAATTAATATTAAATAAAAAAACAAACAGAATTTTGACATTATCTAAGTTTCACTGAAAATTTCTAATTTATCAAATAAATTGTACTCAAAGGAAACTTATAATTTTAATTATGTTTTAAAATCAAATTTAATCAAAATTATTTTTTTGTTATAAGGATAATAAATATTAGACTGGTGGACGTTTCATGAACTAAAGAAAAAAGTTCAAAAATTCTTAAACACTTTAAAATGATTTCCAGTTTTACCATGTATGTGTTTTATTATTTTCTCAAATTTTCACGTTTTTTTTAATCTTTAAGCAACTAGACACGGGAAATAATTTTTCAACTTTCAAATATGCTTCTAATTACTTTATTTTTAATTTTCCTTTCATCATTATTATACAATTCGAATTCTCAAAAGCGAAATCAAATTTTAAAATAGTATTTCCAAATGGAACACTCATTTGAACGTATGCCAAAAACTAAGAATCATTAATTAGTTTATATATTTTGAAAGAATTTTTCACTACCTAAATGATAAAGTCATCATTATGATTTTACTGATTTCTAAAATGAAGTGTTAAGAGAAGGATATTTTGAATAAACCTTAGGTTATAATTACTCTACCAAATAATATCTAATTTCTTCTTTTGTTAGCTTTAAAACAATTTATTTCGCTTTATGAACAAAATAAAACTCTTAAAAATAACATATTTCAATACTTACAGTATATTGTATGTATGTATGTATGTATGTATGTATGTATGTATGTATGTATGTATGTATGTATGTATGTATATATATATATATATATATATATATATATATATATATATATATATATATATATATATATATATATATATATATATATATATATATATATATATATATATATATATATATATATATATATATATATATATATACATTTACGAAAATTTTTTAAAATTGCATTACCCACTATTTTATGATTTAAAATGTTGAAATCCATATTCTGAATTTCTATATTTAGCTGAAATATCAAATCTTGACCGTTATAGGGTCTTTCAAAGAGATATATTTTCCTCTTCTAAAATCAAAGAAACAGTATGCAATTACAGAAAATCAGAGAAATCTTATTTCTATTTTATCTCATATAAAATTGCAATTTGTTTTGAATAATAGTAATTAAGTTTTTATCACCCCACTAATAAAAAGTGGTTTTCCTAGTAAGAGATAATGTGTCTTCTTATTAAATTAAGTGTATAATTATGTAGGCATTGTGGTGGTATTCTATAAAATAATAAAACATGCATTGAAAGCTCTATCACGACACATTGTAGTCGATTATTGAAGTGACAAGCTTCCAAATAGTTTCTGAATTTAGTCAGATATTACTAATATCGTCAATTAAGTGCTAAATTAATCTTTAATATTTCACTGACACATGTAATGTTAGTAAATCAGAACAATTGAATAAATTTCAAAATCTGTTAATTAAGTTATTTTAAAATTACATAATATACTAGACGAGGTCCATGAGTCTATTTACTTTCAGAAAGTCGAAAACAAGCATAGGATACCTATTTAGGTCCTCAAGAGACAACTTCAGGCACTTAAGGATTTGTGCCGGTGATGCCGGTTCATTTTAACATTTAAGACAGTTTGGGTGCACCTTGAGACGAATTGATGTAGTCAGCAAAACTAAATTTATTATCGTATTCAAGTAATAAAATATATTTAAAAATAAATTCATTGTTTGAAATACCTATTATTTTCCTAAAACATTTCAATTTTTAATTATATATTTAGTTAAATGAATAGCTTTCTAAAAAATCTTGGTTTTTAGAAAACTACGTTTTTTTCTCTTTAAAATAGCGTCACACAATTTATATCGCTAATATATTTGAATTGTTTTCTTTGCATTTGTTGATTCTATTTAAAAAAAGCTAAGATTTTAATTTAAAAAGATGAACCAAAATTTAAATAAATACAAAAATGATAATTTAAAAGAGTATTTTTAAATAATATTTAAGTTTTTGGTATTTAAATGTTTCTTTGTTTTAGACTTTGAAAATCGTGTTGTTAAATGCTATTTTAGTTTCACGTTTTTAATAAACTCTAGTCGTTTTTTATGACATTTATATAATGAATTTATTAGCTCTCATTATCAGATTCCAAATTTTGTCCTGATAAGAAAATTGAGTTAGCAATGAAATAACTTAATTGGATCCTGCGTTAAAAAAATTAAATGTTGTTGCAGCTTTAATTAAAAATTAAAGCTGCAACAACATATGTGCTTTTTTACTCAAATGTGGCTGGAAATTCAGTCCATCCAACTGAGTTAGAATACTGATAATAATTGTAATTATGTGGCACAGGTGCCGTATAATCCATGACGCCAAATTCTGATATTGGCGATTTTTTGGCGGATTTTCTTATGTATCTGGCAAACACGTTTTTATTATGTTATGCATATGGAGACCTATAAGAATTATGCAGGAAATTCTATTTTGGTAACCCTAGTATTTATGTCATCATGCACGTCACGATACGTCATCCTGGCAACATTTCTCCATCGCCAAAAACATTCAGAATTTGGAATCATGGATTATACGGCACCTTGCTAATTTTATTTCAAGTTGTGAAGAACAGTGCATTTATTAATTTAGTCTTAACGCGAACTGTAATCTTCGAGTATGATTTTAATTCAAGTATTTATTTATATATTTTTTCGATACTTTCCTACATTTATAAAATAAATTTCTCCCTACAAATTGATCTTAAAATGATATTAGTCATTGCTTAAAATTTGGACATATATGTAAATCATTTCTTTAAAAAATAGCATGAAATTGACTCCTATTTTATTTTAAAGTAAACTCAATCTTTTTTCATATTTAAGAGGATTTTATGTTCCTCTTCGTTAGTTAAATATTTTTATTTATTTAAAATTGCTATTTATACATTTTGTATGCTTTTTTTATCATTATATTTTCTTCAAATTTTTCTCTACTAATAACTTCATACCTTCTGAAATATTTCATCATTTATCCTATAGTTATTGGGAAACTATTGTTAACTTTTGTTTATATTATGGCATTTAAAAATAATAATAATTTGGACTTTTTTCTAATATTAAAGTCTTATAATTTTGTTTTAGAAGATGGTCATAGTTCATTTTATATATGCTTAAGATTTTAATTCAATTATTTTTTTAAATTACATTTTTATGAAAACAATGCTAACTTACATTTATTCTTAATTATTTATTTTTGTATTCGGTTGTCATTTTATTACCTTTTTTAAAAAAGTAAGACACTTAAAATCATTAATGCTGAATAATATTTTGATACAGAACTGTTAAGAGCATTATTTCTTAACTAATAATTATATATGGTTTTTACCAGAGTTTCATATTTCTATTTTGAATGAATGCCATCAATACTTGCATTATCGAATTCAAAGCTAATTTTTTCTGACAATTTAATCTTTCCAATTACATACATGTTACATCTAATAGATTAAGGAAACTAAATCTGAAAATGGAATTATATTATTTAGCAGCCTAATCAAAATTTTGAAGAGCAAAAACATTATTTTTTTTAATTGAATTACAATAATTATATTTAAATACCATCTTATCATTACAATATTTTTATTTCTTTAAAGACAAGTAAATCACTTTTGAATAATGCTATCCATTAACTTTCTAAGCTGAGATGTATAAAATTAGATAATTAGAATTAATTCATTTCGTTGATTAATATCAATTATATATTGTCCCAGATATTTTGCATTGGAACTCAAAATAAATGAGTGGAGCTAAAAAAAGATAGCAAAAACTCATTTCCATTAGAGATGAATATCACTTTCCATTGTTCCAAGTTTAATGATAGGGTTTATAAAAAAGAACACTTATTCTAATCATTCTAAGATTTTCTTCACTGCAAATGGAAAAATTTTGTTCCTGGAACAGTCTTTTGCCATTAGAATATCAATAAAAAGCATTTAATCTAATTAAAGTTAGCGACAGTATGATTCATTTGTATGACATAGATGTTTGATTAGAAATCTGAGAATATTATATCATTCTAATCTTTTAAATCACATTATGTGCAGTAAAAGATGAAACTCCAGAAACTGAATAACATAGTAACGAAATTTAAATGTGCTTGGTTTGAGAAGATTTCGGCTGAAATTAAACAATATTACTTTTAATGAAGATAATTTCGTTAACGCATGCAAACGCTTGCAAAACTCATTCAATAAATCTGCTTAAATGTTTAAATTATGCTATATTTATCATAGTAAGAGTACAGCAAAATATTTGGTTATGAGTACAATTAATGATAATTTCCGATAATTATATATTTTTAAAATGCTTAGGAAAATTAATTTTTAACAGTAATTTATATATTTTGATTTTTAAATCAGATGTAATAAGTATTTCAGGAATTAATGGAACTTTAATGTAGTCACACTTAGTTGCAAATTTAAGTAATTAATTTAGATTTATCAAGTAATAACATAAATCTACAAAAATATTGAATGATTAAAACACTTTCATATTTAATATTATGATTTTGAGTTTATTTCGGAAATTATGTTTAGTTGTACTATGTTTTTTTGGAGAACTAAAAGAAAGAAATATCTTTCTTTTCTTAAAAAAATAACTTGGTCAATAATTATTGTGAATATAATACAACTGTGATTAACAAAAAATAAAACAAACTTATTGTTTTCATTTTATATATTATCGATAATTATTAATTGATATATAAATTATCTATCAATCTAAGGATTTACAAATTAAATGAACACGCAGTATATACTTCTAATGGTTAATACTTTAATAAATAGTTTTTATTTATGTTTCTTTATTTAAATAATAGTTCAGGATTGGGAAATTATTCATCATTTATAATTAATCTGTTAAATTTGATTAATTATATACAATTTTATTATAACTAATTTAAAATTTTTACTTTTTAAATTTTTGACATGATTTATTGATATTTACGTATCAAAATTTACTGAAGACTAAATAAATTATTTATGGATAAATAGTGTAACAATTTGCAATTACACTGTAAATAAATATAATATATTAATACATAAGGCAAAACTGCCTTTCAATAAAATAAAATTTACAAAAATATTTTGCAAAAGAAACATATGTAGATTTACTAGGGAGTTTAGTAATGTTAAATATATGCAGATATAAATTGACAAAAACAAAAGAAAACGTCCATAGATAAATAGTGTAACATGCAAAATACACTGTATATAAATATAATTTATTAATACATAATGCAAAACTGCCTTTCAATCAAATAAGAATTTACAAAAATATTTTGCAAAATAAACATATATAGATTTACTAGGCAGTTTAGTAATGTTAAGTATATGCAAATATAAATTGACAAAAACAAAAGAAAACGTCCATCAATTTAGATTCATTTAGCAAATATATAATTTAGTAATGTTTATAATGAGTAACTTTTAAATCATATAAAAAGTATGACCTTTTTATCATCTATTTTTGTATATTTATATTTATTTCGTTATTAGTTGCATTATTAAGTAAGATAAAATGTTATGTTTGCTTAGTTATAAATTAGGTGTACTTAAAATAATCATGACAAAAAACATTAATTATTTTAAGACATTTTTATTTCCAAATTGCTTTTTTATGATAAAATATTTTAACTCTTGATAGTCTGACACTTACTCTAGGTTTTTAAATGATTATTCAATATCTGATAGGTAAACTTAAAACATTTGTTATGATAATAAATACTTTAAGTATAATTTGATCTGTTATCTGAAATTTTATTGAGTTTTGTTATGATAACAATTGTTTTAAGTATGATACTATTTTGGAAATGTTATACATAGACTATCATTTGCGATACTATAAAATTATTTATCTAATTGTTTGAACACACAACTTTGATTACAGTTTGGCATCGTAAAAGTCTGTAAAATGTATTAAATTATTATTTGGTAAAATCAAAAGAAGATAATTTTCGAGCATTTTCGTTATAAATTGTGTCTTGTTTTGTAGTAACAGTTCGAAGATATTTTCAAAAAACAATTCACCCAGTACTTATCTTTGAAAATTTTAAAAAATTTACTAATTTTTGAAAATTGTTTTAAATTAAGAAAGTTAGATAAAATTAATTTATAATATTGTGTTACTTAATTAAATTATATCAAATAGATGAAATAGATAATTAAAATCATAGAAAATTATATCAACTCACTTCATTTTTCTGATAAATTATGTAACTCTCAAGTCAGAATAGTGAAATATTGAATTAAAAATCTTTTTCAAAGATATTAATTTCCACATTCTTTTTTACTAATGAATATTTCAAAATATTGCATATACTTTTGTTTTAATAAGTATTATTTAATGTATTTTTTGTTTTTTGAAATTTCTTTTTTGACATGAATAACAGCGCATTAAAAACTATTTCAATATTTTCTAAAAACATTAAATATTATCAATTACTAAGGAAGAATTATTTTCGAGAAGTATCAATAAACAATTACTTATTTCTATCTAAAGAATAACAGTTTTTTAATTTTAAGAATCTTTTTTGGGAACAGCAAGAATTAATATATTTTTAATACACATGACCTAAAATCTTTAAAATTACTAAAATAATCAAAATTTTTAATAGTAATCTTAAGTACACCATAAAAAATGCGCAGTTTATTACTTTAAAATATTTTGTAACTTTTAATTTAATTTGGCTAGCCTGAGCATAGTAGAAATACTTTAAATAAATTTATTGTTTAATTATTTACTTTTTATTGTTTTTCTGACTTTTCTTACTTTAAAACCGCAATGTCTCGTTTGCTTAAACTTTCGACACGTTTTTTTGTGTAGTAATTCGCAAGGATATCCTTAGCAAAACATCTAATATTTTCATGTTTTGTGTGCCTGTCTTTTAACGATTAGTTTTTAAACATGAGGGCTAATTAGATCCCTATTAGTAGTTTATTGCAAATTATGAATCACTACAAGCATCAAGGACTGAGGTGGTAATTAAATCCACTAGTTATTGAGCCTAAGGCCACAATACTAATCAATTGACTTAATGTTTGTCATCTTACGTAAAATCTGAGTATAAAATTTATTGGATCTTAACAAAAATATGTATTTTCTCAAAATTTTACATTACTTAGAAAAAGCCGTTCCTCAAAATATATGGAACGAGAATGAATGAAGCTAAAAACAGTTCTTCAAGATTATTTTAGTGACTACAACTGAACTTGCTAGACTGAATTCTAATATGTCAAAAGATTCATAATAAAAAGTAGTTGTCATGTTGATATGTGATTCTCTTGAATGACTTGGTTTTTACGACACACTGCGTGATATAACTTACACAAAAATTAATGAACACTATACGTATTTTTTTCTTCGCATGCCTGCTTGCAAATTGACTTTTCAGTTTGATTGACGTTCAAATTGATTTTTCATTTAAATTTTTCTCCTATCTCCTTCATTTTTTGGGATAAAATAGTTAAGTTTCAAAAAAGAAATTTAAAGAATACTGGTATTGTGTTGAAGCGCGTAGAGGTTTTCTACATTTCCACACATTAATGATTATCATAGCTCTCAGCTTTGAAAAGTTAATTTAAGACCAGATATTTAAGGACAATTTGTACGCATCCATATATTACTACTTTATTTGAGGCTGTGAACGTGAATGCGAGCAGGACTCGCTGTATCTAACCCAGGGAAGATTCTACCAGTTTGGGTGGAGTCTGCTGGAGAGAAAGAAAGAAGAACCAGTAGCCACCTCTGCCTGTGGTCACGAGCTCCCAACGCAACAGCTCAAATCAGCGTAGGATCACTGCTATTTGAGGCTGTAGTAGCCTAGTGGTTAGGGAATTGGCCGTCAGTCCGGAAGGGTAGGGCTCGATTCCCCATGCCGCCAAAAGACCCGATACATGCGATATACGTGCTCGTTAAATCTATGGAATCGAAAGTCCTGTGGTGAGCCATAGAGCAGCTACCATGGGTGCAAAGGTCTGGAGAAAATTTCTCCCCCTTCAGATCAATGTCAAAATAAAGGGAGAGGATACTCTGGTGGTGCCATCTATTGAACGATTTGAAGAGCAAAAACGTACTTTCACCTACGTGGTGCTCTGATTAAACATAAGACGCACCCTACTGACTTAAATTCGCATAGCCAAGGCATAGCGAGCTTGGCTTGTCCAAGTGTCATTAGAAACAACAATTACTTTATTTAACCTTAATTGTAAAATGAATTGCTCAATATTTGATTAAAAATGTTTTAATTTTTATGGTATAAAAAGTAATTTAAATTATATTTAATAAACTACAGAAAGTTAGTGTAGTTAACAAAGTAAGATTTAAGTTCTATTTTAAGAACTGTTTTCTATTTTTAGGAAAGAAATGTAAACAGTAAAATTTATCTAACTCGAAAAGAAGGAATTTTACAAGCAGTAAAATGAGGATAACTAGAAAAAATTGTTTTAAAGATACAACATTCATATATTTAATTTGCAGAGACACTTTCATTTAACCACATATAGGACTGAGAGACTCAATGAGTTTAAATTGAATTTAATTACAGCAGCTGCTGTTCTTTTCATTGTGACAGATATTATGTTTCTATAGAGCTTTTATTGCGATTTCTGTGTACCAATTTTCTGAAAATTATCATCGTATGCTTTTGAGGAAAAATAGACTAAAATATGTTCTTTAACGGATTAATTCTTGTGAGCAAAAGCCGTAGGATTCCTGACTATCAAATGTTAACTGTCAGATAACAAAATAAACATATTTTAAAAGAAACTTCTGACATCTGAAGTCATGGAATTGCATTCGTTATCTACATCTGCAATCTTGGCGTTTTTGGATAAAAATAGTTAACACTATAAATAATTAATCTAATTGCAGATATTAGCGCAAGAATACAAAGATATCGAGGAATAAAATAGTGCTAAGTTTATTAAGCATTTCTTTGAATTTAACTGCTAGCTTGCTCATTTGATTTGACATATTACACAGGAACATATAAAATATATCACGTAGCTTATTGAAACATAATACAAAAAATAAAAACTAACGTAAAAAAAAAGAACAAAATGAAACAAAATTTTAAATTACATTTTATAAAATAAATATCTTAAATATAATATGCCTACTAATGGCTGAGTGGTTAGTGTTCCTGATTCCTGTGCTACGGGTCCCAGGTTCGAATCAAGGTTCGGGTATGGATGTTACTTTCTTTTTCCGTTTTCCCTGTCCTTTCTTCTGTGAATATATATATTAAAAAAGACAAAGAAATATGGACCGGTGGAATTTGGACCGACCGATGGGTGAGTGGTCCTGACTCCTGAGCTGTGGATCCCGGGTTCGAATACCGGTTTGGAACTAGATGTTACTCTCCTTCTCTGTTCTCTTTGTGTTTCTCTGTCCTTTTGTGATGAAGTATGAATGTGGCCGACCCTATAAATGTGTATGAGGTGGCATGGCGCGGGCAACGCTACTCGCCTCCGTGACTTGGTTCACAGGTGCCCGTTGGGTAATGACAATAGAGTAGCAGTTTCTGTACTTGTTGTGGCATGGAGTTCGTCATCAAAGTGCTCGCCTTTGGAAATATATAATTCTATTGTCTTACGAGAGTTTTGAAAAAAATTCTAAGTATAAATCTACACATTTCATCATAACTCTCTTAAAAACTATTTTAAAACTCATTCATCATAACGAGTTTTAAAATAGTTTTTAATTGAAGATGAAGTATTTTATTATTTTTTTATTTATTAAATAATTAAATTTTAAACTAAAGTATATTTATATTTCACAGCTACCGGAATAAAAGAAAGAAAATAAAAAAATACTCTTAGCTCTTAATTTAAAATATTTTGCTATATAAATATAATAATTTAAACATTATAAAATTTGTACACATTGAAAATTTTTCTCTGCAATAATCATTGGTATATAGTTAACCCGTTTATATTTCGACAAAAAATTAGCTAATTTGTGGGTTCAGGCGCCAGTCCTTATAGATTTCCGAAATCTAATTTTATGTCTTGTTCCATGATAACTCTTATATATTAACAAAACTTGCACGTAAAGTTTAGAAAAAAATGCTATGTCAAATAAATAAATACAAATTTAAATATTTAATTTATATATTTGTATTATATGTGTTTATTTTAACTACGGGATTTTAATTATGGTAAGTAATTTATATATGATTACCACATTCTTCGATGCAAACGCCGTTGCAAGGCATCAGCTCTGCGGGGGACTGCGGAAAAAATGGTGTCTACCGGAGCTTAATCCTGACCGTGGAATCACCTTTACCATCAGCAGAATGCGGAATGGGCACATGAATTGGGGTATGAAAATTATGCCCGACAGATCTAGAACTTACGCAGAATGCAGACACTGCATTCTGCGTAAGTTCTAGATCTGTTCTAGGAGTTCCACTGGATCCGTAGCATCTCTTCAACTGCACACCTGTTGCCTGGACCCTCTTCAGCATCGACATCAACTGCTGCCATGACACCCTTTATACGAAAAATGCTGAAGATGTGGCCAGGGCAGTACTCCATGCCTTTGGTCCCATGACTTGTCTTTTTTTTTACCTTCTCTTTTTTTCTCTTTGCACTTGTCACACGACAACAACAACAACAATTTATATATGATGACATTAAATTAATGTCGTTTCAGAAAAAGGTTTTTTTCTTTACAAAAAACAAACTTTAAGGTATGCGTGTTCTTAAAATGAATGATTTATTTTATAAATATTTACTTTAATTTTATTTAATTCTTATTATATAATCTTTTCTTATCTTTTTTACAGAATAAGTGTTTATAATAAGCCTATTGTGGGATTTATTTATATAATTCATAGACGTCTGAATTTTGATGCTTTTCTACTGAATGTTAATATAATTTGAAATAAATATTTTATTACCAATTCAATTTATATCTTTATATATTAAAGAAAATCACATGTTTTTCTTATAGACATCTTTATATTATTTGGGCCAACTTACCAAAAATTCAACAGAAATAAATTGGAGGAAGCAATGAATTTATCTAATGGATACTCTTTATTTAAATTGCATTTGAGTCTCAAATGCATTCTGGAGCTTGTCTTTGCCATTAATTTCATACGCATTAGCGTTTCCGGAAGTCATAAAATGACGCATAAACATTCAATGGGTATTTTTTTATTTCACGATGTAACAAAAAATGTAAGTACAAATCATAAAAGCATAGAAAATCAAATAAAAACAGGGAACACAAATTTTTATTTCCGCCGACCATTAAGGTATTCTATCTTCTTCTGCATAATATTCTCGTTTTCTCTGGGCGAAATTTCTGTTTTTATTGATTTCTATTTCGTTTCGTATTTCCGTCGAAGCTGTCATAAGAATTCATCTTCTTCCTAAAGCAGAAAAAAATCTATTGTTAAATTTGTCTCTGGGCTTGTTTTCAAGTCTACCATACAATCGGTACATTATTATTTTCGTGGTAGGACATTGGCAAAAAGCTTCACTTAATGTCACTTCGAGATGTGTTTTTTTCCCTCGCTGGCGAAGACATTAGATTTGGTTGTCGATCGGTTTTTAATGTGATGCAATATTGGAATTTCCCGCCCTTAATTTCGTTTCCAAAAACAAAATGATTACGACTTGGAAGCGTATTATTTTAACATTTTACACTTGAATGAAACACTTAAATTTATTTTTATGGTTTGAATTGTTTTTGTATTTACTTATTTTATATTTATTTAAATGTTACTTGAGTATTTTAAATAGTAAAATGAGAAAAATATTTAATCGTGTAAATAAAAAAATCTCAAAAATTCAAATATTAGTTATAAGACAAATCAGAGATATATACTTTCATACATCATCTATAAATTATTTTATTTCTAGAGAAAACCTAGATTATTTTTATTTAAGGAAAACAGCTTCTTTAAAAATTTGAACATTTTAAAAAAGTAGAAAATTGAGTTTCTAAGATTCCTGATAAAATATTAATCCTCTAATTTCACAATTTCTTTAAATGTATCTCAAATGTCAAAGAATTATTTTTTTGTAAAAAATTAATTTTTTATTGAATTTATGAATTTGAATTTTGTAAAAATATATATGCAGGGGCTTGTTAATATGTATTTCGTATATTTTAAATATTTTTGAACATATCTATTCTGATTTTTTAAGCATTAGTTATAAATTTGATAACTGGATTAATACATTAATAATTGAATTAATAACTGTATTATACCTGAATTTTAAATATTTTTAAAAATAGTTCTCTGAAGTTTTTGATGCTGCATTTATTTGAGAAAAGGTGATCAAAAATTGTTTCCATAAATGTAATTGAAATCTTATACCAATCCATAAAATAAATGACATTAATCAAGTTTGACAGTATCATATATTATTACTTTATCATGACATCTATCATATAGGACATTGAACAAACGTAATTGATTTTTTACAATTATAAATGGGAGTTCTTATTTAACTAAAATTACTCACATGTGCTTTCTCTATTTAACACATTTTTGTCAACATTTCACACTAAACATCTAAAATAAAAGCTTTAATCAGAGTTACGAGTATTTATATGCTTAGCAAAGTTTTCCTAAAGAAACATAAGATTTGAAATAATATGAGGAAAAGCAAACAAATTCTTATGACTGTCGCAGGGAAATGTTTTAAAGTGTCTAACTAATAATTTTGATGACACATTTTCTGAAATTAATGTTGTTTCCAAAAGTTCTCTTTGCACGTTCCTTATTCCGTGTAAAATCTTTTTGCACTATTTTCAGAAGCGGAAAGAAAACAGCGGCTTCTGAGATATTAAGATTGAATGCAGAGTCGCTGAATCAAATGTCATGCATTTCTAATTTATGTCCAAAGTCACGTTGAAAATGTACTGAATTTTTCATTTTTAGCTTTAATTATAATAATATTTGTAAAGCTTTATTGAAGGAAACACCAATTTTACAAAGGAAAAATTAAAAAATAAATTATGTAAAAAACACTATAAATAATTTTAAACTTAAAGTCAAAGTAAGTGCATCTTGTCTTTTAAAGCAATACATTGAAATTCTAATATATTTTTTCCTTATCAATGCACAGCTTATATATTATACAAAATTAAATATTTATTAATAATAAGAGGATATATGTATTGAAATTTGCCTAAAAATATGTACACTTAGGGAAAAATCTCTTTTTAAATTCTGACTTTTATATAAGTCTAAAATCTTAGAGTTTTGAAATTGTATAATTGACTTATTACATAAATAATATAAAGATAGACCAGTTACATTTAGTGTAATCCTATGAGTTTTAAAATATACCGATAGATTATATTAAGAAATAGGAAAATAAAATTAGAGTAACTTTTCATAAGAGCATATATAAAAATTATTTTTATTAGATTTTAGGTGTTATAGATAGGGATATATTTTAAAAAAAATAAAATTTTCATTGCCTTAATGGCTTGAATTCTAAAGAATAATTTAAAATAAAAAAGTTTGATATCTTTGTACATTTTTTTGTTTCACAGTTTGGTAAATGATAAAAAAGGATATTTTTATTACAATTTATATAATTTTCATAAAAAATGGCTTCATTATCTATCATTCTCAATCAATATTGAATTTTAAAATCCACTCTAAAACCACCATGAAATATAGAAATATCCCTTTATAAGAATTAATGCATAATAATTATTTAATATTTTAATTATTAATATTTACAAAGATCAATTTTGATCTGTAATAAGAAAAAAATTATAAGAGATCAAAATGTTTGCATGCAAATTAAATGAAATTTTAATTTTATAAGTTTCTAAGGTTTATGAGTCATCTCTACATTTTATCAAATGCCTCATTAGTCTATTTTTCGTTTACGTTTCCGAAATTATTGAAAAATGATTTGACACGAAATAGAAAGAATAAAAAATATATTGGTGAAAATGTCAATCAGTCCCTTGAAATTTTAGAATAGGAGAAAATAGAAGGTAGAGTATTTATAATTTACGATATTAATTAAGATATCGTATAGCTAGTTTCAAACATACAAATTAAGAATAAATTATTCTCAATAATGAGTTTAATAACTCAGTCATGATATCTTATGTAGTTTACGTTATACTGAATACTTTACTTAGGTATCAATGCCCATTTTGGCCATTAATTAGCAATATGCATCCCGAGAACGTCCAGAACATTCTTAAGCAAATTAAGGTTGGGAAAGTATACAGCGCATTGGGTTTCACAGCAATTTTGGCAGGATATGGACAGTTAAAATAATCCCCTTATGATTGCTGTATTAATGAAAATTGAAAATGTTGATTAGCAACAGGTCTGTCTTCCAATTTAAGAATACAACAGGTACCAGTCCCATCTCCCATGTATTCAGCGAACAGAACAAACTTTTATTAGTTTTCAATCCAGTTTATATGAATATATAATCATTCCATGTATTTTAACCAGTTTGCCAATGTGTTGCAAAATAGTAATTGCCTACTCATAAATCAGCTTGTAAATATGGGTTAAATTACTAATTGCCTACACATAAATCACTTTCATTAAAAAATTATGAGCACTCCAGCAAATGATATTATTCTTCCTATGTCAAAATAAATATGGATACAAATAAAAATGGAATTACTATATGGATGCAACCTATATTAAACTAAAAGTATCAGTTGCATTCTTTCTATTAAATAAAAATTGAGTGGCTTATGCCTATAGAGACTAGACCATTGTATCGGAATTTGGAATAATTATAAATTTACAAGCAATTATAAGTAATTTATTATTGAATTCAAATTTGTTTCTATTATTACTATTATTATAAAACTTTAATTATAACTTAGTGTTACACAGAGTATATAAAATTAACCATTAATTTTATTTTTTCTTGAGTTTTCATTTTAAAAATTTATTAATTTAGTGAGATAAATTTCTAAACGTTTGTATTTGGCTAACATTAATGTAAAGAATGCATTTTTATATATTTTTAAATCTTCATAAATACTATTGAAGCAGATCATTTTTATGTATGTATGTATAAAAATTCGATTAATAGACTACAAACATTGAATATAAGCATGTATTTATGTTAAATATAATATGAATTTTTGTTATCTGTATATCTATCTATCTATCTATATACCTATCTATCTATATCTATATCTATCTATCTATCTATCTATATACTATCTATATATATATATATATATATATATATATATATATATATATATATATATATATATATATATATATATATATATATATATATATATATATATATATATATATATATATATATATATATATATTAAGGTGTATGTTTATACGAGTATGAAGGGCAGTGGTGTTCCATTTCATCATTTTATTAAAATATTTTTCCTATGCATAAAATATTTGATTTCATATTGTTGTAAATAAATCTCCTTTTTATCGTAGTTATAAGAATCTTTCAATTAATCATTTTATTTATTACTCACTTCAATTAAACTATAATATAGTAAATAGTAAGATAATATTTGTTCATTGAATAAAATAAAAATATTATATTATTATAATTATCTGAAAGAATCTCTTACTATAATAGCATTTCAGTATTCTCTGAATAAACTTTCGTGTCTAAAGTTTCTGTAATAACTAATGTTTTTCTTGAAATCTAAAGTTTCTTATGAAGTTCTTAATTGCTCTTAGCTAAGAAAATAACTAACTGGTAAAAATAATTTGAGCTTACTTAATATGTATTAGCCATAATTAAAGAATATAAGAACATTTTCTAATATTTGTCTTACATTAATTTAACATTAAAACATTCAATTAGTAAAATAACTATATAAAATATAACATATATAATAATACAGTACATATATTCCAGTAAAATTATGATTTAATATATATACATAAGAAGTTGTAAATATTTTTTCCAACCCACAAAAGAAAAGAATGCAATTTTTTTAATAATAACTTACATATCTTTTGCAAACAGACCAAAGTTTGTTATCAGAAAAGTTGAACTATTGAGTAAAAAGTCGTTAAAGGAAAAGAAAAAAATATCTTTCATCTTAAAATAACAATTGAAATACACGGCGGATTCTTTGCTATTTCTTTTCCTAGCTTGTTAACTGCTTCTCCTTTGTTGCGATATCGACTGTATAGCAACACTTTGTCCTCTTTCTCTCATGTCCGGCTTCTTTCTAAAGATAAGTCACTCAATACAAAATATCGCCTTATGATAGAAGTGATACTGCTTAGAGGAATATTTCCAAAGAAAAAGGAAAAGTGGTGTGTGGTATATTACGAGAATGAAGTTTACACAAAGGAGCATCTTCAAATGAATGATTTTTCTATACATTAAGAAATACATTTTGTAAGAATGATATATAAAAGAACATTTTGTATTCATTCAATAATGGGTCTAGTGTATATTTATAGATGATTTTTTAAAAGTTTAAAAGTCTTATTCTTTAACAAATGTTAGCTTGATATTGATAGAAATTTTTAATTAAATTTTTAGTGTGAATTTGTGAGATGGAATGATTTTTTAAAAACTAGAGTGTTTTGCCTCATAAGCAATAATAACTTGATATTGATGAAAATACAAATTCAGCATTTAATTTTTGTTTTTTATGTTCATGTGTATCACTAATAAAGCAGATATAGTTAATTTTTGTGTACAAAATATGTATGTAAAATCATAAGTGATAAGGTACAAAATTCCAATAATTATTAATTTATTATACTGATTAACGCACTGGGAACATAGACAAATATATTCTGTAGTACATTCACAAAACACTTGGCATATATAGCATGTTAAATATAATACATTTTGGCTGAAAAAGTCATTTATTTATTCTCATTAATAACAAGTAAACTGGAAAAATTATCTGAGAAAAAAGATGGAAAGAAAGATAAAGAGACAGATTTATATGTCTGTAAATTAAATATATGTATTAAATCTTTCTACCAATCACGAGTATTCTAGACTATGAAATTGTATAGTAAATTACATAAACTTTGAAAGTAGGTTTATTTTAAATTTCATTGGCAATATATATTTGATCATTCTTTAAAAGTTATATTAAAGAATACAATGTTTTTTATGACTCTGAGTTTACTGATATCATGTGATAAAATTAACAAACAATCTGTGAAATATGACTTGAAAACTAAGGTCATGTTCATGATATTAGGAAATTTAAATGATTATAGAAGTGAGATGATTGAAACCTAATATTTCTGAATCATTCACCTACTTCACATTACATATTGGTAGAACATTTGCGAGGACTGTCATTTAATACTGTACCCTTACGAGAAAAAAATATTGGTATGAAAATTAATTGGCAGACATGAACAGAAATGTCAAGACACATGCAACAATTTATTAGGTTGAAGATATCCCATATATTTTTTTATCGGGTGACTGTAGTAAAATTATGTCTTTTCAAAGGTTCTTGTTGAATAGGACAGTTACAACAGTTTAAATAAGGATTTAATGCATTTGTCACAGTAACAAGTCACAATGATGACAGGTAAAGTAGCCATTCATGCTAAATTTCCATTTACATTAAACACAAGTTCTAGTTGTATAGAATTTTAAAATAAGGTTTACTCCAATTGTCTGAATAAGTAAATATCAAACGAAAACATTTTAGGGTATGCTGCATTACTCTAAAGTTTGATACCATGAAAATTAACCGAACATTATTCGATGTCTTCAGTAGGTTAAACCTGTTGATTTCTTTATAATATCAGATATTCATTTTAAATATGGTTGAGAACGGTTCTTTTCTACATAATTAGCATTAAATACTAGGTAGAGAGTTCTGTGTACAAAATATTACAGTTCTACGAAACTGAATACAATTGAAAGTGTGCATAGCAAACTTAGGAGCTAGTTTGAAATGCATCATACCCATTTAAACTTTTTCTTGAGATATATTCAACTGTGAGGACCAGCATACGTTTTATCTATTGTTTTGATATATGAGTTAACAGATTATATATAATCTCACACTCTAGAATAACATAATATGATTTTCTTCAATTTCAATCAACTGTAAACAACGATGCACATTAACTTTATTTTCTTCTTATTTTCTCTTGGTCTTAACTTAGTTGACTTTGCTCTTAGCTTTCTTTGACAAAATTAAATATTAAATATAACTCTCAAATATTAGTATACTTTCTAAATTACTTTATTCAAAAAAACTTAAATTCATCTTAATATTATTTCTTCTTATAACATTTTATAATAGCAAACTAAGTAAATTTTGTTAGTAAAGGTGAACGCTAAATATGACAATGCAATTACGTAATATGCTGAAACATATGCTGTGAATGCAAGTTCAAATCATTCCTTAGCATTTATATTATTTAAAAAAAAGCAGATTATTAATGAACCACAAAATTATAATACATAAAATATATTCATAATTTTGAAATTTGAAATCATAAGAATTGCCTAGATCAGATTTGTGAAAACATTGACAGGTAGTTGTATGCATTTCATATATTGTTGGCAAAATATTTTATTCTGGCATATCATATTATTTAAATACACCGATTGTCTTATTTATAAAATCTACCTCATGTAAAGCATACGACACTTATTAAAATCTTTATTTAGCTAATTTAAATTGATCTATAGAAATTGTATATCTAAAAGCAGCAATGTAAATAATTTCGCTTACAACTAAAGCTTGCTTATGAGGAAATTAAATAAAGTGATTTGCCACAGTATAAATCTATAATATCTAATGACTGCTGAGATTTCTTTAATTTATTCCCAATAGTGCTTAAAACATGTTATTCATGTATCATTGCACGTTTTGATAATTATTATTTTATTTTTGTGCATTTACACAAAATACATCTCACAAATAAAATAGTTTAAGCTGATACACATTATTTAAGGCTGAGCTGTGAATAAAATATTATGTATTGACAGAACACTCACTATAATATTCATGATATATTCAGATGTAAAATTTGGTACATTATATTATTCATACAGCTGAAATTTAATACTGGGCTTTTTCATAAGCAATTGTGAAGATTATGAGAAAAATGTGGAATATTTTAATTAATTGACTTAATTGCTGTAATGTTTATTTAAATTAACAAGAATACCACACAAAATTACAATAAAAGAAATATTAATTTTGACTGTTCAAAAATTAACTCAATATTATAAAAGATAACAAGCAAATCTTTGAACTTGAAATCTTAATTATGAAAGAAACATAAATAACAAAAATAAAACAATTATAAATGGCATATAATTATGATAGAAATTAATTTTATTTAAATTAAATTGAATTTTTTAAATCTTTTATAAACATTTAAAAAATTAAATGTGATATTCATGCATTTAAAAATATTGAAAGATGAGGGCCTTTTTCATAATGAATATAAATATTTTAAAATTTCTTGAGGATGAATTTACAATTACAATCAAATCTTTTTCACGATATTTCAAAGCAGTTTAACATTATTAATAACTTTAATGAAAAAGCTGATGAAAAACTCATTTAAACATTCTTTAAAATTATTTTTAAATGAATCTAATATGTATTATTTTATATTTTCATTTTAAGAATTAAATATTTTTATTACTAAAAATATGTACTAAAATTTATATTTTTAAAATTGGGTATGTTAATATTAAAAACATAATTGAATATAAATTATTAATATAGGTTGTGAAAGACTATTTTAAAAGAATTCAAATTTTTGCAAATAATTTCATGAATAAATGTAAAATAAGTAATATGAAACAATCAATTTTTATACATGAATGAAATTTAAAACAAAAACATTTTACAAATATATAAAAATTCATCTCTTTCATTGAATGAAATAAAATGAAAGATTAATTCATGCTTTTTTTCCCATTTTCTTAAATTAGATTGCTTTTATGTTTTCTTTTTTTAAGATATATAAAAAGTATTTCAAAACATACTTGAAATATATTTTATAAATTTATTAATCTTGAAATTTTTAAAACCAGTGAAGAAAAGGTTGCTTTTTTGACGTTAAATTTTAATTTGCCTTTTCGCATTCATGAAGTAAAAAAACTCATTAAGAATTTAAAAATGAAAAAAACTCATGAATTTTTAGCGAAAAATAAATTGTAATAAATGAGTTTAAAAGATTATGCTCTTATTTTCACTCGCTCTTTTAAAAATTATTTTTTTCATAAAATATGTATTTTTGCATAAAATATTAACATAACAAAAGATCTCACTAAAGTACCATCCTTTGCAGAAATGAGTTATTTCATAAAATGTACATTAGCCGTAATATTTATCGATCGCGCATAGTAATACGTTAATTATGTAGAAAAAAAATTGATATCGACGAAAAATATGAGATATTACATACAAAAATAGAAGAAAATTAAATAACTCAAATATTTTATGGAGCAGGGATTTTTATCTTCAATAGTGTCTGGACTAACACCATTTTTTTGGGAAACACAATCACTCATTTGGTTTTATTTTCTCTCTCCAAAATCAATGTAAAGAGAGGATAAGAATAGTTTGTGTTTTATAGGGTTAGAAGGTTTAAAAAAAGGAACTGTTGATAAAGGAATGTGTAGGCGAAAGGGTCAGTAAAGTCGATGTGGCATGAGAGATTATTGATTTGCGATGAAGTTCATTTTTGCGGACAGCGTTTGACAACGTAGATTCTTTGAGTGGGATAAAATAAAAAAAGAAATGAATAAAAAGCAAACTGGTTTGAACAAATTTCCTCTCAACTTTATTTTCTTTTTACAAACAGGAGAAAGAAAAGCTTCGAATGAATCAAGCAGGTGCTTGTGTCATATGATCTTATAGATTGGTACAGAAAAAATCAGATTTGTTGTTGGTATTAATCATTATAGAGTTGTATATATTTTCACACAAAAATTACTTTTGAATTTGGTTTATTTTAACATTACCTTTGCTTGTATGTGTTTTGCCATAAAACTTACTACAGATTATGAAAGAAATTATGTATAATAAATTTAAATGTATACCTGTGTATCTAGTTTTATGAAAAGTAATGAATTTAATTCTGATATTTGTACCAATAATCTATCAATATACGTTACAAAACGAATTTCAGTTGAGTATTAAGTAAGAAGAAATGGAAAAGTAAAATAATTGTTGTATAAACAATTTTTTAAATCTAATTTTCAAAACTATCTTAAAGTTATTTTTTCTGAATGTTTTAAACTGAATAATTTTAGAATCTGTTTCTAAAATATAAAATAATTTCTTTCCATAAGGTTTGTTTTAATGTGTTGTTATTCAATTATACATAAAGGTTTTGATATTCTATAGGAAGCAATTTCGAAAATGTATATCCCTTTGTTCTTCAAAATAGTGAGGCATTTAAATGTAACGTACATTCTATTGAATTGAATTAAAAAAAAGAAAAATTTAACTATAGAAGAATAATTTTTTTAATAATAAGCAGTAAATAATAAAAGTTAATTTAAATTAACTAAACATTATTTAACATTTAAATATAAAAATTAAGGAAGCAATTTTTTAGAACATATTGAAAATCCTTTAAGGTATTTTATGTTTAACATCAATGACATGATACATAGTTTTTATAAAATAACCAAGTTGATTAATAAATTTATTCAAATAACTTTTAAGGATAGTATTTTTGATTTATTTCATTAGAGAAAAAAATTAGATAAAAGTAATTAAAAGGAATTAATTAATTTGAATATTTTTTTTTTATAAAAGTAAGTTTTATTTACTTACTTCTAAGTCCACAAGATTATTTTACGTTTCAATAATATTAGAAGAATTAACTTACTTTATGTACTGCTAAAAGTAGATGGATATTCTATATCTTGTGATATATAAATATGTTTATGGTGCTAATGGCTTTTTTAAATCTGCGGTTGCTATAGAATAAAATTCTTGTGTAATATTATTAATGTATATTTTGTATTAACAAAGAAAATTTTAAAGTATTAAAAATAGTAGCATTATTTAAAAAAATATTTGAATTTTAAATTTAACTGCACATTGATATATATAGACATAGACATCGACATACACAATGGAACACCTGGTCTGTTATCGGGTATAGCTCCGTCACGTAATACATCTGGTGTGACAGAATATATACAAAGAATATATTTATTACAAAAACAATTATATATAATTTCAAAAACACATTTTTTCTAGTATTATGAATTTTGTATTTAGCGTGACTGGACTGTGTATATAGCCCAGATGTGTATATACATATATAGATACATGTATGTGTTTATTATAATTTTTAACTTTAAAATAACAATCTTTTACACATTATAAAAATTATATAATCTTAAATATTATATAATATAGAACCATTTTAATCATATTAACAGTTTTACAAAGTATTTTCAAAGTTACGATTATTAATTCAACTGCTCAAAATAAAGATTACTAACAGTTCTTTTTGTGTTTTGAAGCTTCTTAAAAGAAAGAAGACTTTGTCAGTGTTGGTATAATTGATCGCTAGTACCACCAAGTAATTCAGTTTTCGCTTTAAAACATTCGTCATATTATTAAAACTTTCTAAAGAATAAACTAAAATATTTATCAAATTACACTAAATTTTCATATCGAAATCCACTTATGTTTACTTATAGGTTAATTGTCCAAATTAATATCAGAATTACAACTTAAACATGAATGCATGGCATTTAATTGGATATAATATTTGAAAAATATGTATCAGCTATTCAACTTGTGATAAAATATTATGAATAAAATGCTATTAGGAAGAAGATTGTGTCCATTCAGCACAGTTATTAATATTCGAGTAATTTTATCGTTTAAAGTCGAAATTGAAATTTTCACTAATTAAATTTATTCCATGCTCAGTTATTTAAATCTTATTCATAATTGGAATGTTATCAATGTATTACTATTGACTTTAGAGTTTTAAGCCTCTATTTTGTAATAAGGAACTTAATTTTTTTTTATTCATTGCCGATTAAGACCAACAAAAAAGCAATTTACTACCACACAAATACTTACATCAATGTTTAATGTTCGATGTTAAACTATGAAA